>VZRO01000423.1:103615-188263 GCA_013397915.1 Daphoenositta chrysoptera
CTCCGGCTCCGCTCCCGGCCCCGACGCCGGCCCCGCTGCCGCTGCCGGGCGCCCCCGCCCCGCAGTGCCTCTTATAGGGCGGCGCGGAGCTGCCCCCGGCGGGCCAGCCCGCCCCTTCCACGGCCGGGGCCGCCCCCCGTGCCGCTTTTCCCCTCCCTCCGGGGGTCTTCTCCCTGTCGCCTGTCCCCTTTGGTCTTTCCTTTCTTCTTTTTCCCCTCTCCTGTCCCCCGCGCCTCTCTTTTATTTTTAATTTTCCCTCGGCAGCGGCTGCTGCTGGGGGTGGGGGAGGGCGCGGCGATTTGCATGTGGGCGGGCACCGTGCAGCCGAAAACAAACTGCGGGGATGGGGATGTTTGCCCCGGCCCTGCGCGGCGGGACAGCGCTCCGTGGGCTGCCCGCGCTCGCTGCTCCTGGGGAGACTCCGCGCTCCCAGCTGCGTCGAGAAGCATCCCAGCCCCTCGCGTTGCGCCTACACCCGGGCGTCCCTTCCCGGGACTGTGGGAAGAGCGAGCAGGAACGCGGGCACGGAGGTACCTGCGAGGTGACTGTGCCCCAGCCGCCCACGTCTCCAGGCCAGCTCCGCTCCCCGCATCTCCTGAGCTGAGCCGGTACAAACTGGGCACAGATCCGTGCTCAGCTGTACAGCTGCGGAGGCACTGTGTGTACCGACGGTGTTGGCCTGAAAGAAATCAATCAATAATAAACAGTTTCAACGAGACCAGACGTCCTGTACTCCATGCCACTTACGGCAATAAAAATGCAAGGAGCTGTGAAAGGTAACACTTGGATACACAGCCACAAATAAGGGTGAATTCAGTTGTGTCAGTTTATGGAGAAATTTACAACTATTCACAGACTTTATAAAAAAAACAAATCTCAATTTATTTTTAACAGTTCACAGTGAGCAAGCTGACTTGCTCCAAATACAAAATCCATAAACGATAGTGTGTTGAAATGGCCTGGTCTTAGTAATTACTGTCTGATAGCTGAAGGTGTCCTCCCAAATGGGGTCCTCCCTTAGAAACCACCCATCATGCAAACCCTTCCAAATTTTTTGCTTGTTTCATGTCAGGAGTACTGTAAAATCATGCAGTGCAATCAGTGCATTTTCAAGGCATAAAATACTCTGTGAATGAAAACAAGTAATGCACGAAAGGCAGGCAATTCTAAATTACGATTCCCTCTACAGACATAAAGTACTGCCATTTCTCTTCTGCAGTGAAGTGGTTGATGTTATCGTTCATGCTGTTAATGCCTTGCCTTATTGTGAGCAATCTGGATGATACATGGTTACTGAGGGAACCGTATCTTCGAGTTTCCTGGCTTTTATTTCCATGCTCAGACTACCGCCATGGTATTTTTTCAAGTGGCACAGAAATACAAACATCTGAAAGCAAATGCCAAAGAGCTCAGGCAGATTGTGATCTGAAATAATGCACTGGAGTATCACAGATAGCAGTGACTATTCAAATTAATAATGCCTACCCTTACACACTGAATAAAAGATGACACTTTCATTTTCACAGTGACCCTAGCTGCTTCCCTTAGTACCTGTGTGTAAACATCTCACAAACAGGCTAAGGGGTGGACAAAATAAAAATGCACCTGATTCTGACCATGGTTACCCCAGTGTAACTGCTACATAATGTCACTGACTTCAACAGATTAATTCTCTTTGTACCTTCATCTGGTGGTAAAACTGAAGTAAAAACAAGGTCTTTATTTAGTGTATAAATGCAGCTGTGTATTTTTCACCATATGCTAGAGCTTTGCATTTTACACATTTTCACACATGGCTGGATTGTAATTTTAAATTCTAAAACAAAGAATTCCTGCATGGTTAGTCAGAACACAGGGAGAAAGAGCACATTTAGTTTACAATCAACAAAGTGTTATGCCTCATCCCACATAAAAAGGAGTTTGGAAGAGAGGTTATACTGGATGGAATTTTTAAAAGAATTAGTGATCTAACTTCAGTGTAAACAGAGCTATGTCAATACCTAAGTGCTGACAATTGCTCTGCTACTGATGTATATTTAAACCTAGGTTCCTCTAAGGAAAGTGTGAGTTTTTGCAACATCATCAGAAGGCTGGATTTTTTAAATTCTGGAAATTGGTGCCAACAGTTAAAACATTTGAACAACATTTTCCAATAAGACAGCTAGTATACAGCTGTTCATGAGAAGTGAATGGAGCATTTGATTTAGTTTGTTCTGTTAAAATACCTGTAGGACGGTGGGAAATCTTTGTGCACCACTGGATACCATTTCTTCAGTTTTGCTTTTCCTTGTGGCATGGCAGTGATGTGAGGTCACTAAGGGACAAGCACTGGCAAATGGTACAAGGAGGATGACAGGGGAAGAGGGCACAGTTAGATCCAATGAGTAGACTGTACAAACACAAAGACAATAGCCACGCTGCAAATAGTTTCTAAGAATAACTATTCATTTGGGTGGTTTGAGATTTCAGTGTATACCCTATGGATTTCTCAAAAACATTTATTCCTCCCAAGTCTTTCATGCACAGCAAATATGCTGGTTTATGTGTCCTGTGGAAGGTATGACAGATCTTTGCAGATAAGGCAGTCTCACATGGGACCTCCTACTTAATTTAATTTAATTTATTGATAACTAACACAAAATTTCAACTACTGATTCAGATACAGAGAGGAAAAAGGCAGACATAAACAAACACTTAGGGAAAGACCTTTCTCCTTCCTTCCCAAGTTTCAGTTAAGCACCTTTCCTACCCCTTCTTTTAATAGGTGTTATGATCAGTCCCTTTGCCCCAGTTCTTTCTGTGAGACACTGGGCAATGTGGACATTTGGGGTCAGTGTGTAATGGTTCTTTCTGCTGTTCCTTGCTTCTTACTAATTTTTCTCGACTGTTTCTTGCCTTACTATTCCACTGCTTCATAGTGAGTCCTCCATGTGCCACAGCTCCCTACAGGGTGCCCCTTCTTTGGCATGGAGTTGCTCCTTCCAAGACTGTGTCTCTTCCTTCCACGTGTCTCCTCCACTTCCTCCATTTCACAGATATCCTCATATTTTCTCCAGTGTCTGCTGTCCTAGGGGCTGCTCCTTTTTAAATATATTTGAGCAGAAGTGCCATGTGCTCCCTTCACCTAGCTGAGGTTTTGGCACGCAGTAGGTTGTTTTCATCCCATTCAAGCTGGCTGACAGCAGCTCTAACTGGCACAGATGAGTTCATGGCCTCTTCCCTTGCAGCTTCCAATACTAAAGGCCTGGCCATTATGCCCAATATGCAGTTCACATGACATGTACTTTCAGATAAGGCCTGATCCTTTGTCTCTTTCCAAAAGCTAGTCTTCTCCTTCAACCCATTCCGTCATTACATTGGCCTTGAACAAGCAGCCCACAGTAGGGTCCAAGGCTGGGTGGAAGGGAGGGCTACAGACCTGCAAAGGGACTGTTTGCTGCACCAGTTACTGAGAGGTCAGAGGACATGTAAATTGCTGTTCATGGAAAAGACATTATGTAGTGGAATGAAGGGGTGGAACTGAAAATAGGAAAACACGCTGTGTTCTCACAGAAGGAAGAGAGGAGGAAGTTGTTTCTTTGTACTTATAACTTCTACAGGGCAAAACACACCATTGTTAACTCTACAAGATTGATGTTTCCCAATGTCAGGATACTACAGAATCCTGTGGGGTTAGACAAGCACACCAAGAAATGTCTTGGTATAAATCAAAGGTATCTATGACAGGTTTCAGCAACAAAGAAAACCACAGTTTAATACACCTTTAGCTGTCAACTCTTAAGAGACTTCATCTGGAAATCCATGCTCTTTTTAGCCCTAGATGATCTAGTTTGAACTAAATTCAAGCAGGAAAAAAAGCAGGTTAGCAATACTTCCATTAAAAAAACCTCCTACTTTTCAAAGAACTTTGCTCACCTCTTTTTTTGACTTGGCATTCTTGTTTCAGAAACATAGTTTCAAGATTCCTCACTCTTATCTTGAGACACACACCGAAGATTATTCTGTATTTCAAGCATCTGTTCTGCCTTGGTTTACTTTCCCTTGATTTGAAATACTTGAGTCAGAGGATGGTGATAGCTTTTGTAGGGTCCTCTTGGAAAGAGCTTCCTAACTTTTAGAAGTAAGTAATTGCATTGTTTTTACTTTATAGCAACCTAGGCTCTCACTGAACATCCTAACATGGAAGTGTGAGTCACTCCAGCCTGGTTTGCAGCCCAGTGAGTACAAGTGACTACATCATGCTGTTTACTGCAACCTTCCACACACATTTTTCTTCCCATCCTATTTACAGAAGAAAGTAGGTAATAGAGTTGCTGTTTAGTTATTGCACCTGCAAAGAAACAGAAGGTTTAAATACATCCCCCACTAAGCCCTGCAGTGGGGAAGCTTTGAAGTGCTTATCTGTGCCATGCGAAGAAGTGAACCTGGGAAGTTGCTGCCTTCCAATCAAAGCATATTGCAGGCCTGTCCCAGTGCCTGACAGGGACAAAAGAGCTTGTGCTCATCCTCTCCATCTTTCAACATAAACATAGGCTTCAAACTGGCAGCAGTCACTAATAAGATAGTTCTAAGACCTTTAAATAAAATATAAATATATTGTAGCTCAGGTATGAGCAAGCTACGGTTTAAGCAGTTAAGAGGAACACTTCTTAATGTTATCTTGTGTTAAAGAAGGGTGATTTAAAAGCCATCTCTCATGTGGGTTATTTGCCAGGTGACTGACGTTTTTTTAAGAAGAGAGACCATCGTCACAAGCATTGCCTAGTAATTTCTCACAAGCACTTAACATTAATGTAAGTAAAATTACATCTGCAGTTAGCTGTATAAACTAGGGTGCTGTGAAGCTCACTGTTAACAAAATTACTACGTTTTAGATGTAAAATATAAATGCAGCCAAATACTTAGGTGGTAAAAGTTCTTTGACTTTGACAGAAATAAACTGATTTTCCCAGCCATGGACCTAACCTATAGTTTGAAGAGTAAGAAAAATATGTAGAGTTGCCAGTTAAAATACTGGAAGTTTATATAAGGTAGCAATTTTAATTTGATGTGAAGCTTTTTCTTTTCTCAGATTCCCCAGATGTATACTTTGTGATGGAATGCAGCATGAACATTTTTTTAACGTTTCACCCTTCCTCTGTGCAATTGTCTATCTTCTAAAAATTAGCCCAAAATAGGACTTCTGCAAAAAATGTTTCAGTGTGCATTACATATGCATTGCCATGCAGGGATACAGGGATAGTCTGGCCTGCATGAGCCAGGGTTTCTGTGCAAGCCATGGGACTGGATGGATAGCTATGCAGAATGTTAAAGTTCAATGTGAAATGCTTCCAAAATTCTGCACTTCATCTCCTATTATAAATTTATATGCTAATCATATCCCCAGTGCATGCAACAAGGAAGCAAAAATTCATCACAAAACAGAAATGAAGCCTAGTAGATGTAGAACCCGATCAAATACAAAGAAAGCCACATAAAAGAATGCAGTCTATTTTCATCCAACCTCAGTTTAGGTACTGATGAATGAATCTCCATGGATCAGCCAGGCTATAAACTTCACCAAATTAAGCCCTTGAGATGTAAGTTAAAATGTAAGTTCAAGTTTGAGGTCAGCCAAATGTCATTCCACATCAGTTCAATTACTTTAGTTTATTAAACTTTTTTTAAAAAAAAAAAAAAAAACAAAGATCAAAAATTGCCTGTTTAAGATCCTTAATCAATCCTCATGGAACTCAATGCAACCTTTTCCTGAATAAGGACTCCTACATTGAGTTTGTTACTACAAAAGCTTCAGCCTTTTATATAAACAGTGTAGCCCAATTGAGTAGCCCAATTAAGTCAGGGGAGAGATGCACCTGGGATTTCGACTGCATGTGCTGACTGTAGATTTAAATGGAGATCAAGTCAGTCCCTGATTAACAAAACTACTTTCACCCACAGCTTTAGAGCTGCAGGCGACAACATTCAGTGCAAATCTTAGTGGCAAGGAGATAAGTTTTAGGAAGTGATGTTTTTCCTTCACTAGATAATGAAATTCCAGAAGGGAAGAAAATGCACCATCATGTGTTCAAAACCAGCCTGTGAACCAGAGGGAAAGACAGGACGGAACCAGCCCATAATTGTACTGCTTGCTTCAGCTCCAGGATAACCAGAGGCCATGGAGGAAAGTGTGCTGTCCCTCACCTCCAGTCTTAAAAGTCAGAGCAAGCCATCCTTAGGCCCTGGAAGGTTTTATTTACCTAGCCTCACTGCAATACACAGGTCAGCGAGTCTTGTGGCCTCCATACAAGCAAAGCTGTGTTTTTAGGCTCTCCAGCAGCTTCCCCAGCTCCCATTGTATCCCTCATGGGGCTGGAAGGATGCCTCAGTCTTTCTGACAGCATCTCACACAACTGCAGAATGGGTTGGGTTGGAAGGCACCCCTGGAGGTCATCTAGTCCAACATCCCTTGCCCCAGCAGGGTCCCCTCGAGTATGTCATTCCGAAATGTCTCCGGATGACTTCTGAATACCTCCGCACAAGGACTCTGCAACCTCTCTGTGCAATCTGTGCCCATGTTTATGAGAAGGGAGGATAAAGGCCTCTTGTCTAGCATAAACTACAGTGCCCTCAAAGAAAGAGTCACCCTTTTTTGCTGTTTTCAAAACCCTATCCTCCTCTTCTCCCATCTCCTGGACTCATGAGTGCATGAG
Source organism: Daphoenositta chrysoptera (assembly GCA_013397915.1). Lineage (NCBI taxonomy): Eukaryota > Metazoa > Chordata > Aves > Passeriformes > Daphoenositta > Daphoenositta chrysoptera. The sequence continues at coordinate 110,308 of VZRO01000423.1, forward strand.
TACTCCACATTACTGAGCTTTTTTGCATCCATGCTTACAAGCAAGGACTTACTTTCCAGGAGGCAAGAACCATCTCTTTTGCACTTCCTTGTCACAGAGAAAGGACTGAGACCAGGTTTTGCTTCTGTTCTCTTTATACATCTGGAGAAACACATTCAGAAAGTGACCTTTAGGGGTGTCTCTTCAAAACTTGCTTTTCCACAGACATCAAGAAAAACTCAATGCAGAATGAAGGATCTCTATTCAAACTCAGATTTTTCCAGAGCTGCTTAGAACTGCCAGTCGACTTCCACACTTAGAGACCTTCAGTCTGCTCTGTAGAGCCTAACTTGTTTTCCTCTCACTTGATTGCTCTGATTGGGGTTTGCTTTGCACTGTTGTTGTACATTAAAAATAAGGCAACTTTTGAGTTCTGCCAGCTGTTACATTTTGCCCCATTGAAATGTCTGCACTTTCTGAATATTTCCAGCACTTTTATCAAGGCAGTCTGTTTGACCTCTACATTCTTTAGCTGCTTGCAGGCATCCAGGTCTGGATCTAGGGTGCAAACAGTTTGCTCTGCAGACACAGTTCTGTTCTTGGCTTCAGGATGAGCCAGTTCCTACTTCTGCTCATTTTGTCATTACATGAAGAACAGGTATGTCTCTCTGTGTCTGTTAATTGTCACTCTAGCATCTGCAGCAAAAGGACAAAGTAAATTTCAACCTTCCCTGGTTCACCCTCAACCCTCCCATCCATTACTGTGGGATCTCGTGAGGTAGTTGGTGAGACTGATGCTGTTGCTGCCTTTAACCTGCCCCCAGTGTTGTTGTGAGAGTCTGGGCAGCCACTAGTCAAGATATCAACAAACTTCCTGGGAATTTGATGGACTAACAATCTATCATGCCTTTCCACAGAGGCTCCAGTGGCTAAGCTATGTCCTTTTCATTCTTAGCCAGTTTCCCTCTTTATACCATGACATGCCCAAGTGAAATACTGCCTCGTGGTTGTCCAGCATCCAGACTAATTGACTTCAGTATCCACATCCTGCCCCTCCTTCAAAAGAGGTTCTTTCTGTTTCTCTCTACCTTAGAAGACCTCCTTCTCACTTTGGTGCTTCTACTTCAGCATATTCCCACCTGCGCCTCTTCGGAGAAAGACAAAACAATCAACCTCCATTTCTCTGTCCTCATGTCTTTACATAGTTGTTCTCTCCTGCTGCGCATGCTGCTGGACATGCTAGACAGACGTTCCACAAAAAGTAGTAATTCTGGGGCTTCTTATTTCTCCTATTAGCTGTTTCCTCCATTTCGTAAGCAGCATAGTATCACTCATAATTGTACAGGATTTAGGTATCTTTACTGACTCTACTACCTTAAAAGGAAAAAAAATACTCTGGTCATGTTTTCCCCCAAGTCAGGATCCACTAGATCTGGCCTTTCCCAGGCAGTCAGTAAAATATTTTCTTTTTCTTGAGAAAAGCAATTTCTTCAGCATTAGCTGCATCACAGCAATGAGATACCTGTTCGTTTTTCTTGATAGCTGTAAAAACTTGTTCACTTTCTTACTGCACATTCAGGGAAGAATTTTATTACAATTGCTGTGATCTCTGTCCATGCTGCTCTCTAAACTGCTCATCAGTATTGACATTTATATCTTTCTAAAAGCAGTTATGATCAGGGACAACCTTTTTGTCTAAGATTTCCAGGACTTCTCTTTAGTAGTGGGTAATCTACTGAGTCATTGTAGCCTGCAAGGAAGAAATCTGCACTGAAAATTATTCCTAGCAATCAGCCCAAAACTATTAGTTTTCCAAAGAGATATATAAAGGAACGGAAGGCATGAGAAAACTGTGTATGTAATGTTAAGAGGAAGGGATGCAGACCATACAGAAAGATGCAAGACAAGTTTTGTTTGTATGCTATCACATAAAGCTCTCCCAAGATTAGCTATAAGATAAACATGCATTCTAGGTTTTGGCATATTTTACTTTCTTTATTAAAATCAACTAAATATTACCTTGACAAATTTTTGGAATCCAAGTGCCAGTAACAGTGTTACCTCATAAGAAGCTATGATCAAGAAAACTATATATGAAACCTATAAAATCTCGTTTCTGTAAAAACATATTTTTCCATTAGTGCCCTTAATACTTTATATGGCATATTTAGTGCTAATCTTAGAGAGATAGGAGTTAATATAGCTTTGTATAGCTCTCAATATAACTTCAGTGTTCACACACATATTTAACACAAGTGGTTGCGATCACTTTTAGAAATGAGTTAGTTGGACTTTTATGTCTCTTCCATCCCTGCAGGATTCTATTCCCTCTAAATATATACTGTTCTGATTAAATGGGTGTTACTTCAGTAGTTTAACCTCAGATACAGAGTTTGTTCACAGGATATCTTTTATGTTGAACCAGGCCCATCTGGTTATTATACATTTCCTTTTCCCCATTTCATTACCACTTTTTGGTGATAAAAAGACAAGAAACGACATGGATTCCTGTTAAAATACAGATGGGTTCTCATTTGCAATAAGTGTTTATCATCCACAACTTCTTCTACAGAAGTTCAGACTCTTCTTCAGATTCAACCTGCTCACTACTCATTGGGCTCAATGTGTTTCTCTCAGGACAGAAAGATTCTCTGCAGTTCACCTGCATGTTCTGCAGTCCCTTTAGCACATAAAGGTAAAGCAGTTCACTGACTCTGACAAGTAGGCTGGATATTAAATGCTGCCAAGTGATTTAGTCCTCAATTAAGTGCTTGTCCCAATTTTTGCCACTTCAAAAAATCCATTTAGAGTTACAGGTTCAGAATTTAACTCTTGGTCTCCAAGACTGCTTTGGATATGTTTGAGTTTAGACATTTGGGTTTCATTTCCCTAATTTGTTTTCAGTTCCAGTTAAAGATTTTATAAGCCTCTCACAGATGAGTACCTTTGAGGCTACCAACAAACACTAGAATTTCATTGGGACACTCTAGAGTTACAGCTCTGGAGACACAATATCTCACTTGCTTTTGTCTTCTACTTCCACACATTGTACACGACGATTAGGGTGCTGTTTAAAGGTAATATTAATGATCTGTTTATACATGTTCCAGTATGCATTATAAATAAATCTCTGATAGCAAAAAGCTTATGCAGAATTTCTCCCTGTTCAATTACAGTTTAGACATATAAGCATGTAACGCTGCGTAGATAATACTGTGCCCTGAATAAATTCCTGTATATAAGATCATAGGTGCCAATGTGAGTTGTAGGGTACTACAGCTGGGAAATCTCAGGCTGCATGGATAGTAGGTTGTAGAAAAAACTGGGAAATTCAGTTAGGTTTTGCTGTCCCCCAAATTAGCCTCTAAAAATGGAAGATGGGTTTTCCAGCAAAGAATGAACCTGTCTACAGAATAATAAAAAACAATTCTTACCCTAAACTCAGGTATAAAAGGACTCCATCTTCTCCACCTTCTTTGTTCTTTTCTTCCACTGCCCTTGCTGCCATGGTTTCAATGGAATTTAAAACAAACAAATAAAAAAATCTAGGAAGAGCTAGAAAGAACGTGACACAGCAAACAGGAAACACATTAAGAAGCACAAACTCTTCATTTTTGCATCAGCCACAGATCAGAGCTTTCAGAGAATAATTACCAATGCTTTTCATCAGTTCTGTCTAATTAGCTGGTTCCTCATTAGCTTGTTGCTTGTGGACACATAGAAGCAGCAGTGATTGGTGGATGCAGCGTGACCCTGCCTACACAAGAACAAACTCCTTCCAGAGGGAAAAAAAAGATTTTTTTTTTCCCCAAGGTTTTCTTTGGGGCATTTTTCAAGGAGATGTGAGCATCCTCTATGTGCTGAGCAGCTTGGCTACTTTTGCTCCAATGCAGGTGTGTCCCTGAAGGTTACAGCAGGATTCTAGCCCTTCTTATAGGCTGCCACTCTGAGAAATGGACTGCAACCTACCACAGAAAGACAGCAAGAACAGGAATTCATCTTGATTTACACTATTACCTTTATGTTAGTTTATCTTTAATTCCCTCATTGTGTCAACCCATGGCAATTTTTCACCCTGTACTCTGAGGAAATTTGGCTAACTATGCTATTAGGAAAGGTTTATGTTTAGTAGATCCTACTTTGGAAAAACATGGTGGAAAAAAATTACTTCTTAAGGGTTCTTCCCACCCTGCCTTTCCATGTTACTATCCCTGCAAAGGAACAGAGGGTAACTATAAAGTACACCTGCACACTGCTATATCACAACCACACTCAGCTGCACACACTGCCACAAGGGAGCTGAAGGAGATGTCAAACCAACTACAGCACCATGGCTGGATGCCCTGTTCTCTCTGGAAAATATACAGTTAAAAAAATTCTACGATGCTGTAACTGCTTGGAAGAGGACCAGCAGTCAGGAGTTTTGTGTCACCTCCTCATTTTGCACAGTATCTACCACCTTGGGAATGTCAGAGTAAATCTAGTGCTTACTGTCACTGCTATCAAAGCTTTGTGCAAGCCACTGCATTTCAGGTTAAGATTTTCCAGCAGTACAAGCATCACTGGCTCCCCCACCAACTAGAACTGATTCTGGAGACTTGAATGATCCAGTGCTGTACACAGGTGTTCTCCCTGTTCTGGTAGTTGACCTGCACAAAAATACAGTTCGATACATGGAATTCATCTGTTTGGTATTAGCATATAATAGAAGTTAAACATACCTCTTTGACACTTCAATTCTACATTTCTTGGCCACTTACAATTCTAGAGAACCTACTCATTGACCAATTTTCTGGCATGTGTCTAAGATCTGAGAACATGTGGTCTTGCATGCCTAAATTGTTTGCTCAGAAAAACTGGTGAAGAAAAAGTAAGGCTGCTTTTATAAAAAAAAGCAACTCATGCTAAGAGTAGTTCAGTTGGTTAGAGCATGGTGCTAATAACAAAAAGATTTGTGAGTCCAATCCCCATATGGGACATTTACTTAGAAGAGTTGGACTTGATGATCCTTGTGGGTCCCTTCACTTCCAACTAAGAGTCTTCTGTGAAGTAAACTCTAGTTTTTAACCTGTCTTCAAATACCGGTAGTAATATACATTGCACTAAACTATATGTTCCCTTACACACTCTGAGTTATGGCAACTGTGTGCAAATCCTGCATACACTTATTTTACCTATACTTTACCAAGAACCTCAAAACCCTAGTTCTTCCAGCTTTTTGTTCCTGAGACTGATTTGCAGACATCCAGTTTTTGTGTTTGCACCTTTTCACTTACAGACCCTGGCATCTCCTAGGAGGATGTAAACTGCTGGCAGCTAAGCTTTGACTTGCTGTTTTTATTTTGTGGAGTTTTGGCAGCTGTGGTACCGAGCAGATGGCAGGCTTTTCTACTTTCTTTAAGATGCACCGACCGACTTGGAGCTGTGGATGGCCATGAGGCAGAGGCTGAATGCAACCAGTATAGGAGAGGGGGGCTGTAAACCAACACACAAATGACCCCACTTTTGAAACTTCACAAATCACTGTCACTCACCTCCGAGTCAAGTTCCTTCCTGCTGCTCTGGATAAGAGAAGTGATTCTGTGATATCAGTGGAGACCAGCTACAGACAAAGTCAAGTTGTACTCAGCTCTATATAAATACAAAATAGAGGAGAGGACAAAAATCAGCCTTCATCTTTCATACAAAACCAAGTTCAAGTTCAGTTGCTGAGCCACTGGCTAACTTAATTTCAGCCTTTCATGTATTTATGCATCAAGGAGACAGTATTTTCTTCTAAGTGGAAGCAACTATTTCATCTGCTCCAGTACTACTACTGATTTATATGGATCTGCATTAGAGAACCTGGGCCTCACATGTATATATTAAAGGGAAAACCTTTTCAAAATTTTCTGTCAAACCAATCTAAGTGAAAAGCCTCCTTCTGCCACACAAAAACGGCGTCCAAATCCTGCATGCCTATGGCTGCATGACAATATTAGCTACAATTAAAAATTCATCTCTCATAGCAAAGTTGGTGCTTTTAAAATTTTCATGAGCTTCATTAATTACTCACATGTTTAATGAGCTTTAAATAAATGGATGACTCCTCATCTGTTGGTGTTATTGCAACTATTCAAATTACCTGGAGCACCATGTTTTTTTCTCTTTGACAAGACTGGTTTCTAAACCATCAAATCAATATTTATCCTGAGGAAAAATGTGGTACCAAAGCAAATATCCACAAGCTTCCATGTGAACAGAGAGAGAATAACTAATATGATTTACTGTTTATGCCAGTTCACCCTCCCTTACACTTTCCTCCTACCTTCTTCCTAGCAAAATGAACTTCATTTCTGCCTGTGCCCAGCATGTACGAACATCCCTCACCAGTTAATAGCAGCACACAAATCTGGACTCTGTGAAAGGATAAACCAGGGTGTCCTTAGCTACATCACATCATTCCAGACCAGTGTGAAAGACTGGCTTATGTACATGGGGAGTTTGCTTTTTGAAGTCAGCAAATCACTGAATTGCTGGAACAGGCTGCAAATGTCTAAATTACTGCAAAATATTCCTCCATCTCCATGGACCATTATGTTGCTGGCTTAAACACGAACTGACTCAGAGCTTGTCTACACAAGGAAGCTACTTCTTAGTAAGGAAGAAAGTTAATTTACAGCTGAGTACTTTTCCTCTGTGGACACTAAGTGTGCATGAAATAAGCTACTGCTCATTCAAGCTTTAAGTGAATATTTGCTCGGGATTCAACCCCTGAACACTATCCAATTCAATGTAGATCAGACATGTGAGACCTAGTGAAGATGAATCAGATGAAGATACTGAAATACGCAGTTTTAAAAAAGTGATGAAAAAAGCTAGAGGAAAACCGTAGCATTCCTTCAAAGTTACGTTTATTACCCATAGTAATCCATTCTTGATATGCCTCTGCAGTTTGCCAAACAGTTGTCAGGTTAACTGCTTGAAAGTTAACTCCTAAGCAGCCTAGGCAAAGGCTCTTGCTATATCACAGACACACAGGCACACACGAAGTGCACTCTGCTGTTAGTCAGGCAGCTGTTAACAGAACCCTTACATTTTCAAAAGGAAAATGAAGTCTTGCTGGTGCTTCATTTGCTTTTCCATGCTGCGCTGCAAAATCCATTGGCCTTCTACCATCCCTTTCCTGAAGTTTACATCAGGATTTCTTTGTCAACTAAACTCTTCTTACTTGTCTGGCTCTTCTATTTTTAGCTTAACTGTTCTATCCATCAGCTCTTCTCTTTTCTGCCCAGTTTGATGTCCCATCCTTTATGACTTAACACTGACTAAGGCAGGCAGTTAAACCTTCCTGAAACATTACAGAATAAGACCTGTACTCAGTGGGAAGTGGATAATTTCAACACATGGCAGCATGGTCTGAAAATATCCCTCTTCCAGTTGTATCAGTTACAGAGAAGTTTTCATTCTTACCCACAGCAACTCATACAATACTTAGACATGGAAACATTAAATTAGCATGAATTTTGACTTCACTTTTTTGGTCATTGCATATGCATCACAAGTGAAATCTAGTTGAAATCCTAGCTAAACTGCTGAGGAAATAGACAAAAACCATGTTGCAATAACCTTATTTTCATATATATATGGGCCTTAATTACTGCTTTTTAAAATAGAGGTCTGGAATCATGAGGACAATGGTCTGACAGCTTCAAAGTATGTAGACTCAGATTTCATTAACGCTTTGCACATGGGGCTGCCTTTCTGAGTGATCTGTAAGTAATAAAAGATAAAGCTTGAGCTCTCTTGCCAACACTAGACTGTGACCAGCACAAATTCTTAGAGTCCCACACAGAGCCCCTGTGATTCTGGGATTTGCATGTACATTTAGATGTAAAAAGACAGAAGAAACTGTCTGATATAAATGACAATGAACATAATCTAATTTCTTCTGCCCTGAAAGCCATGGTACAGGTGAGCCCTAGGCATAAGATCCCTTAACAGTGTGTAAAAGAAAATAGGTTTAGGTCTATCCTTTACAAAGACCCTTGTCCCCTAGACCCTTACTCCTGACAAAAAAAAAAAAAANAAACTAACACTTTGCCCAGGCTAAACAAGGGAAAACTAAAAATAATATCAAGAGAAAGTTCTAAATAACTTACAGGAAGAAATGAAAGGATATTATGTCCCTTCTACTGAATTTGCACATGCACTTTTAAGCCTTGGGCAAGGCCACTGTTTCTGAAAAGTGGAGGAGGTGCAGTTGGAGTTTGGAACTGTAGGTCTTTTTCCCCTTCTCACAGGGAATGTATTACAGAACTCAGAGGGTAGCAAAGGCTCCACGGTAGCAGAAAAAGCTGAAAATTCTGCTGTTCTTGGGTGAGTTTTTTTGGTTATTCTAAACAGCCTTTTTAGTTGTTATTCTGACAGTGACTGAGCAGAAATACATTGAAAGCCTCCTAGAATTGACGAAGACATGCAAAGCAAATTAATTTTTTCTGTTTGGTGTATGTATGGAACAAAAAATGTTACGCTGTTAAATGCAAAACATAACTGTCACCAAAGGTTTGGGCACCACTTAGCTCAAGATGGCCCTATGACCTAGAACAGGACAGAACTTCTCTTACGAAGTGTGTATGGCTACTATTGAAACAAAAATGTAGCTTTCTGTCAGTGAAGAATCATCCTGACAGACAACCTTTTGCAATCAGTATTACCCATATCCCCAGCCAGAGGTCAATATCCTTCTTTATATGCAGTAAGCACAGAAAAAAGCTTCACAGAATAACAGAATAAGTAGAGTTGGAAGAGACCCTCAAGGATCATTGCACCTCCTGGCCCTGCACAGGATCATCCCCAAGAGTCACACCACATGCCTGAGAGCATTTTCCAAACATTTCTTAAGCTCTGTCAGCCTTGGCGCTGACATCACTTCCCTGGGGCGCCTGTTCCAGTGCCCAACCACCCTCTGGCTGAAGAACCTTTTCCTGATATCCAACCTAAACATCCCCTGACACAACTTCAGGCCATTCCCTCAGGTCCTGTCACTGGGCACCAGAGAGAAGAGAACAGGGCCTGCCCCTCCTCTTCCCTTTATGAGGAAGTTTTATCAGTTTCTTCCTTCAGGCACGTTCAAGTGAGGCAAGTTGTACTGGTACCAAAACATCTTCACAAAACCTTTCCCTTCTTTTCTTTTCAGGAAGTGGATTTTGCCCTACATTCTTCAAAGTTCCAGGTGACTCCAAGGGGGCCACAGCTGTAAAGGCTGCTTGTGTACTTTACCATAACTCTTCTTAGCGTGTTAGAGGCCAATTCAAATAACTGCTTTGGTAGAAAGTCAAGAATGCCAAAAATCACTCATGAAGAGAGAACCTCCACATTGTTTACTAAATAGGATCACAGTATGCAGTTCAGCAGCCAAATCCAGACTTCTTGTATCCATTTGCATTCATATATTTGTTATTAGTATCAGGCCTGGAAAAATGTATATCCTGCACCTTTCTTTTAATGCCACTGACATCAACACATAAGACAATTCTCCTACCCAAGACCCACGTCCTGTATTTGAACTATATCAAGCACCACATTTAAGATTCATGTCATATAATGAGGTAATGTAAAAGCAGGAATAATGTGTATCCCCCCTGCCACAACAATTGAATAGAAAAAGGAAGAGCATACATTAAAAACCTACAAATCATGTTTTGTGGCATGGGCACTCTATCTTCATTTCATCTATCCAGTATTTCCTTTAGGAATATCTGAACTAATACAATTCCTGGTAAGGTATGATGAGCTGTGATGACTTCACACCAGTGTCAGGATGACTGAAATCAGGGGAACAAAGAGAAGGCTTGAGACTGCTTGATAAGGTCTGTATTGCATTACAGGTTTTGAGATAAATTAAGAGAGCAGAGGTTCAGCCATATGATCCACGATTTTATTCAGTTCAACATTAAAAGGTCCAATTTATAACTTTTAATGGCAATCAGAAGAAAGAAAATTACCAGGGATATCCCACACATTTCCAACTCCTAGACAGCTGCATTTATTGTCTTTAGTCTTCTCAACCTGCTGGGGTTGTAAAGCTAGGTCTCAGACCCAGGCAGAGGCTTTCAGTAATTGCTAACAGGTAACCATATTAAAAAAAATAAGAGAACAGCATTTCTTTTATACAGAAAGAATTGTTACTTACGTAGTGCCCAGAGCATGGTACAGGCTCTAAAGGGAAAGTTAAATAATGAACATATGATGTAAAGCAATAATCCTGCTCTTACTGTAATAAAAATGAATGTGCTTGCTTCCCTAGGCACAGGGCTGGTCTCCACATTCGTTTGGCTACTGAACTAGCCATGTGTTTTTAAATTGCTATGCTGCAGAGGTTTGTTTTGGTTTGTTTTGTTTCAGTATTAAACCTCTCAATTCCTCAGCCATAGAACAGGAAGAGATTATTGAGTTCAGCACAGCTCTTGAAGTCAAAAAGAGTTACTTCTCCAATAGGAGAGCTTTTGTTCAGAGCACAAGGCTGTTTAGACAGTGTAGATCTGTAAGCTGTAAGGAACAGTTAGTGCCAGAGAAATTAGCTTGTTCATTGTGCTCCTCAGTGTATGTTACCATTTTGGCATGAAAAAGAAAAGCTGCACAGTATTAATAGAAGAATTATTTGAAAGGTAGGACAGAGCCACAGCCAAGCTTCTGCAGTTCACTGTTATTTCAGATCTGTACAGTGCCAATGATTGTGCTGACAAACCCAAACAGTAGCTGGGCATGACCAAAAGACATTCTTCGAATGCTCTGCTCTTGCAATCAAATGCAGGTCCATGTGTGTTTGCGGGCTCTCAATCGGCAGCATCTGTGCACACATTGTGGGACAGTCTGAGCATTTAAAGCAAATTTAAAGGCACCTCAGTTCAGAAAAGTACCAAGATTTCTTGCACATACAGAGAAATGTTCACCACTTAGCTTAATCGTATGTTGGACATCCATTTGAAAACAAAGAAACAGAGAACTCCATTTTTCTGAGAGAGGAAAGTTATGTTACAGCAATTGACTTCCACTTCCCTTCTTTTTGACTTCACATTCATCATTATATTTTGCTTTATTATTTTACCTCCATCCTGATGCAAAATCATTTATTATAATTTCATTTATTACATGTGATAGTTGCCACAGCACATTTTATTGTTTGTACTATAGTAATGCATAAGATTTTCAGCTAGTCATCATGTACTGTGTAAACACCAAATATGAAGACAGTTATTGCAGCATATAAGATTTTTTCACATACCTGAAGCACTGTATTTCCAGACTGTGAACTTTTATAAAAAATTAAGTCCCTTTAGTTCCATACCCAGCCTCATATATTTCATTAAATCATTTCAGAAATCTATTTATAAAATCCCAGTTATGTGACTGAAGTCCTAATTTCAGCCTGGAGAGGCTAATGGGGTATTCCTGCTAACAGGGAAAAAATCTGACCAAAAAATCCCACATTTGAGATAAGAACGTGTCATTCTGGTTTCTAATGCTAAATTCCTAATTCTCCAAGGGAAGCTGAAAATGAACACTTAAAGACCATAACTGCTGTGTTTACTGCACAGGACTTCTACATGAGGTATAATTGGAGTTCTTGCCTTTGTAGGCCAGATAATGAATATTCCATTAAACAGGACTTCAATTACACTTGCAAGGAAACTGAATTGGAAATCTGTGCTGTTTTAAAAGACAATGCAGTTTACAGTAAAATTCCAGCTCAACTGGCTTAGTTTCCAAGCTGATGAGACATGTCCAGTCTTGTCAGAAACATCATAGGGGCATGAGCTTTCTACCATCCAGTATAAAATATCCTTCTCAAGAGCTGCTCTTTACAGTTTAAGCTGTCCAAATTAGAAATGTAACACCGTCTTAAAATACAGTAGGACGGGAATAATGTTTGAAAGCGCTGTGTGTCTACCTGCTTTTTAACCCAATCTTTGTGAGACGGACTGGGAGATGAACTTGCCTGAAGCACAACATTTTCCACTGCTGCAGCCTGGGATTTCTAGCTACAAGTCTGAGTCACCACTGAAGTGACACAAGGAGGGACAAAGAGTAAGGGCAGATGAAAAGGAAGAATGGAAAGGAAGCACAGAAAATACAAACACTCACAAGCACAGATCCAGAAGACAATCCATGACAGGCAGGGTCTTTTGAAAGAGACTGCAATACTAGCTCTGGGATGCTACTCTTCAAAAGCTTGTTTTATCTACACCAATTTTAACTTGTAATTCTGTCCTCCCAAGCATGCTGACACTTCTTTTAAAGTATAAAAACTGTTTCTTCACTGGTATGCATGCAAATCCACAACTCCTACAAAATTCAAGAGACAATAAAATTGTGTGAATAATTGTAAATCAGACAATCTTACTATCCCACTATGGACACAAAAATTACTGCTTTAGTGAACTTTGTGTTCATGAGGAAGTCAGAAGATTCACTTTTATGTTTAAAGGGCCCCAGACGGCTCAGTACTTAGTAAACAGCAATTGTGCAGCTTCCCTTAAATATCCCTGAAGTGAAAGAAAACAAATGCAGGTGGAAAATCTACATCAACAGCTGTGGGCAATGCAAGGGGAGGGGGAGGGGAAAATAACATCAAAGACTGTAAAGCTGATAGAATGGTTACTTTCCTACCACCTCCCTTCACTTCCTATAGCAAATCAAAATATTTCTCCTCATTGTATTTGTGCCTTTTTGCAGCACAAGGATGACCAGTAAACATCTTCATCAGCAACCTGGTAACAACGGAGTACTGAGAGAGAGAGGCGCCAATCAATGCTTTATAAGTGAAGAAAGTCTGTAAATGGACAATGGGTGGGATTCCAGCGAAAAACACACAAACTGCCCCCCCCCAAGATGGGGGGAGAACATAATAAATATTTATAGCAAATCACAAAGCTGCTTCTAAGAGTGAGGAGACACTCTTCCTCTTTACTGCTTAATTTTACATTGCTGTCCAATATCATGGTTTCTGCAAGGGTATGCCACAGCTTAAATAGCTAAATAGAAGCAATCTGTATCTCATGAAAGAATAAAAATATTCGTTCATTTCTTTAGTGTTTAATGACAAACTGTACATACATTTCCTTCACGGAGTGGTATACAAAAACTGTGAACGTGTATTATGTTACAAATGCTTGCAGCATTAAATTTCCTTAAATTTGGTCTCTCCTAGACCGGAGGAGGATTGTTTGTTGTGCTTTGAGAGCTTATCCTTCTGTTAAGACAGTTAAAATGAAAAAAAAATAATTACATTGTCAGAAATATATTCAAACACTCCTGAAACTGAGCTAGAAGTCCCCATGGATAATTCATATCTTCAGTTCACAGGCCACTCAGGGTCACCTTTACCATTCTTAACAGCATTATCCTTGAAACATAGGTAGGAAGTGCCATGTTGTAACTACATACAATAAAAAAAAGAACAAACTCCTCACCTGATTTTCCTGGCTAATGACCACAGGGTAGATTTATGGAATTAATACAAAAGGCCAGATTGAGACTGGGAAAATTTTACCTAGAAGGAAGCATGTATTTAAGCCTCCTCAAGCACAAAATTCAACCCAGCTGCAGGATTCACAAGAATGGTCTCAGTAAACACATTACAATGTACTTATTTTAGCTCTTTTAAAAATTGCTGTTCATGCCTCACCACTGTGGGTTTAACACTGTAGAGATATCCAGCTCTTACAGAGCGAGCAAACATTTCAGTTCGTTCCTAGAAAAGACCTCAGAAAAGCATTCTTTTTACTGTTTTCTCCATCTTTTACTGCAAGCTCAGAAAAGAATGGTTTGGTGTTGGTCTGGAGGTTTTGTAAGTCTCTTTTGAGCACTTATGGTTGATCCAAGATCAAAATTCTCGGCAGAAGTAATCCTTCCATGCTAAAATCCATACAGTATTGCTGCAAGCTTTGTGCCCAACAGAAGGCTCATTCAGGCAGCGTTACCACTGGGACTACTGAAAGTTACTTTGCGAGGTAACTGTGGTGCAGGACGGGTTTGCTCGCAGCGTTTAAAGGAAATGCAGAAGTATGGTTTACAGGCTCGGAGGCGCTCTGCAGGAGTGGAAAGCGAGCGGCGCAGGCGGCGCACGCCCGGCGGCAGTGACCGGCAGTAACCCCGCTCCCAGCCACCCTCGGCGAGCAGCGAAAACACGCGCTCCCCTTGCCAGCGTTTGGGATGAGCAAGCTCCGGGGTATCCACAGTGCTAGTCCTGCGAACGCATAACCTTTTAGGCTGCAAAATAGGTGGTGGTCGTGGGAGTGGAGTGGGAGCCGAACTGACGAATATGACACGCAGGGGATCCTGCTGCACGGGAGGGTCCGCGCCCCTGCTAAGTGACACTGCCATCTGCGTGGCTTCCCAGGGGACAGGCTGAGGGCCTGGGGGGCGCTGGGGTAGCAGATGGGCCCGGGGTGTGTGGCCGGAGGAGCAGGCTGCCGGAGCGCCGCAGCGCCCGGGACTCGGGCAGCCTGACCGGCAGTAACCCCGCAGGCAGCGCAGCCGCCAAGTAGGTGAAAAGCAACTCGGAGTCATCGCCCGCGGGAAGCGCTTCCCCCGCCCGGCCTGGCCCGCGGCGACGGGGGGGCTGCCCGGGGTGGGGGCAGGAAATGCGGGGGGGCAGAACAGAGGCACAGACGGGGGATGGTGCGACAACGGAACGGGGGGTGCTGGTATCGTAGCACAAAGGAGCCAGCGCCTTCTCCTGCCGACCCCCCTCCTCTCCCGAAACTCCTCGTCCATGGGAAAAAAAAAAGTGCTGGATGAGTTTGCTGGGGAGAAGGAGATGGGCGGGCCGGAGCCCCGTGCCTGCCCTTCCCTGCCCTCAGCCGTCCCCGAGCTGCTGGGATGGCGGCGAGGGGTGCAAAGGGAGCCCCCTGGACAAAGGGAAGCACTGGTCTGCTCCCACCGACTCCCTACCAGCGCTCCCCCCTCGGGAGACTGCCGCCGGTCCGGGCTGCACAAGTGTCGGCTGCTGCCACGTCCCTCCCAGCCACAAGCCGTGCTTCGGTCACATGTGCTGCTGCCGCTCAAACCCAGCCCCAGCCTCCGGGCGGCCGCGCTCTGCGCCGGGCCTGGCACCAGCTGCGGCCGCCTTTCCTTTATGAGCCACTCCGTGCAGACCTTTATTGCTCGCTGTAAGGCTGTATTTAGTATCTTTAATAAATTAGTGGGTTTTGAACAGATTTTCATCTCTAGGGTGACAGAGGCAAGACAAACAGCGTCTCTTTAGACTTACTTTTTAGTTGTTTATGATCTCCTTTATGGAGCTTTGGGTAATTCATGCTGCTGCTAACCCAGACAGGCTCTGACCTCCATGTTAGTTTCCAGCATGTGAAAAAGAGTCATCAACTCTCATATACATTTAATAGTGTGTGTATGTATGACTATGTATATAATCAGCATCTTAGGTGCTAGAGTTCATAGTCCTAAGCATCTACCCGGTGGACAGTGGTTAGGGACAGAAAACCATTCTGGGGAGGGGGATGCCCCGGGCCAGCCGCTGTGCTGTCGCAGGGCCAGCCAGCAGAGGTGTGACTGGGGCGACGCAGCATCCTGCCCGGGGCAGGACCAGAGCGCCCCAGCTGGGCAGCTGCCTGCTCTGTAAACATCCACACAAGGAACTTAAAATCCCACAGGGACGCTAATAAATCTCCAGCTTTTTTTGGTTTCTTCCTTCACGCAGCGCTGTAGGGGGGATTTGTTTTGTAAAAGTTTAGGAGGAGAGTTGCTACTGTCAATAATGGCATGGCACAGGTGCTGTAATAGAGACAGGCTTACAGCATCATCACACAGTCTGTCTTCATCTCCTCTCCCTCCTCTGGAATTTAATTCCTACAAACTGTGAATAACTTACTGCAGCTATTGTGAGCTTCAAATGGTACTACTGTTTACAGAGCACAAAGAGCACTGGTGTTTAATATTTTTGAGCTTTGAGAATATCAAGAGATAGTAGATAGTGATTATTATAACCAAACAAAAATACAGTCCCAGGAATTCTGCAGGTGCTTTACAGTTGTTCATAAAGCTATATAAGTGAAAACCTTGGTAGGTTCATTCTACATCACCACTTCCACCCTTTGTAAACACAACATACAAGAGATTGTTGGGCAGATTTTGCCTTGAAATGTGCATTTGACTGCATATTAGGCCGTTGCCTGATTTAACTATCTGTTTTAAACTGAGTAGGTGTGGTGACAGTAACAACATGTAGAAAACATTATGCCATTACTCAATACAGTAGGTTTCTAAACCTGTGTATAAATTACATCTATGTGAATTTCTTCCACCTTCTGTTTTAAGTGTAGAGAGATCATCTACATTTTTCCAAGGCTGACATGACCACATTTCTTCTATAATGAAAATTCACTGCACACTTAGCTTTTCTCATTCCTGGGTCTACTAGTCGTCTTTGCAGATGCCTCAGAAACTATTGTTCCAGGGACTATGCCAGTCCTAAGGAAGATAAATGTGTTTAACCTCGCAGAACAAAATGCTCTCCCACAACCTGAACATGCTGAAAAAACCACAGCTGCCCTAGAGGACAGCATAGGGGGGCTGCAATTATACTTAAGTAGAGGAGGAAAAATAAAGCTGGTATGAACTTTCAAATTGTTCAGGAAAGAGTGCATTATTTCAAAACCCTTCATGTTTGTCCAGGCATTTGGACAATGACATTCCTAAAAGCATACCATTTCTCTTTTACAGCACCCTCAGAAGTGCTAGATACCTCACAGAACAATTTGAAAGTAAGTTCTGGCTTGAAGTGTTTACAATCCATTTTCCTAACACTGGAGCAGGTGATGTTAAATTCAGTCCAAAGTGGTAAATGGCAGACATTTTAGCATTCCATTTCAGGATGCTGGTTCAGAGTTGGGTTTACAAAAAACTTCTCCAAGTGTTCACCTTGCTTTGCTCCCTGAATGGATGGTTAAGTTTTTACCAAAGCCAGTAAGAGAGGAGTTGATCTCACCCAATTTACTGCTGAATCTCAGTTACTAGGAATTGAAGTTTACCAGTTGGATACCAGTAAAGTTGCAACCTAACTTTACTGTGAGGACCTGTTAGCCCTGTTATACAGCAAAAGCTTGGCCTGACCTCTCCCATTAAAATTAGACCCTCCATTAAGTGTGTTTAGTTAAAGCACAGCTTTGTTTTCATGACCTTAAGATGGATCATGCCTCATTGCAGCTACTTAAGTGTTGTGCTGCTGATTTTGCCTTCTGTCAAACCTACTTCTTCCTGCTATGGGTTTTCCCACTGTCTTGACTTTTGGAAGGCCCCTGGAATATAAGGACAATTTACTCACATGCCTGTCCTTTATGTCGACAACTGAGCCAGGCAGTCACAGAAGAATATTTAGAAAAACATGAGAAAGGAAGGTAAGCATGCAAGAGAGTCACAGAATGGAAATTAAATACAGGCCTCAGTTCACATCTGGCAACTCAAAAGTGCTAGATTTTAGGCCTAGATCCTCATGCCCTTTTGAGCTCTTCTCACTGCATTATGACAAGAGAGGGTGCAGCTCTTTTCATATCCCCCCAACCATGCAGGTACCTACTGCTCAGTGGTGATTGAGCTGCATGGCAAATCTGGCGATTTCATTTCTCTGGAGCTTTTTAGTGCTGAGCTGTTAAAAAAATCTGTCCTACATAATGTAAATGTATTCTGCAACACAGCACATTATTGTTGATGAAGTCATATGGATGCTAGGCTGAAAATTTGCCTCTAATTTGCTCTGAGCATACCGCCTGCTTTCAAACATAAGGTGAATGACTTATTGTAACCCCAGATTGGTTTCAACACCAAGTGATTAAGCCATGACATCGAGACAAAGTAAATTAAGGAAGTGGTTTCACAGAACAGGCTGACACATGACAGGCACAGAACTAATTCTGTAGCAAAAGAGGGGTGAGTCATGCATCTGCTACATGTGCTTTGGTTAAATTCTTGCGGATCTGTATCTCTTGTACATATAAAAACATGAAGAAAGGGGCTAAGCTTTCACACCATGCTTGTGTAGAACAATACTACTGAAGCAGTATTTACTTTCAAACATTTCTCCCCATTGAACTAACAGATGAAACTGAGCATCCCTCTTACCTTAGGGGATCTATAACTTTCCCCTTTACTGCTGCTTTCTCACTCCAGCTCCCTTTTGTTTAGTGAGCTGTATCTCCAAAAATCATGACAAGTTTGCAGTGACTCAGCAGGCCGGCTCTTTTCTTTAATGGTCATCTGTCATATCCAAGGTTTTACATGGATTTCTTATCTTTGATAATTTCAACAAATGAGAACCAGATTCCAAAACCACACCCTGGTCACCTCAGGGGAGCAGATTCGCCATCATTAGTTGATAGATTTAACCCATATTCCTAGTGAAAGGGATCCCATTGCTGATGAAAGAAGAAAGATAGGTAGTTCCATTCTGGAGAGGTGCAAAACTGTCATCTTGTTGTTTGTTATGAATAGATGGAGTCTGACTGATACAAACAGGTGGAGTTTGGTGAAAACATCCATTTCACAATCTTCAGCCTACCCCCAGTCTGTGCTTGCTGAGACAATAATCTCATCTCAAGTGAGTTCAGTGTAGAATGGGATTATTATACCTATTTACTACATATGTCTTGGAGGCATCTGCTTTTTGCTCTTTTTTTTTTTTTTTTTTTTTTTTTTTTTTTTAGTATACATTGTTCCTGGTATTGCAGCTACATGGGCTACATTTACCATGACCCTTTAGATAGGGAAGAGACTGGAATGCAAGTGACCAAACTAAAGGAGATGACAGTGTTAAGTAAAATGTCTCTACTGTCTTGAATTTGCTTCTTCCAGATGCCTGCTCACTTTAGCATTACTCAGGAAACAAGTCAAGGAAGCATGTCTCTACCTTTTCCCTGAAGTATTTGTACCATAATTGCAGCTGCTCTGTTAGATTATCTTCAGTTTATACCAGAAGGTCATGTCAGACAGTCACAAAATGTACTGTATAAGGGATCACTGCGCACTGAGAGTTCTCCAGTTCCCTGACCTTCACATACCTGCTGCACTAGAAGCAGCTGTACTTCCATGCTTCTCATTGATCTAGCATGCAAGTATCTGCTCTGCTGGAACCACTCCTTGTGTTTTACATGTCTGATCTTCCAAGTTCTTCCCAGAAGACTGTGAAATCTCATTTGCACTTAGTGCTTGCTTTTACTGAATGAACTTAGCCTTTCCTCATCCTTCCTTAGCAAAACTCCCAGGTACTAGCTGCTTTTACACAGACAGACATTGAGCTTCTAGTGGTTCTGGCTATAGCCACTGTTGGTAAGCTGTTGTTGCACAAGGCACACACTGCTTTCGTGCATACTTAGAGTATTTCTCTTTCTTAACTAAGCTGTTTTCTGTTCTTATGTATCCTCCATGCTCTGCTGTTAAAGAACTTCCTCCATGTCAGCCTACAAGTGGCTGCATTCTGCTGGGTGACAAAAAAGCAGCATGCTGCATTTATGTAATATCTCTGAACTGAAGTAACCCCAATGGGGGACTCTTTCATTATTATGAGTGCTGGAAGAGGCCACACAGCATAACCAGATCTTCCTGCCTTGAGTCACAAAAATAGGGAAATACAAAATCCTGTTTTCAGCATTAAACATCAAAAAAAGGCATCTGATTTGCAAGGTAATACATGCTGGAGGGGGCAAGGGACAGCTGGGTTCTGAAACGTGCTAGCATCATTTTGGAGCTAACGATCTAGTTGTTAGATGCAAATGTAAGGAATTTTCCAGGGATGGAAGAGCCAAATTTTAAAAGTTATTTCAGTGTTATGGAAAATCTTCCTAAGAGCTTATCGGCCTCTTCAGACTCCTAAGCACTCTGTGCTTCCTCTCAGAGGCACATATGTTTCTCCAGCCTGGATATAGAGATACTCTGGCAAGTGTGTTCCTCTAGTTCTCCCTAGTGTACTAGCAGTATCCTCTCATGGTGCTCATCTTAAGAGTGTTTTCAGCAAATTTTGACAGGAATTTTGCAGTAAGTGAACCAACAGGACTTTACTGACACAACAGCTTGTAGGTTTTCATTTGCCTGTAAAGGCTGTCAGTGTCTTAAAGGCTCTCCTCTACAATGAAATCCAAAACTAGTTTAGGAGCCCAAGGATTTGAAGTGCCTGCTTTCCAATAGCAACAAATCAGGTAGGAGCAGAAGGGCTTTTAAATATGACTGTTCACCTAATCTCATCTCAGGCAGAATTTTAGCCCTAAATTTACTGACTGCATTTTCTAATATGAAGTGATATCTGATCATTCTCTAATATGAAGTTTCATTCTGATGAAGGCAGAGACCTACCAAATCAAAGTAACAGCTGTTTCCTTTGGAGATTTTTTCTCACTGTGTGATTTTGCAAACAAACTAGAAGGACAGCCTTTTGAAAACTAAACAGGATTTGTGGAGAGAACTGTTTAGAGAAAGCTCAGTTGCTTTGCTGGCCAGAATTATTCTGAAGACTGAAGGCACCCTGCAGCCAGCTGCCTGATCCTTGTTTAGGAACTAGAAGCTGTTTTCTCCAAGAAGTTCAAGAGTGCAACAGTCACAGGCATTGCCTTAATTATTTTGAGATTGAGGCTAAACTTCAGTTCGAAGACTCTGAACTCACAGTGCAAAGAACAACCATGGCACACTGTCTTCAGAAGAGCATGAGACTGGTTTTACCTGCTAGACTCATATGTGGCATCCCACAGTCATTTGACCTATATAGTTGCCTTCACCTGAGCCAAACACTCTCCTTTGAGTTCCAAACTCCCTTGCTTTAAATGGTGCAAGGACAATACCCAGTAGTCCAAACATCTGAGTGCTTCCCTGAGTGCCTTTACACACTGGTGAACGGTGGAAAGGGAAGAGCTGTAAAACTCTGCCTGTCAACCAATTGTGGGAAGTGATGGCACACTGTTGCAGCTTGTGAGTGAAGGACTCCCCTGTACCCTTCAGCCTGGGCTGCATTGGTACATCTGGCCATTGCTGCTGGGGTTTATAATTAAATAAGCATTCTGAACACTGGTAGAGAATCAGGAGATTGGAGCAGGGAGAATGGTGCAAAGACCTCTTATACTGTCCTGGTGCTGAGATGAGTAGTTGGTCTCTTCACTCCAAACAAAGCAAATTTATTCAAAACCCAAGTAACTGGTAGCAAAGATAAGGGAAGGTTTGGCCCTTGCTGCAGTCCCTTGATACTTTTCTATTTCATGTATATGCATTATGGGATTATAGCATGCACTATAACCTTCCTTTCTCCAACATAATCCTTCACAGATGCCAGCAAGGAAGCATGCCAAGACAGGGCCAGAGCCTCTAGCTACATATCAAGGTGGGCAGAAAAAGCACCACTTAACCGTAAACTCCAGAGCTGCCTTCAGCAACGAGTTCCCATGGATTTGTGCTTTTTTTTCTCTTCTGCTCCACCACATGCTTGGCTTATTTCACAAGTCTCACGCACATAAATAGGTTTGCCCAACACACAGATATAATTCTTGGAATGTCTCTGAATACTGAATAAAAAGAATAGATTATAATAATTTCCTTCTCCTGAATAAATGAGTCAGTCCCCTAAAGCAAATTCCTGTGACTCTTCATGTCTGGTTGCATTTATCTAAATATAATATCTGCAGCACTTACCATGTGCACATCATTATTCAGGGAGTTTGTTAAAAAAAGCTCCATCTATTAGTGTCAGCCTTATTGACCTGATGTATGTCTATCATGGCTCATTAATCAGACATTAAAGACATGTGGGTGTGGTCAAGTTTAGTCCTGGAGCAGGTTCTGCTTCAGCGGCTTTGAATGTCACCTCCCGTTGGGATCATTTATTTCCAGAGGAAAGTAACACCTTAGGCTTTTCAGGAAGTTTCATTATCTTTCACATTTTGCCCTTCACTTCATCTGAGTTTCAGTCATCCCCCCTCTTCCCGTTACAAACGTGCTTTCCCTGAAGTCACAGTTCGCGGCATCGACAAAAGGGAGCACTAGAGAACAACTCGTGATGCTTTTGGCAGTCCAACAGTGTTGCTTCTGTGAAAAATAATAGGCCCGTGAGCTCAGCTTCTGCACGTTTTCTGTCCTTAATCCTCAGAAGTAATTTTCATCTTTCAAAGTTTTATTCACAGTCTCCAGAATACTTGGGGGTGGGGGTGAGGGAGCAAGTGGCATGAATGCCATAGATTAATTTTACAAATGATTTATATTTGCATGTCTGTTGGAGTCACATACGTTCTATTGGAGAACTTTTGCAGTTAAGCAACAAGAACATTTGTCTCAGATCTTACATGAGTTGAAAACCTGGTTTTTGGCTAGCGTAGATTTGTGCTTGTTATAACAGGTATTATAACAGATTCCTGCTTTTATACACGTATAGAACATTGAAGTAAGTTCATCCTTGTCTATCAGGAGTAAGCAGGCCCACTAACATTCTGTGAGAACAGTTTAGACTACTTGTACCATCAAGTTTTTAATTTTCCATTGTGAGGAATAAACAAACCATAAATTTTGCAAGTACTTACATTATGAAAATCTAACAAAATGGTTCTCTGAAGTGTTGAAAAAAAGGCTGTGAATGTGTCAAAAATTAGTTTTTCTTAGACCCTGAAGATACATTTCTGGAGTTCTCCTTTGTCCTGGCTATTAATTCACCCCTGGTGTTTCAGGAGAAAAGATTTAGGAACATGGGGGCTCTCTAAGGTAAGTCAAAACATAGGGCACAGAACTGCATGTCTTGAGAACCCAAAGGCTCCATGGATATCACTTCAGTTCCTTATCTTTCCTCACACATGTGTTTGCTATCCAACCCATCTCCTTTTAGCAGGACTGGTGCTGTCTTATTATTCTATACAGCAGATAGCACCATTAGGGTTTTATTTAATGGGCTTCTCTATATAGGCCATTTTTAATGTGCCTATATACAGAGAATATATATAATCATACAGAAATTTATTTCCGCATTCTGTAGAAATAGTTTTATTATTGTTTTGATCAGTGTCAGATAGAAAATACCAGAGAGACTAACTTTATTTCGATGTTACACAGAAACAGATGCCATTAAGATAGACCACAAGTATTAAAAGCCTCTCTATATTACTAGTAACCCTAACTAATAAAAGAAACAGTGGTACTCAGTCTTTTTCTAGTTGTGTATAACATTTTATGAAAAATTAATAAACTGAATTTAGGATGAAGACATATTTTCATTTTTGGGGCTATTTCTCATTTAGTGTTTTAGCCACAAAACTGATTAATGAAAATCAAAGTACTAGATCCCTGCACAGTGCTTAAAAAACTCGTGTACAAACACAGTACATGGAAAACAGAATTCAGAATTTACTGCCAACTAAATAGAGAACTGAGGAAACTCTGAGAGATAGAGCCAGTACCAAAGAGAATTATACAGATACCTATTTACATTCTGATTTGTATCTTATGTGTTCCAGGGAGTCTTCCTCCATAACGCTTTATAGGAAGAAAAGCTATAGTAGAGATCAGGAAGAGTCATATGAGAGGATATTGCTATAACATTGAGCATATGTAAAATTACCTCCTTTCTTGTCAGAGCAAGCAATTCAAAGTTGCATTTGTCAGTCACCAAGAGAATAAAGATCTTCTTCGTTTATCTAAGGAGTTTATTTTGGAGTTCCAGGAGTTCACAGGGAGTCTTAACATAGCTTTTCCTTGCCACATAGTTGAGGTTACCAACAGGTGACTCCAGGTACAATGTGTGAAATTCTGTTAAGCAGCCATGCCTAACCCATGATATGCTCAAAATCTTAAGTGAAAAACGTAAATACACCTTATACATAAAGATAAGAATTTATCAATAGTATAAATGAAATCTTAATAGGCTAATTAAAAAATTATTATCAATCCATGTCTAATTATTACCATAAAAAAGAAAAATAAGAATGCAATAAGGAGAAAATTCTCCATAATAATAAAGCTTAAAATGTTGAACATACAGTTCTTACTTTCTACCCTTTTTTATGGTGTTACACTTGCTCTCTATTGTTCTTCTGTGTCCTGATGTAGATGGTTTCCACTTAGCTGGAGGAGAACAGAGGGAATAAATAATCAGCATTCAAATTCCTTTGCCATGTTGATTTTGATTTCTCCTTCCTAATCTCCTTCCTACCCCCCAGCCCCACCCATACATGTTTTATAAAATGCTTTCACACCTTATTCTTTCCTCACTGGTCAACAGCTCCCTATTAAATTGGAGTTTGCTATGCTTTACTTGTTTTATGTGCATTAAATACGTGTATTTTTTTTTCACTATTCTACTCCTGCAAAGAGCTTTGCCCATCTCCAGGTCTCTGTTTCTTTAATTGATCATTGGTGGGGTGGGACCTTCAGAACCAGCCTGTGTCTCAGCTCTTATCATTCCATGCCCATACCTCTCCACACTGTATCCTGTGTAACCCCTTGTCAAGGCTTCTTCTCGTATAACAAGCCAGCCTATACAGCTCTATACATCACTATGTTAAAGTTACATCTTGCTTTGCACAGAACAACTGTTTCATACTGCTACTGATAGTGAAACCCAGAAAAAGAAAACTTCAGAGTAATGATGATGAACTATGACAACAAAATCACTAGAAATCCATACTGACACCATAAATACCAGGAAATTCTACAGTAATTTTGGTGCAGGATTCCATGCTCAAAGTTGAAGAGGGATTGGCATACAGCATCATAGAATCTCCTGCATTGGAAGGCACCTACAAGGATCATGGAGTCCCACTCCTGGCCTTGCACAAGACACCCCAAGTGTCACACCATGTGCCTGGCAGCGTTGTCTAAATGCTTCTTGAACTCTGTCAGGCTGGTGCTGTGACCACTTCCCTGGGAGGCCTGTTCCAGTGTCCAGCCACCCTCTGGGGGAAGAATCTTTTTCTGGTATCCAACCTAAAGCTCTCCTGACACAGCTTCAGGCCATACTCAACCCCAAACTTTAAAGGTATGAACACCCAGCACATAAGCACTTGGTCATACTGCTCTGCAGAATTTCTGAAGCAACAGTATATGTTGGTGAGATTTTTACATCTTCTTTAGGAAAAAGAGGAAATAAAAAATATCACAACCATCACGAAATTCAGCATCTTCAATAAAGGTGGTTTAGTATTAATATTCCTACATTAATTATTATGTGTGACATGATGTATTATGTGAAGTTCTAAACTGGAGGTGGTTCTTTTGATTCATAAAATGGATTCATATGAGGAAAACATGTTACAAATACAGCCAAAGCTTAGTTAGGAGAATTTTTCCCTTTTAAGCCTTGTCTTTTACCTGTTAGTCATTAATATTCCTATAATGACTTTTATTCCTTAATTTATGATCTAAGGAGATTTTGGTCTGTCTCTAAAAAGCAAATAATTAGTCTGAACATATGCCAAAATTTTAACACCTGCCTTCTGTTTGACATAGATCAATGCAAATACTGCCTTATTCTTTGCATATAATACTGCCTATCAAATATTTCCCTTTTTCCGTTTTAGAAGTACTGCATATTCAAACTGCTTTTATAGCTCTAAACTGAAAGTTGGTATTGAATAAAATTGAAAAAAAGTAGTAAACTCACAGTTTTGTAAAAGTAATATTATGTGGAGAGAATTAAGAATTTATCCACAAAAAAATGGAGATTTTTAATAACAAAATATAGTGCAGAAGCTGACATATTTGGGGAGAATTTTTTTGGTTTGATTCTATTTTTCGACCATAGAGTCTACCATTAAATTATTTAACTGCCTCTATTAAGAGACAATTATATAATAAAAGAAACAAGCAATTATTTTTAATCACCCTATTTATTAGTTTGACTGAGAATAGTAAGATCAGATGAATATTCACTTCGTGTCTATGTGTCAAAGATAAATTATTCATCGAGTCGTCCATGAGATAATGGTGGTTACTGAATTAAAAAATAAAATAATAATCTTCCCTCTGAAGACAAACTATAATTGGGTCTTCTTACTCTTTTACAATTAAATCTACATTTTTAGCCTGTCTCAAACTTTTCAAAGGGATAAGTCTGTCTTGAGAGGGTCATTTTGGTAAAACCTGTAATTTTAATCATTTCTATACATGCCATTTTAAAAGGTGAGTTGATTTTATCGTGATTGCTGATTAGAAGGAAAGAACCTGGGTCCCCTCTACCCACAAAGTCTTTAAGCCAGGGGTGACCTACCTAAGTCCTTGAATAGACTGTGCATTCTAAGTGCAGTCCTTGCACAACAGATAGTAATATATTGCACAGGTGGAGACTGCTGGGTGACCAGGCCCACACACAACGCATGAAATGAGCTAAGAAGTATTTCAGTGAGTTTTGAATTGCCTTGAGGTCCATAGGCTAACCCATCCTAACTCCACCTATAATGGCCTAATCAGATGCTGGTGATCAGTATTATCTTCTGCCTGTGAACAACCCTGGAAAACTCTGCCTCTTTGATCCTCCATGGTTAGTGGTGTGTTCCTTCCGTTTCTCCACCACAAGAAAACTGTTATGTGTCACATATTGCCAAGAGGCTAGGTTCCCCTTGCTTTCAGCTTATATTAATGTGAATGATTGCAATATTTTTCTGTTCACAAATCATCCCCTGGAAAAACCTATTCATCTAGTTACTGTTCCCTTACTTCCTCTTTCCAGAAAGATATCTGGGATAACTCTGTGCTGGTACAGATCTAGGCTGAATTGCTCAGCTCCCTAGCCAGTTCCTTTTCCTGATTCCTTGATGTCACTATTAAATAAATGTTAATTTATGCAATCCTTTGGGGTTTGGATTTGTTTTGTTTTGGTCTTGTGCAGGGTTTTTGCTTTGATTGCTTGGTTTTGTTGTTGGGTTTTTATTTCTGGGCTTTTTCCCCCTCTAGATAGAAGACTAATTCCCTCTTATATAAGACCTAAGTGTAATTTTGAAGGTAGCTCACTGTTCAAAAGCCAGTCTGGATAAGACAGCATCAGGTCTGCAACATGTAATCTTTTAGTCATATCCAAGAAGATTTTGCACGTTCAAAACAGCTGTACATGCACTTATGCTACAGCCTGAGTCATGCAACATACCATTTCAGTGGCACATAAGAAAATACTTTGCTGCCAGGCTGGAAAAACACCAACTGCCATAGAAAGCAGTATCTGAGTTATGCCCACAGGGCACTGCACCAGTGCAGTGTGAATAAAACCCCCCTGGCCTAGAATCCTCAGCAACTGTGAACATAACTGCACATCACTTGAACTGAAGGCTGGGAGCTGGATGCAGCTAGCTAGGAAGTACAGCCAATAACTCTTCCCATTATCAACTGAGTGGACACTTCATCAAGCTTATCTTAGTACTGAACTTTACCAGTAACCTCAAATGCTTTTGTAATAAAGTCAGTGGAACACTGAGCTTTGTGTTGGGCTGTAGAATCTGCTTGAAGAGGAAATGGAAGCCTCAGAGCTTAAACTGTATCCTGGATAAGACAATGTCAGATTTTACCTCAATCCTTTGCAGAAAAAAAAGGGAACTTGGTCTCCCATTTTACTCTGGGGATTATTTGCTGAAGCAAAGTAGAAGCAGTAAGACTCAAAGCACATTTCTTAATAGTAGTTCTGGTATTGTATTTCTGCACTTATTGAAGTGGTACACACTGAGGTGAAACTGCAGCTGCTACTGTCACGGTTTTGATGTCTGGAGTCTCCTGGTTCTCCTAGCTTTAGCTTTAGTGTGGAATGACTAGTGTATTTGTCTGTTCAGAATATGGTTTATTCCAGTGACAAGTAAATAAAATAAAACTCTTCATTTGCCATTGTGCCAGTCAGTTCAGATCAGAACTTTGAAGACCTCAAAGTCTGTGTGTTAACAGAAGCACATATAGATGGTTGGCACCAGTAAGAGCAGAGCTCCATCTCACTCGGTGTCTGGAGGGCAGTAGCAGGCCCAAGGTTAAATGTAAAACGAGGGCAAGCATACAGTGGTACTTGCCTGGGATAAACTCTCAGACTCCGGTGACCTAAAACTCAGGGATGTTAGGGTCTCTGTAAGACTGGGGGAGGAAAAGAAGAAAAGAAACTAAAAAGAAGGTTTTAAGGTAATATTATAAAACCAGAAGATCCTCACTGGCTTGATGGCTGAATTTGAAAACTGCCTAGGCCTGTACTACTGACAGGACACACTGCAGTAATGATTCCTACCAATATATGGCCCCTACAGGAGGAAGTGGTTTTTTGTGGGGATTTATGGACTACACCTGTTACATCAAGGAGATTAGGCTGGCCCTGGAGTGGAGTTACAGAAAATGTTTTAAAAAGCATATTTACATGAAGGTGAAAGAGTATGTCAGGTCTGGTTTGACCTAAAGACCTGAGCTGTATTAAAAGGTCTTTATCAGCTCTCTGATAAATTCTTTTCAGAGTGGGAGGATGGCTAATTTATGGCTGCCTTCCAGGACTCGAGTTCATGTGTTGGTCTGCAGTAAGGTGTGTGGTCTGAAAGAAAGAGTCAGTCTAGAGAGACAGACCCTGATCTGAGGCGCAGGGTTGTTCCCTGGGAAATGGAGAACATGTTATTCACTCTACATCAAATCAATTTCCATCAAAACACCAAAGAAAAAAATACAATTGCAATCACTCTGTGATTTATTTTTACATTTCTAAAGGATGATTAATGAA
Organism: Daphoenositta chrysoptera; assembly: GCA_013397915.1. Classification (NCBI taxonomy): domain Eukaryota; kingdom Metazoa; phylum Chordata; class Aves; order Passeriformes; genus Daphoenositta; species Daphoenositta chrysoptera. Next base: position 138,968 of record VZRO01000423.1, read on the forward strand.
GTAGTGATTAGCAATACTAGCAGAGCCCAGCAGGACTGTAGATAATGACGTGCACTTTACCAGTGTTTTTGGTTTCTGTGATTTTCTATTCTGTTTGGTTCATGGGTCTCTAAAGCTTTCTCTATAAAAAGAGCTGTAAATATCTTCAGAAAAACAGTACGAGTGAAAACTGACTGCCACTCACAAGAAACCTGTTCTCCCTTTGATGACTACATGCAATCTAGATCTCCTACAGTGCTCTTCATCCACGTATCTCAAAGCATTTTATAAAAGGGACTGTAAACATTGCCTTCATTTTATAAAAAGAGGCTTGACTATGGAAGGAAGTGTTCAAGGTCACACTGAAAGTACTGGTAGAGATAGAAACTAGATCTCTCTCTTCCAAGTCAGGGCAAACAAGTAGTGAACTTTTTATTTAATGATCACACCAAAAACTGAGGAAGTAATCACACTGGTTCAATTTGGATTGAACCAAAAGACTTGTTGGTAAGTTAGCAAATTAGTGTTGAAATGTAAAGTACAAGTTGCAACATTTGCTGTTGTTTTTTAGCCAAAATATTTTCTCAAACTCAACCCAGATTTGGAACCTTTTTCCATTTTCTACTTGGTGACCATAATTGTTTTTGCCAGTACTAGGTGAGAGCTCCAGTTCAGAGTGTTACCTGGCCACAAATATCCCCAACACAGTACAAGTACAGAGACAAACGCTAAAGGCGAAACCTGAACTTCTGTCTCTTTCAAAGGACAATCACTAAAAATTGCTAGATATTAAAATACTTAGGTACAAAGAGAAAGTGCACTAGATCTTCCATATGTGCAACTTTTCTGGAAAGAGCAGAAGAAAAATAAATGTGCCAGAAGAGCACAATATGTTCAAAGAAGTTGTCTACAGAAACCATAATCAAAACTGTACCACTACAAAAGATGTGAGATGTCAAGAACAATCCAACTATATATATATATATATCATATATCATATATGATATATATCATATATATATCATATACTAACTTCAAGTACAGCTACAAATATGAGATATATCAGACAATGTCCATTAATTCAGAATCTTTGAATTCAGAGGCTAGCCAAAGACATAGGTTTAGAAAAAAAAATATAAAACCAGGCCATTCATAAAAAAAAGTTTTGTGGATATAATGCCATCTTTCAGTGGTTTGAGGTTTAAGAATAACCTGTATCCTCACCTTTGTGTTTAATAGTCCATGATAGACTTCCATTAATTCATCTAATGAAATTTAAACAAATTGCTGCCAGCATGTAGGGGTGATGCAGCATGACGATCACATGATGCGTACATGATGCACTGCCAAATATTCATACTGTCATCCCAAATATGGGTTCTTTCTCATGGTGTGCTAGAACACACAGAGTCAATAAATTTATTTCATCTCTGTGCAGATGGTAGCTGGGTGGTAAATCCACAAAGGTGGCACACCTTCAGTTTTATACCCTTCAAACAGTGAAACATTGGCATTTCCCCTATGTGTAACAACCTGAAACCATAGTCACTGACCTTTCATTCTCTCCTTTCAGTCTCTCCATTCAGTCCCTGCTGAAAGGTACACTGCACACTTATTTTAGTGCATGTGCTCTGTAAAGAAGAGGCTTAGGCAAGAGGCCGTTATATGGATGGGTATTGCGTTATTTACCGACTAAGGCTAACACAAAGTTCCCTTCTTTGGCTTTGTAGTTTGATCTCTAGTGTCCTCTTGTTCTTTCTTCTTAGGTCATGGTTCCTGAAGGTTTGGTTATTCCCTCATTTTTCATAAACTTTTTTATTTATCCTGTACTGTGCTCCAGAGAATTTTTAACCTTTTCATAGTACCGTAATTGAACAAAATGGAAAAGGGTTTACCCTGCCATAATCCCATGTAAAACTGGACCTGCTACTAGACACAACTTTACAAATAAACGTATCACCCATTTTGCTGATAATGTTCCAAAGCTGGGCCTTGTCTGGTTGTTCTTGTTATCAAAACAACTCACAACACAATGCTACCTTGTGAGCTATGTTTTGAGTAACATATGAAGTGAACTGAAAGAGTATTGTCCTGTGGGTTGTTGGAAGCTACTGATCTGTGTCTACAGCTCTTTGTGTGAACACTTCCTCTCCCCCAGCCTCGTCCCAACATAAGACAGCTGTCATATTCTCAGCTAAATTGGGAGGAAATTATCATTACACTTCAATACGAATGCTGCTTTAGTAATCTCTGGTGTTGAATCCATTTGTTTACAATTTAGCTTCTAACAAAAGGCCAAAACCTTTAAAGAAACAAATATTTATCAGCTCAGAAATTCACTTTCAAACTTTCAACAATCTGTCTTTTGCAAGGGAAACACTATCTACAAAGGCAGGGACACTCACCTGTCCTTGGGCTATGCAAATGTTGGAAGAAAAGATTAGTTTAATCTCCTGTACTCCTTGTTTAATCCAGGGTGTGGCTGATACCACTCACATTGACTTTATAAAATGCAGAAGCAAAGGGTGACAAAACCCAGCTGCCATGCTTTCTCCCTCTTTTTTGTATATCAGTTATAAGACAAGATGACTGACCAAATTTTCAAACCTTTTAAATGTCTTTGAATGCTAGGGTTTGGGGTTTTTTTCAACTATTATTATAATTTTTAAGTGTAAGACATTTTAACCAGGAAAGATTTTCAAACAAATTGTTCATGTTTCTAACTTGGCAAATTTGGACAATGCATGGTTGGCAGAGAGAAGCTAATGACCAAAATATTATATTTAAAGACACTGAAGGTTGCATAAACATATCTGATTTGTGTGTTTAAGTATCAAGACATAAATACAGTGAAAATAAAAAGTCCTTTTTAAAAACTCTGTAAGTAGGGCAGGTTTCCAGAGCTGATGATTGCATGTAGCTGTCACTAGCCTCCTTTGGAAATGTTCATACCTCTGGAAATCAGACTGCTTTTGTTCATTTTTTCAGGTTCAGATCCTGGACACCACAGTTTTACTCATTGTTCTATATATATCATGAACACAGAATATTAAAGGTAAGAAATAGAAAATAAAATCAAATAATTAAGCTATCCCCACAGGGCTTTAAAAAACTAATTTAAAATTTAAAATAATTTCTAATTGGTCATGGGGTCCATTTCCTTTTCTTCAGCTTCAGTAATGTTGTCAACTCTTAATTTTCCAGGAAAACACAGAAATGTAGGTGCCTACTATTCTCAGAAAGAACTGCGATTTTGAACAACATATTCATTATAATGAATGGGCTTCTGATCCTGAAAGGGTAGGACAACACCAGGAAGAAGGCATCTCTTTTGCTGGTTAATTATTTGGCTGTAAACAGTATGACTCAGGACATGAGCCACAATAGCAGCTGACAGTGCTATGTCTCTGTTGGCTCTGGGATAATTTTCAGTGCCTAGGAAAGGATGGAGCTTTCAACCTGTGACACTTGCTGGTTTTCCAATGATGTATTTGGAGAATGATGGCACTGTCTGTAACTCTTTCAGCTCTTGCAAAATTCTCATCTCAGAAATAAAATGACCAGCAGTGATATTTTTTTCTTGCCTGTCTGCTGATCAACAAGGAGGTCTGGGTCAGCCTTGCTTTGAATATTAGCCTCCACTTGCCATTGAACGATTTACACTCAAAAAACAGTGTTCAGGGTTCCATGTTGACTTGCAGGACATAGAGGTTATGAAAGCTTTGTTCAAAATTTTAGTGTGAGTTTCCCCAGTTGTGCATGAGACTTGGGATTTGTGTGGTCAGAGCTGTGTACATGTGATGGTTCCTGCTTACCATTGTTAAATAGGGCTACCATTTGGTTGGAATTGGCTGTGGCCATATTCTGATTATTGCTAATACTACAACCCATAAGTACATTATAAACTGCAGTCCTGAAGCGGCTTCAACATAAAAATCAACAGGGAAATCCAGGCTCTTTCAAAGCAAAGGAGAAGGCTGGAGGCCATTGGCACTTCTGGTGCTCATCCACAGCTTAACCCAGGTCTTACAAGTTCGTAGATATCAGCCAGGTATCTTGTGAAATAATTTATATCTGCAGATGTGGCTCTTGAAGAAAATTCCCCACATCACTCTCCTCTCACCTTGGACCAACAAAAGATGTCTTCACAGAAGGCTTCTTCTGAGAACCATCCCATTTCTTCTCAAAGATAGTGGTAATGTGTAGGTTGCCTTTTCTGCTGCTTGTGGTCATTTTCCTTCTAGCCTTAGTCAGAGCTTGTCTGCTCCATTTATATTTAGGATTTGCTGCTGGAGTAGTTTTCTCTTTTTATAATGAGCCAAGTCAGTTCATAAAGGCTGTGTCACTGCTTGTGTCGGCACAAGAGAAAAGTGCAGGAGTGTGCAGTCAGCAGTAGGAAGGGGAAGCAATATTATATATTATATTACATATATCATATCGTATCATATCATACCATATCATATCCTAGCTCTCCTAGAATTTCCCTAGTCTCCCCTAGTACAGGCTACATTAAATCTGTGTTTTCAGCAGGTTTTGTTGCTTTAATGAGAAAGGGACTTTTATTTTCTAAATAGTAACCAAATTTTAATCTTTCTCAAAGCTTCCTCTGCCTGTGGATTTCAGGCTTTCTTAATAGCTTCTAACAAGGTCCTTAAAAAATTTAGAAATATTTAGAAAATTTTACTTCTTTATCCTGAATGGTTTTTTTTTCATCCTCTAGCCTATGCAGCTTGGCCTCACACCACTGAGGTCAGGGGACTCTGCTCTTTTATACTGGTTGGAAAGCAGCCAAGAATCTGCTCTACTAGTTTACCTAAGAATTTAATTTCAGAGGATTTAAAAAGGCAGGCCTATTTCAACCCCATTACACTGTTAACATCACAATGCTATGTAATTCTACCTCTAATGATTTGCTTCAGAGTATTTCCTTCAGACAGTTTTTCTTGGAAAAACAATGTAACATGGGTGACTCTCCAGCCAAGCAGCTGTTCTGAACAAGAAAGAGCATAATTTTGTTACCAGTATAGCTATTTTATTCCTTGGTTCTGTAAGAACTCCCAGGTAAACTTCATCCAGCCCTGGCAAACATTCACCAATTCCTACAGGTTTTGTTTCACGTTTTTTTAAATGCTTCTCCCTATGACAATGCCCCATCATCAGACAAACATCAGCATATCCTTTCCTTTGTTGTGAGAACTACAGCAAAATGCTCATTTTGCTGCTGCCTTTTGATGTTCTCCCTTGATAGAAAATGCATTCTTGTTCTGAATTATATTTATTTTTCCTTTGAGGATAAAATAAGGAAATAACAAACACAATGTCCAGAGAAAGAGTCCCCCTCCCTATTCCCATACCATGAGAAAAACGCCAAGGAGATGGGGAACTACAGCCCTAGCTATGGATACACTACAAATGCCAACAGTTCAGCTTATCATTTAGTGTCATTTATAATCAGGCAGTCCCCATTGATTACCACTCAGAATCAGAGCCTTATGCTGTGATAAGTACCTCTGTGCAAGGTACTGCCAAACAATTAAGAAGAGAAGCAGATGCTTACATGGATTTATTAATATCTAGAGAGCTTATGTAATTTCTGGCATTTCCTGTTTCCAAGTGGACTATAAACAATGTTAAACATTTACATCTTCAAAGTTTTAATTACTCTCCATAGGAATTCCAGTAAGATATGTGCTGTACCCATTATTATCCATGTTTATGAGGAGCAGGAGACAGGAATGGTGAGTTGTACAAATACTGATGAGGAGTTCCCGGCATCTACCTGTAAAAGAGGCCACTAGCTCTCCTCTCAACATAGGATTTCTCCCAGCTTACATAATCTGTTTCACCTGAACTAAGAAATGAATGAAGGATATAATCCTTTTTAGGGTGTAAGTATTCACTCACACGTGGGCTAAAAAGATACTATCCACTTAAAATTTATCTGGAATCTCATTACAACCAAATACTGTCAAGATGCCCTTCCCTGCCCTTGTATTCTTGCTCAATATCTCTGACAGCACACCTGCTGTGTGAGCACAATGACAACTTCATGAGGTGGCTGCCTGCAGACTGAGTCTTCTGCACCAGTTCTGCTTGAAGATATTTTATACACCCACAGATACTGACAATTCCCAAGAGTTTTCCCTCTTGGAAGCAAACACAGAGCTCTGACCAAAGAGACTGCAGGCAGATGTGAAAAGGGGCAGGGACAGGACAGGTGATTTTTAACAGCCCTAAAGTCCAGAGCACACTGCTGAGTTTACAAGATCAAGGTATGTACATCTTTCCAAGGCAAGATGTAGAGGCCTTGGAAAGGCAATGAAACCCTGGGCTGAAACTGGAAGTGTGTCCAAATGCAAAGTATCCCGCTTTAGAGTAGAAAACACTTTTGCTCATCTATGTCTGCATTTGTTTATATATCCTGGTGGTGTCCTATGGGAAACAGAGTTTCAACAGTCTTCTGCTTCAGAAGTGTGTGTTTTCTTTAAAAACTTCTGAACCCATAGTCCAATTATAGTCAAATTTGACCAAGAATGAAATAATGAAGATAGAGGTTTGCTTCATGTTTTAGGAAAACAAGAGAATGGCTGGCAGAGTGACTCTGAGTTATCAGCATGCTCACTAATGGAATGGTTGCACAAAATACCAGGAAAAGATGCACATTTTGCTGCTTCCCTGTCCACTGGAGAGCTCTAGTCAGGGCCATACTTAACTAACCAGAAAAACTCACTCTGCAGTCTGTTTACTGTTGTCCAGTAAGGAGTGAGTTGACAAAACAGCTTTGATATAACAAAAAAAAATCAAGTAACTATAAGATGTAAATCCCAAGAAATTAGGATTTATGAATTGTGCTACTTCTAGAACTAGTTATTTTGATTTAAGAAATAGAATCTAAAGGGGTCAGCATCATATTTTATATCTATTTGGAAAACCAACTCAATTCAACATAAACAAGCACAGGCAGGCTTGGTTAACTTTTAGTCACAAGAATTAAAAAAAAAATTAGTTACTGGAATGCCCTGGATTTCAGTACTTTTGAATCTTCTGTTTCCTAAGTATACCTATGAGCATTTTTTACAGTGTTTGAGACTTAGATGAACATAACAGGGTCTCCACAATGTGCCCCTTGAGTGGAGTCTTGGAAAAGAAAAAAATGTTATTCAAAGAACATAATATGAGTCCAGAGTCTCTGATGAACTTTTCAAAAATAGCTAAGGAGACTGTAGGTTCAGCTTTGTTAGCTCCATTTCCATTTCCTTTCCCATCTAACAGAATTTCTCATGGTACCACTGATCTTTAGGTTCCTGCCAGAACTGTGCAGGATGTCAATTACTTCCAGAAGCTTTAGAAAAGATCTAGATCATTATCTGGAATGTGGTTTTTCCATCCAGGTAATCAACATGCACTCTTGCTATGAATTCTCTGATTTGTTAACACTTTTATACCTTACAAATGCAAAACCCAACAATATCTTTGACTTTCCACATTATTATTACTTGAATTTCATTTTCGTTTTAGTAAGTATATTCAGGAGATGTCTTCTGTTTTTGATCTACTTTTCCCTATATGAATCCCAAAATGGAGAGAAAGAAAGGGCATCTCTGAAATCTCACATGTTTGGTGAGTTAGATTTTAAAAACAAATTTCTTCCTAGTGCAGTATTAATGGAGGTTAAAACAAATATAGAAAATATTTTTCAAACCCTCTTTGTGTCAAAAGAAACCCAAATCCGATACATTTGTCATCCTTTGCATGGGCCTTTCACTGATATTGTATTCCCTTTGTCCATGCAGATCATCAGAAGTAGCCAGGAAAGGGGAACACTACTTGCCTGCATCTCTACAATGGTCCAAAGATATGACACAACTCAGATAAGGTGACAGTACCACCAGCTCAATCTTTCTGGAGTATATTTTCCCTGTGAGTCAAATGTTTCTCCCTGACCAGCCCAGAGTGCTGTAGATAAATAGAACTAGTCAGTTTTCTGTTTATTATGGGACAATTAAAGAGAAAAAGTAGCTGGGATTTGTGATTTAACAAATATTTTTTTCTATTTCTATGTATTTCCATCTATTTCTCTGATGTTTTTGCCATTCTACAGCTCAGCAGTGTGACATGAGGTAAAAAACTGTGCAGGGTTATGCAGCTGTTAATTAAACTCTGCATAGTTTAAATCTAATTTCCTAATAAAATCCAGCCAATACTAAACCACTAGGTGCCCTGCTTATTTCTACGGGGATGGATATCTAAAGATGAGCTGATTGATTTGTGGTCTAAGTCCCTAAATATAAAGGCTGCAGAGTAGTGTAGATGGCAAGCAGAATAGTGCCATCTGCCCATACGTTCATACTGCTTTCTCAAAAAAGCAGACTGACTTAGTTTTTACACATCCACAGTGACGAAGGGGAGAAGGGTGTAGATTTTTTTTGTTGTGCATGTGCTGACTCTGCTAAGATGAAAATGGCTTGTGACAAGCCAGTCTGCTACACTGGAGGCCTGAAGGACCACTGAGGGTTATGGGACAGGTACACATGGCAGAGGTATTGAAGATCAAGGACAAGGGCTTGAATGGCATTTCCAGACCTTCAGACTTAGTACCTCAGAAACTGGAAACTGCAGAACAAACAAATGTGCCTGCCTCTTGTTAAACCTGAGGAAAGTGAATAGGGAGATTGCAGACAAGAAGTAACATTAAGCATATTCCTGACTCCCTTGAGTGCAGAATCAACTCCTTTTCTGAAAGAGAATTGTGCAATCTGCCTATAAGATATTTATACTGCTTTTGCATCTTGAAACTTAAGTGCCAAGCAGCTGGATCTTTGCTGCCTCCTACTTTTGCTAGTTTGTGGGTGAATTTCCCCCAAGCCAGCAACATGTCAGGCAGGATGCAGTCACAGGAAGCTGGAGGAGAGGGAGAGAGCTTTATGAGAAAGCTAACTTTTGTACTTTTTATATTCAGACTGAGCAAGGATTGAGGGCTTTATTCTGTGTAGAGGTGGTGACACTGACAAACTGAAAACTCCTCGTGATAACTGGAACCAAACGGCCGACACGGAGGATCTCGAGTGTGACCTCCTTCACAACCTCTTTTGGTTTTTAAATTTCCAATGGAGACATAAGAGGTATAAAAATATAACTTGTTCTATGCACATCTAAGTAGTATAAAAAAATCCATAAAGAGGAGAAACTCCAGAGTCCTAAACAGCCTCATACAGGTACTCAATAAAGCATGTTCTCTGTGCTCTGAAAAAGTAAAAACCATTGAGCTATAAACTGCCATCTAAGAGCTGCCAAACTTCATTTGTCAGAGCATCAGTGATGGCCTACAGAAAAAACTAGTGAAGAAATTTTTAGGAAACCAGACAGCTTACCTGGAAGGTTTACACTCACTGTAATGCAGCAGTTCAGACACATAATTTGTATTGGTTTCCTTATTTGACCCTTCAATTTGACTGCCTTTGGTAAAATACTGTAGTCAGTATTTTGGAGTCACCAGATTCTTCTTCGAATTCCTCCCTGGGATTTATATGCTGTGTTCATGAAATAGCTTAATGATGGAGAGAATTTTTATTCCCAGCCAGTGCTGGTGTTAACCTGTTGACATAAGTTTGATTTGGTACATGCATTACTTTAATCTTAAATAAGTACTACCAAAAGGAGAACAGCTTTGAAAAAAGGGTTTTCTTGACTTTTTGGTTAATCATTTGCATAAAGCTGATCCTAGGTTTCCCTTTTTAGCAAAACCAATGTGAGTTAAGGCACTTTTGGAGAACATTAGTGATCTCATGTAAATCCTCACCAACACCCTTGGTTAGAGTTGGGATCTCACCGTTTTAAAAATGTCAGTTGTGTCGTTATTGCCTATAATTAAGGGAGAATATAATTCCAAATAAATGATTCAGTGTCTTGAAATAAAAACTAGCTGTGCCATGAGATAAAATGTGCTTCAGCTCCCTGTGATTACACCATCAGCAAAAGGTGGAAGAAAAAGAAATATTCTCCCTTGGCAAACGCAAATCTTCAAAGGCAGTAAGAGCCTATCAACCTTCTAAGCTCAAGTGGTATCAGAATTGGAACTGTCAGGAACCCCTAGATACTTCCCCAAGAAAGGGTTTTCCACAGTAGACATAGTATCATTGAAAACACAGAATAATTGACATTAGAAATATAACAACCAATGCACCCATGATACTATTATTCAGTACAAAGCATTCTGATTTCCAGGCTTGCCATCACACTCTTTTACTTATGTTGGTGATCATTCTTCCTTTTATGCTTCCATTATACAGTGAAAGCATAAAAGGAAGATTATCTCTTGAATGTGATGACATCTTTCAGTGACTTCTCTTAATCATAGAATAACAGAATAACTCAGGCTGGAAAGGACCTTTGGAGTTCTTGAGTCAAATGTCCTGTTCAGAGCACAGTTAACCAAGAAAACACCAGAATAAATGAGTAGGAAAAGTGGCCCAAGTCACTCTAGAGTTAATCTGCCTTTTAAGTCAACAGCAGTACAAATGTTATGTTGGAGTAATGGGTACTTAGGCAGAGGGCTTTCTTTATCTGTAACAAGAGTATGCAACAAGAGTTGTACCAGTCCTTTTGCAGTGGGTTACATGTGGGATACACGGGAAAGCATTAGGAAGTGGAAATGGGAGAATAAGGAAGTACTGTCCTTTGCTTGATGGAAAGCAAGAGAGCTTGCTGGGTTGCATGGTGTGACCTATGGAAGGACATGTGGTGGCCCAGTAAAAGAGGAAGCGGTAAAATGTGCTGAGCTTTGGTTACTGAAGTGCTAAATTACAGAAAAGTGGCAAAGGTTTGTGCCTTTCCTGCCTCAGACTGAGTCAGTACGAAACATTCACTGAAGAGAGTCAAACTGCCAGGAGTTACTTAAAACCTCATCTGTGAGATATTTTTCATCCAACTGACAAGTAAACTCAAGACAACATCTAAATTCCTATTTTCTCCCAGCCTCTTCTCAAAGAAAGGTTTAAAAAAATAGCAATAGGATAGAGCAACATGAAGAATAAAAGTAAAGGCTGAGGAAGGTATGTTCTAAAGCAACCTGTATATGTATATGTATAATAACTATAGATAAAGATAATTGGGTGAGTCATGTTGATGCTTTTGTGGATGCCATATTTTCATTATCTGCTCTGCTACCATCGATCATGCTCCACCCCCACAAAAATTAGTAATGAAAACATGCAGGACCAAAGACACTATTCAAGTATACACTAACTGAATATTTGAGCCAAAGGTCAAGTATTTGTCATCAACTTTAGTAAACTGTTACTTCCCATCAGGTTCGATTTAATGTTATTTATTCCCAGGAACACCCATCATGTATTGTTTGTATTAGGATAGGGTCAAGAAGTAGAGAGAAACCATGTCAGAATCTCAATCTCTGTGATTATTCTAGCCATAAATAGCAAGAAATTTTCAGAGTAGAGAGCAATAGAAATTTTGTGTACAACCTTGCAAATTTGATTTGGTTAGAAACAGAAATGTTTAATTTCTTCCGAACAACTTCTGTATCTGCAAACCCAAATGCTATTTGACCTAAATGAATAAATGTTTTGAGTAAGACCTCCACCTTCTTCTATAAAACCATAGAAATGGTGCCTGTGACTTTATGGAACCATCCTGGGCCCCTATGTTGACAGCCCATGTTTTATAACAACCAGGGGATGGCTGTTTCACATGACAGGATGAACAGCCAGATAATCCTGTAAGGCAGAGCACCTTCCATCTCACTTGGAAGGCATTCCCTAAATGCAGATAACAGCTATTTATTCTACAATGTGCTCCTGTTCATTTGGCAGCCAAAGCTCTGTAAGAATTGAGTAACCCATGCTTTCTGCAGGCCTTTGGTGAACTCTGGTAACCCTTCTGCCTGCCACTACTCACTTGTCATGGACTATACAGACAGGTTCAAAAATTCTCTTGTGGGCTGGCACTGCCTAGAGCCACAATTTTGCAAACAGTTGTTTATCTGGGTGTCTTCCATTGCACTAGAATAACCCTGTGACTGGGACAAAAACACCCATTGATAAATGCCCTCTCAGAGAAGCCACATACATAACAATAGCATATGTTCTGCATTTAATTGTGATTTTGCAAACATTGCATTGGTTGTAAACACATCAGCTAAGCAAAACTGTAGATGCATGCACATCTACAGTTGTAGGAGTCTTTGTTAAAGAAAGAAGATCTACTGAAAATTGTACCTACTAACCTCGTGCTTGCTTGCAGCTGATTACTGTAACTTCCAGGGGGTGTTGGGATGTGTCATATCAATGATTTCCATTTGTGTTTTTTAATTTTTTTAATTATTCAAATAAAATTTACATTAAACAGTATCATATCTTTTTCGGTCAAATATGCAAACTGGGCACAATAAGAGGCAACAGGCACCAACAGTATAACTCAGATTCAGCTTCAATGCCTCTAGCAGTTAGGCAAAACAACATCAATAAAATTACAGTAAGAAATGGTTCAGCAAGATCTGCTGTTGAGGTCAGAGCAGCCAACACATCAAGGAGCTGAAAGGTCTGTACTAGCATGCCCTTGTTGCCAGAAATTAATAAAATATGTATGTATATCAATCTATATATCTGTTTACTTAACTGTGTTTTTGAACAGAGAAATACCATCAAAATGTTAAAAACAGCATGAAAGGAATCCCAATAAAGGTCATGGGAACATGGGATAATCTGGATTGGAAGGGACCACGGGAGATCTCTAATCCAACCTCCTACTCATACAGGGTCTCCATGGGATCAGACCAGGGTGCTCAGTGTGTTGTCCAGTTACGTTCTGAAATTCTCAAGGATGGAGATGACACAACTTCTCTCAGCAGCTTGCTCCACTGGCTGGCTGTGCTCATGGTGGTACAGTTTCTCATTAATGCAATCTGGACCTCTCCTATGTTGGATTATGTTTGTTTCCCACCATCCTGCCACACATTTCTGTCATTTCATTCAAGTTGCAAATGTCAATCAGTAAGACTCTGGCATTAAACTCTTAACAATTTGCAGTATCTCTATTTTTCCATTGAAAGTACAGATTCCCTCTAGGGCATATTGAAACTTTCTGAACAGGTAGTGATTTTCTGCAGTCCCCTGAGAAGTTGTTGAGGACCACCAGCTGGAAAACAATGTCAAAATACATTGCCAGTTAAAGGTTTGTCAAGTTTCAGCACAGAAGAATGGGAAGCAGAATGGTAGAGCACCAGTCTAATTGGAAAGATGATCCTTAGGAGCAGATGGCTAGCTGTGAAGAAATCTTAACATTGCCAATGAAGTAAATTTATTAAGCTGGAGAGAAAAAGGTACAATATAGAGAAAAAAAAAATCTCTGTTCACTAATGAGAAAGAGCTGGCACCCAAGCTGCTGTAAATCAGCTGAGCTCCAGTTCTTTCAGTGGAGATGTAGGCCTCTTACACCACCTCAGGATTAGACTTGAAGTATCCTATCCCCTAAGGAGCTATTCATTGTCTCATTCTGTGTATTACCTTCCATGTGCCACACATCATACACCAGCAGGGAGGTGCTTGTTATGTCTACACAGTACTGCACAGCATGGTAATTCATTGCTCACTGACATGTCAGAAATTTTTTAAATGATGTGCTTCTTCTGCTCCAAAATAGGGTGAACTCTGAATATTAAGTTTTATTTACACTAGGCATTCATTTAGATCATGTGGCAAATCCAACATCCTCACAGCATAGCTCAAACTCCTTTTGACACTTTCCTTCTGTTTGAACAAATAATGTTTAATAATTTTTCCTTCTTTGGCACAAGTCAAAGGTGGAAAAGTCATTACAAGGACAAACAGTTCTCTCAAAAAGTCTGTAGTATGCTAGAGGGAGCACGGGCAGTCTACTTGTGACACCGTTTAGTGAGATCGAATGAGTGCTACATTAAACAGCTCTTATTTCTCTGTAGAATGGAAGGAAGAAGTGGAAGGATCACATTCAGGTTCAAAATAAGAGCTCTCCTAGGGATGTGGCAGTGCATAATTACATTCTAAATCTATTTGAATCTGCAATCTGATGCAATTCTAGTATCAGTCATGAAGTCAGAAGTTATTCCATGATATTGTTCTAGATCTTTAATTACAACCCCTGTCTAGGCAGTTATTTAAGTACATGTTAAACTCTCACTTCAACAGGATCTCTCACATGCTTCCAAGTTAAGATACATGCTTGATTGAGTGTCTAGCTTAATCATGGCAAAGCTTGATTAATTCCTAAATCAAACTAAGTAAAGATTCTGACAGATAAAAGGAATTCAGACTGGCCCCTCAAACTGGGTGCATTAATACCCTATGCCACGGCAGGTAAGGCACAAGAGTTAAATAGAAGCATGACACAAGATGATTCATAAAGTATTGATCTTTAATAAGGCTGTTAGGTAGATTATTCACTGATGTAATTCTGACATAGCGCTGGCAAAGCTGACAAAACAGTGCTGATAGGTACAATTGCAATACAGTCCTCAACACAATAATACCTATTCACACATTCTCTGCATAGCAAATGAAAAAGGAGGACTACATTTAATGTTGTGCTACTGCTCGTGGTGTAACTTTTCCTCATTCATTAGTTTAACATCCAATCCATCCACTAGACACCAAATGAGACCCTGGATTCTTAGCAATGTATCAGCTAAACCACACACAGTCAAGGTATGCAATTTAATTCTGTATGATTTGGCTAAACCAAACTGGATTTTTTTTCCATTAGGTCTAATGGATTATATCCATTCCAGGTTTCAGGTTTCCAGTTCCTCCTCTTGGGATGCTTTAGTCTACACATTAAAAAATACACCTTTGTTTACAAATATGAAATCTAGAAAGAATGTAATTGCATTGCATCAAGTTGTTTCTGCTCAAACTCCTGAAATCATCTATTTCAAGCAGAATCCAGGTTCAGAAAAACTTCAGCTCTATAAAAAATGGAAGCAGTCATTTTTTTAATTAGCTTTACTTTTAACTCACTTTATATCTCAGCTACAGCCATTCATAATATTATACTCTTTAGGAGCATTACAGTTCTGGCTTCATCTGAAGTATTCCAGTTCCACTGTGATTAGATTTGGGTTGTGAAATGTTGGGGGTCTTTTTGAGGAAACCAGTATTGAAAGAAAATAAAAATGCTTAGAAAAAATATTTGGAGAAAAGTATTAGAATGTTGCTGTAAGTGATGAACCTGTGTCATCTCTTATAAACTCTGTCTTTCTAAAACTAAAAAATATAAAACAGTTATAGGGCCTCAAGATATATGTGAAACTAATCTGGTGAGAAATGCAAGAAATGTATCTGTTTATATAACAAATAAAAAGGGAAAAGCCAAATTGGTGCTAAACCTAATGAAATCATGACAGAGATATAGATAATATACTTTAGCCACCCTGCTCTTTTCTCAGTTGTCATAAACAGTAGTCACTACTGATAAGGAATACAAAGGAACAGAAAAAACCACAATTTTAATATAGCTGGTGCTTACACCTATGAAACATTTATGACAAGGGCTTAACAAAATCTCTCAAAAGACCATACTTCAACAAACCAGCACATAGACCAGTTGCACATATATCAAATTAAATACTATAACCAACTGGAGTTAGGCTCCAAAGAAGGAGGTTAAGCTCCTGTTAATTCTTCTCTGTGTGGACTTCTATATGCATTTTCATTACTGACCATTAAAAAGAGGAATTGGCCAGGAGAGGCAGAGAAGACTCCTGAGTCATTAAAAAAATGACACCCTTTAACTTTTCTTCTTCTTAATCCTCTTGCTGTTATGTGGCAAATAGAAATCTAAATTGTAGGAAATTGTTACTTTTAGGAAAGCATAAACACACATCATTAAACACAAATAAGAAAAAGGAATGTCCCTTATCTCCAACAAAGGGGAAAACAAATAGCCCAGTTTTCTCCACTTTCCTCCCTCCCCCNACAGAAGCAGTTCATAGGTCTAGGAGGGAACACAGACCAACAGAGTTCAGCAGCCTTTTATCTATATGAACCCTGACTTACAAGTAAGTACTAAGGCTTACACAGGTTTAGAACACATCTAAATTGTACCATGAAGGGGCCTGATATGGCAAAGGAGCATCTACACAGAAGGAACTTTGTTCCAGCAGACGTAGCTGTGTGGGTCTGATAATTAAAAACTGCAGCCAGGCAACCTTGCCATACCTCTTTTCCTCTGGTCTGCATTTGGCCTGGGAGACTATTGTGCCCTTGACCAACTTTCAGGCCTAGCAAGACTTCCACACAATTTATTAACTGAAACAATAACAATGTTTCAGGCATCAAAAGATGCTTATTTTGTTCCTCCTGTTTGTTTATCAAGACTTACCAACAATTCAAGTTTTTCATATTGTTTTCCTAGCATGTGGTATCCAAAGAAGCAGAGAATTTATAGCTTCAGATGTTACTGAAGTAAAACAGAGCAGTGTCAATTGTTCTTTACTAAATCCTACTTTACTTCTCTTCACTGGTTTTGTCTTTATGCAAGCTGTAACCCATCTGACCTGCTTCAGGGATCACTCACCCCACTGCCTATGAAGCAATTAAGTGAATGGAGCTTGCAGGCTAACCTAGTACAGTTCTCTTCCCATTTGGCAATAATTTGTGGCATCACATATCTCTCTCTCTAAACTGCTTTTGTTAAATAACCTGATAAACAAGCAAAGTTAAATAAAATGCACATGATCCTTGAGTGTGGTAGTCTACCTACTGATGTAATTACAAGAGATTGTCATGACTGCAGATTTGACTTTATCTGAAAGTATATGCTTTCTCTGAAAGTAGATGAAAATATATTTTAAACTTTCTGCAGGGAGGCATTTTCTGCATGGTTGTTAATTCAAGGCTTGTGGCATTCTTCAAATATTTTTATTTAATTGAGTTTTGGGGTATTAAGAGAACTTGTCATGGTACCTATGACCTAAAGCCACAATCTGGTTATGTATTTCTCCTCACAATTAGGCAAAAGCTGAAAGCTCCCAGGCCTAACTCAGAGCTAGTATTCTTCCTCCAGCCTGAAAGGATGGTTTGTTTCAAAAAAGAACCAAGAAAAAAATGCCATCAGCATTTCAAATCATTTCTTTGGCACTACACTACAGATTCCTTCTCTCTGCCTGAGCCACATGAACTGTGTGTGTCTTCCTCCCATAGCTAACTCTCACCATAGAACTTTCTGTGTTGGGCTCTTGAGCAGAGCTCACTAGACACCAGCCCCACTACAGGGCTTGGCTCTAGATGGACACAAGAGACCTCACTGAAGGGTTGGGAGCTAGAGTAATACATGGGAGACTTTCTTTGCTTGACTACAAATCACAGCAGGAAGTTTCAAACATGACCTGCCAAGAGGTGAGGGAAAGAGGGAAGTGGACAGGGTTAATGCCATGTACCATCAAGCAAAGCCTGCAGAAGAACGAGGCAGCTGCTGGGAGTCAAGCTAAGGACTTAGTGGAGTGAACATCCACTAAATCCGAGCTTGAAGGCAATCTAAAATTCAGACCACAAGTACAATTGCACTGGAGCTGAAACATGCCAGTACCAGTGAAAGAAGAGTGGTAGCATTTCAGGACGACTTGTCATATATGGATTACTTGACCTTCTAAGAGTATCCAAGTGTTCCAGCTTGAAATAGAAATGTATCTCTTCAAGAGTCTCAGAACTACATGTCCGAGGCTCAAGTAGCCCACCTGCACACTTTCAGACACCCAGTTTTAATTTTCAATAGCCAAGCAATGCCTCTTGCCTGAGAGGACAGTAACAACCCACAGAGCAACAGCTGGAAAGCTGTACCAGTACAATGCTGATTTACCTGCAGGGTGACAAGAGCAAAAATTTAAACATTTCTGCTTTGGGGAATTAAAATTTCTGTCTTATTGTGTGTGAAGACCCTGGGGAAGCTGCAGCTCCCAGTGAAGGAGCTGCCCATCAAGGTTCCAGGTAACAGTTGGAGCTGAAAAAGAGAGGAACTACAACTTAGCAAAAGAACAGACTGTTCTCAGCCACTTTTGGAAGTTATGACAATTGTTGTATCTACAAATACAGGAGGAAAACCTTCAAGTAGTGTAAATCTGCATGGCAACAATAACAACAAAGGATTGGTGCAAGTTTCTATAAAAGGGGAGCAATCTCAGTTTTGACAGACACCCCAAAAGGTCTTAGAACAGTAAAGATCACCTTGTCCTCTATTTGTATGAGTCTAACAACAGTGGTACTTGGACCCACGTGTGCCTTCTATGCTGCTAGAGCAACCATTAGTAAGAGTAGTAACTAAGAGTCCTCAGAAAATTTCTAGCTTTACCATACTGTTTGCACTCTAAGACCTACCCCACATCTTACAGAGCAAGGAGTGCTGGCAAAGCTATTAATACTTCAGCCACAAGATGCTATCTTGGTACAGTTATTTAGCTTTTACTTGCTATTAGTTTTCTTCTGCTTTACATGCAATGATGGCTGTAGCTTAGATGGCCTCAATCAAGATTTATGCTCTCTGGAAACCTCACTGGAGATAATTTAGAAAATGAAGAACGATAAGCCAGACTCTCCTTTACATGTTTATAATTTAGCAAATGTTCATGATCTCCTGAAATATGTGTATGTATATGTGATTTACCTTCTTTTTCCTTAACTTACCCAGACCAGATCTCTGATCTATGTAAGACATTTATGCCAGCACAAGGAAGGATTAATCAGGAAATAGGAAACAAAGAGGAGAGAAAATACCAGAATTGGTATATCTCCTGAGAAGGGGAGAGACTCATACAACATAGAAGTCAAACTGTTTTGGGTTTTTTGCTGGCACCAGTCTAGTAGCATTTGTGATATTCTAGTCTAAGTCTCAGCATACAAGGTTCTACCATTAAAAGCACTCAAAATGCAGAAATGCAGTACCATGTACAGAAACTTCTGATATTTTAGAATTTTTTCTTCCCAAATAGCAACAGTATTAGTAAATTATTTTCTGTAAAAAAAAAATCTGAAAAAAATCCCTTCTACAATTACACATATCTGACTAGGTTGAAGTGATCTGTTTTATCTCTGTTGTCTGACATTACATGTTGCAGCATGGCATGGCATAACACATCAAACAGTATTTAGAATCATAGAACATAGACTCACAAAATGGTTTGGGTTCCAACCCCAGTGCCAAGGGTAGAGACACCTTCCACAAGACCAGGTTGCTCAGAGGCCCATCCAGCCTGGCCCTGAACACTTCCAGGGATGGGGCATCCACAGCTTCTCTGGGCACCTGTTCCAGTGCCCCACCACCCTCAAAGAATGAATTCCTCATATCCAATTTAATCCTACCATCTTGCAGTTTGAATCCATTCCCCCTTGTCTTATCATTACATGGCCTTGTACAAGTCCCTCTCCAGCTGTTTTGTAGAACACTTTGTGGTCTGTGTGGTCTGTGGTCTATGTGGCTGTTCTAAGGTCTCCCTGGACCCTTCTTCAGGCTGAACAGCCCCAACTCCTTCAGCCTGCCTTCATAGGAGAGGTGCTTCAGCCCTCAAACCATTTTAGTGGCCTTTTCTGTCATGCTGTTGGCCCCAGAGCTGGATGCAGTACTCAAGCAGAGTATGAGGGGAGAATCACTCCCTTAACCTTCTGTCCATGCTGCTCTGGATGCAGCCCAAGATTCCGCTGGCTTTCTGGGCTGCAAGTGTACGTTGAAGCTCATGTTGACCTTCTCGTACACCAACACTCATAAGTCCTTCCCTCCAGGGCTGCTCTCAACCCATTCTCTGCCAGTCTGTGTTTGGGCTTGGGATTGCCCTGACCCAGGTTCAGGACCTTGCACTTGGCTTGTTGAACTTCATGAAGTTTGCACAGGCCCACCTCTCAAGCCTGCCCAGGTCCCTCACAATGGCATCCCTTCCTTTCAGCTTGACTGCCCCACACCGCTTGCTGTCATCAGTGAATTTGCTGACGGTGCCCTTGATCCCACTGTCCATGTCATCAACAAAGATATTCTAGAGTATCAGCCCCAATACTGACTCCTGAGGGACACCACTCATCACTCGTCTCCGCTTGTTCATTGAGCTGTTGACCACAGCTCTTTGACTGGGACCATTCAGCCAATTCATCATCCATCGAATGGTCCATCTGTCAAATCTGTGTGTCTTCAGTTTTTGCACAGTTCCAGGCAGAATAATGTCAGTCATCCACCACCTCTGTAATACCATACAGAAGACCACCAAATTTTTCAGGCACAATTTGCCCTTAGTGAAGCCATGTTGGTTGTCACAAATCACCTCTCTGTTTTCCACATGCCTCAGCATAGTTTCCAGCAGGATTTGTCAGGCACAGAGGTGAAACTGACCACCCTGTAGTTCCCTGGGTGTCCCTTTTTCTCCTTTTTAGGAATAGGGGTTATGTTTCCCCTTTTCCAGTCAGTAGAACCTTCACCAGACTGCCACAACTTCTCAAGTACAATCTTCATCCACCCATTCCCTTATTACTCACAGCTGCAACTCATCAGGACTTGTGTACCTTTCCTGACACGGTCTCAAACCTGACTTTTTTCCTACAGCAGGTGGTTCTTCATTCCCCCAGCCCCTGCCTTTGCCTTCTGTGACTTGGGTGGTCTGGCTGGAGCACTTGCCAGTGCAGACCAAGACAAAAAAACTTGTGGAGTATTTCAGCCTTTTCCACATCCCACATAACCAGGTCTCCCATTTCCTTCCAGAGAAGGCCCACATTTTCCCTGGTCTTCCTTTTATCACCAACAGACTCATAGAAGATTTTCTTCTATTCCCCTGAGATCCCTAGCCAGATTAGATCTCCTAACCTGATCCTTGGTTGCTTGGATGGCAAATCTTCATAGTCTCCCTTGGTTTGTTTCCATCCTCTGAAGGTCCAAAAATTAAATGAAAGGTTCTTCCATCACCTAAACCACCAAACCTTGCATGTCTTTCTCCCAGTATCATTAGTTAAATGTTGCTGGCTTTGTTGAATTGAAACAAAATTGCCATTAAAAGTTCTCCTAAGAAATTTTTATTCTGCTTTGCCTTCTACTTTTGCTAGCCATTCTCAATTGTGTAAAGAGATGACAAGTAGGTTTGCTATGGTTTGAAGCTGGAATGGAAGCATTTTATGCCCTGTTTACCCAGGTGTGAAGGACAATACAAAGTACAAGTAGAAGGGCTAATGAGCCAGCCCTTCAATGAGCTAATGTGCTTGGAAGGGACCAGCAGCACAGTGCTGCTGCTAGAGCAGCTACCAGTCTGCTGAAAGCTGAAATGGCACAGTGCTAGGAAATGCAAATTAGAAACATGCTCAGCTACTGGATTTTGACCCTCTGTTTGTAAGTCTGATTTAGTAAAATTCAGTGGTTTTATTATATCTGGTTAGGTTGCACTTAAGTTGTTAAGATAGGTGCAGAAAGTTACGTTGCTCTGATTCTTTCTGGCTCATTTCTTAGCTGGTATTAATACTTGTTAGCCTTTGATATCAAAGGGTAAATTTGGGCCTAATTATCTAATAAGTATTGTCAGTATTGTGGACTGGACTCATGAAAAGAAGTGAGTTCATTTTGTCATAGATGAAGCTTGCAGTATAGAAGACAAACTGTTTAAGCAGCAGGCTTGACCTGGGATACTTTCTGTGTATCTTTCATTATCATCCTGTTTTCCAAAACAAATGAGCAGTCCAGCCTGTAGAATTAATGTTCATCTTTAATTGCATAGTGCTATAGCTTTTGTCTTATCGTAGACAAACATCCTCATGTATTTTAGTCTTGAATTAGTTCAAGGTTTTCTCATCTGTTGTTAATTCAAAGGCTTTGTTACTATAGTCACTTTCATTCTCTTTCTCTTTCATCACCTGTCACTTCCAGTCCCTCTCTGTCAGTCTTTACCCTATCTCCTAACTGCAGAGAAAAAAAGCCGATAACCTCCTCCATACGAGGGAAGAACACATTTTGAATGACCTACATATTTCCAACTTATCTTGCAATATCTGTTTCTAAGGTGACTGTAACGAATACACACACAAATCAAGCAACCTCATTTTTTTCGACGTCATTTTTTTCACTTTACTTTTGTTTTTTGGATGTGATGAATTTTAATGTCTATGCATCCAAGTGACTCACAATCATGTCAGGTCACAGCACAGGATCACTAGAGATGAACAGTACCTCAGCTGTTTTACCTATTGCAGTCCTTGTGTATCAGAAGCTGAGCCTCAGAGACTGGGAGCAGTGCTCTTTAGTATTCAGTATCTGACTAGGATTTGGGTGTTCCCACACATTGAAAGGTTTTATTCCCAAACTTTGACACTAGTTTCCTCTGTTTTCATCGGAAATCACCAAATCTGTCTATGACATTGTAATGGGAAGTAACAATTCTTGCCTGTCCACTGCAGGATCTTTGAGATGGCAATCAGTTTTTATTACTAGACTCTACAATGCCAAGCACAACAGAACACTTATCTAGATGTGCAGGAATTACTGTACTACAAACACTGGGAATAATTGGGAATAGTGAGTAATGTGTCATGGGTCATCTCAAGTACTTTCTGTTTTATTGTCACAATGAAGGATCAGGTTTGGGTTAGATGTCCAAAGCTGTAACCACAGAGAGAAAACGGCTTCATTTAAATTCCCAGTGAGGCTTTTATTTTCTGAAAACATTAAGGAGAAACACAAGACCTGGGACATGTTTGAGAGTGAGTTTATAATTCTTCCTATGCTCTCTTGTGTAGGCATGCAGAAGACATATCTACAAAATGCAAATTAAACCAGACAAGACTGGGACTGTTGATTTACCAGGTTCTGCAGAGGCCAGCTGTGTAAAACAACCTAAGATACTACTCAGCTACACTTACTGGGTAAGCATGTGAGACTTAAACAGTCATCTAGTATGGAAGCTGGCTATGTATTACAAAATACTGAGAGAGAGGAAATTCCTCATTTAATCCCTGGAGAAGCCATCATGTCATTAAACAGCAGCCATTTACATCTTCATTCAGAAGCAATTAAACCACTCAATAAAATCTCACCAAGAGTAGCTGCTAGAAATTAGAGTTATTTTAAAACAAATTAAAAGGAAGAAAAGCCAACAAACAAGCAGACCAAAATACAAAAGCAGCTATTTTATAAGGAGTGGGGATCCTCAACTTCCCATGTTGAGGTTCTACTCTGTGAGCTCCACTCAGCCTGTTCATGATAATGAGTACATTACAGTTACAGTAGCAGATTATGAAAGTGTTGGTCACGGTTCATAAGCTGACAGCAGCCTCCTCCTGTCAATGTTGCCTCCTATGCAGATAAATCTACCATCTCTGAAAGTCCAGCTAACTTGAAAGAGCAGATTAATATTGGGCAAGACTAAGGCAGACTGCATAAGGAAGCACTTTGAATAATTCACCATTCACCATCTTCCTTCTAGGCCTGTATTATACAAGCACCATGCAGTTTGCCACTGAAGCAGTGGCCAAAAACTGACCTCAATTTTTCAGCTGATCTATCAAATACCAAGAAACAAATGATTTGCCAAAGTCACACAATAAAGCTGATACTTAACTAACTGAATCCTTCCTCTTCCTAACTATAGCAGGGTGCTGCTATAAGGTGCTCTTCCCTTTTGTTGAAAGGCTGACAGTTGTGCAGGTTTTCTTGTTTCCTTACTCAAACGGCTGTCCCCTGATGATTAGCAAGAAGGCACACCCATCCTGTCAGATCCAGACTGAGCTAGACTGGCCTGGCACCTTTGACTGCCAAGTCTAAATACTACCAACAGTTGTGCCTCAGTACAGAACAGATGCCCCTTAAAACAGTCACAGCTGGTTTTATACACAACAGACCATCTGTTCAGGCAACACAGATGGCTAAGAACAGAGCAACTCAGGGCTTTGCTTTTTTTCCCTGGCTTCGGGTCAAAATAAAATGAGGGTTTTGATCTTCATACTATCAGAGACATGACCTGTGACAGAGGAAGGCTTCTGCAACATGTAGGACAGTGTCACAGTCAGAACAAACAGGTAGAGCAGCTGCAGAATGCTCCAGGGGACTGTCTCATCTACATTGGATGTTCTCCCAGAGGAGAGCAAGGTGTCCAGATAGCATACTGCTCCTCTAAGCACATGCACACATACAATCTGCTTCTAAGGATCCTCGTGTCCTCAGATACAAGGAGAAAGAAATCTTTTTATGATCATATATTACAAAATTATGAAACATTCACATGCCACAGCAGTATCTAAGAAGAGAAAGATTTTTAAAAAGAAGCAAGCTGCATAAATACTGAAAAAAAAAAATGGTTTGAAGAAGAGTACAGACTAGGCCTAGGAATCTAGGATTTATGGCTCTAGAGTCTTGTACCTCTCCTCTAACCCATAACTCATCTGGGATGCACTTAGCTGACTGTGTTTCAATCTTTTATATTCTGAGGCTCCTATTTAGAAAAACAGAGTTTGAGCAAGATTGAAATCTGTTTTCTAGTATGTGGATAATCTAGCTGAACTAAAGAAGATAGTTCATGTGCCTAAAGCAAAGCACATATGCCCATAAGCACAAATGCCTTACTGAATAGGGATTAAAGTAATCAAGACATTTTCTATAGCTGAAAGATTTGCCACTGATGTGCATGTATTGTGTTCCTGAAACATCAAGGAACAAGTAAATTTTACTTACAGCTTTACAAGAAGACAGAAACTACAATGATGTAGAAAATGGATCTATCATAGAATCATAGAATGGCTTAGATTGGAGTGGACCATAAAGATCATCTACTTCCAACCTCCCTGCCATGGGCAGGGACACCTTCCACTAGACCAGGTTGCTCAGAGCCCCATCCAACCTGGCCTTGAACACTGCCAGGGATGGGGTATCCACAGCTTCTCTATGCAAGCTGTTCCAGTGCTTCAGCACCCTCACAGCAAAGAATTTCTTTCCAATATCTAATCTAAACCTATGCTCTTCCAATTTAAATTCCTCCACATTCCTCCTTGTCCTGTTAGTACATGTCCTTTTAAATAGTATTTTTACATCTTTCTTGTAGGCTCCCTTTCTTTCCAGTAGGTTTCCCTCCTCCCTCTGCTGTAGCAGTCCTTCCCCTCCTGCAAGGCTGCAATTAGGTCACCCTAAAGCCTTCTCTTTTCCAGGCTGAATAATCCCAATTATATCAGTCTTTCCACATAGGAGAGGTGCTCCATCCCTCCAATCACCTTGGTGTCCCTCCTCTGGACTCACTCCAACAGGTCCTTGTCCTTGCTGTGCTGGGAGCCCAGAGCTGGATGCAGTGTTCCAGGTGGGGTCTCACCAGAGCAGAGCAGAGGGGCAGAATCCCCTCCCTCCCCTGCTGCCCACGCTGCTTTGGATGCAGCCCAGGACACGTTTGGCTCTCTGGGCTGGGAGTGCTCATGGCTGGGCCATGTCCAGCCTCTCACCCACCAGCACCCCCAGGGCCTTCTCCCCAGGGCTGCTCTCAATCATCCCCCAGCCTGTATTAATACCTGGAGTAAATTCATGATAGCTGTTCTGTGGCTAGAAAAAAACCAATTACACATATGCTGAATCTTTAGAATTCTCATTTGAAATAACCTAATTTTTGCTGTGAGATAATTACAGACAAAAGTGTACTCTTTGCTGAATTTTCTCCTATTAATGTATGAGGCCTACTGAGATCCTATGAAGACTGAAAATTCAAGTAAGATGTAAAAAAATAATCCTTATTTAAAAATCTGGTGTGTGAATTATGTCTGGGTCTTAAAAGATTTCCCCAGAGGTGTAGATGAACTGGGCTAAAACTGTATGAATGGTAACTTGAATGGAACAGGAAGGGTAGACACACTGAACCATGTTCCCAATTCCTGCTGTAAATAGCAAGCAGCTCTCAGAATATTGCTCATCTTTGTATGAACTCTATTCCTATAAAAATTACTTCAGTTAGTTCTATTGTCATTTCACTTAGATGGGTAAAGCAACATAACCTACCAGAAATTAATGACCTCATCTTATGCTTAAAAATATGCATCTACATACTAGAGTTGACTAACCTTGACATCCACTCTCTGACTTTGCTTTCCTAAACCTCAGCATGAGGCAGGTTTATGAGCTGCAGATTGAGAGTTTACCAATGCTTTCAAAAGAATGCGTTCTCTTGTTCCATTCAGGTGAATTTGGAGTTTTGATTGTTTATTCTCAGCTCCCTCTATGCTCTTCACATCCTCACAAGTGTCCTCAGTTTGCTCTAAATGAATTTTAATTTTCCACAGATCATTGTCAGCTTCTGACCTCAGCTGTAGCAAGCCAAGTCTTAATTCAAAGCCAAAGCAACACTGCAGGTGATTGATGAGTAGAAAGTGTTCTGCAAAGTATACACAGCGGGAATACCATTCTGACTGCAAACTTTTTTCTAGAGCTACAAAAGCCCACCTGGAAAAGCCAAAAATAGCATGTTCCATTGGCTTTTATTCAGTCAAGACCAGAAGTTCCTTGAGAAGTGGGTGACAAAATCCTCAATCTAGTAGTCTAGAAGGTATCTGCTTATTTTTGATACTGTACTTGAACACATGCATCCATCCCACTCCTCAGGATGTGAGCATGGGTTCTGGAAATTGAGAATTTTCTTGGAACACAGGTATTTTGAAGCTTTAAAATAATTTGTATCACCTTCATGCTTTGACTGATCATGTCTCTCATTTCCTTGTCTGTTTCTGAGACGCTGGTGTAAGTCCCTTCATGCTCAAGCCATACACACAATATCAGAGCAGAAAGTCACACAACTCAGACACAGTGAGACAGAGTAGGAAGTTATCTCCCTTTCTAATGGACAGCAAAGATCTCATCACTCATTCTGCATTTATCACACATGCCATCCGTATTGATGTTGCTTTATTCTTTCATGAAAAAAAAATAAGTGAAATGTGAAACAGGCAAAGACAGAAAAATCAAAATTTTAAGTCAAAACCCAGGGGTACTGAAGCCCAAAACTGCTTACTCTTTTGCCATGGAGCTTGTCTATATTTGCCCCATATAATTAAGGTCAGTGTCCAAATAAATAGGAGAATGACTAGGAAAGGAATCAGCACCAATACAATGAGAAGGAAAATTCTGTGAATTGTAGCCCACCTTTCAAGTAACATTATATAGGGTTTTTTTTGTACACAGATGAAGTATGAAACACTCTCCCATAAAATTCTCTGATCTAATGAAATTGTCATTGTGACAGTATGTTGGAAACATGGAAAAGAGTAAATGAGATCTTCAGCTGCAAGTATCTTTGCTTTGGACCATTAACTTCTCCTGTTAAGGTGAGAACTTCTAGAACTGTGATGTCATGCTGTACCAGCCAGCATTACATGTATGAATCTTGTCAGATAAATCTTGTCCAGTGCAAGAAGACCCCTGAACAGATAAACTGCTGGTTTTCAACAGCAATCCTCACTGTAGTCTAAGAAGAATTTATTTTACAGAGAATTACTATTATCAGGAATTGCTCTTTCTTAAAAATAAAACTGAAAGTAGGTCTAGGATGCTTCTGTTTTTCCAAATAAGATCTGAAAAGGTTTTCTTTTGCTGTCTCCTTGAGCTAGTGTATATTGTTTTGAACAAAGAGTTCTTTGGGGAACGAGTAGAGGCTCTTAACATGGTACTATAGGAAACGTTATGGTCCTAAGAGAAACAGACAAGAACGGGACAAGATTATCAATTGAGTCTCCAACTTGAGACTAAACTTGTTCTGTTATATCTCAGATTAGTGACCTAAACAAAAGCAGTGAGCTGTAATCACCCAGTGCCTTTCTGTTCTTCAAAGAAGAGACAGTTCCCATTGCTCCTTCTCTGCTAGACCAGCCTGTATGTTTGCTATAGCAAGAGATGACAGTTGTTGCTTCTGTTATGATCTTACTGTTGTAATTTGGTACTCTAGTCCTGAACACAGAGCTAATTTCTACTCTGTGAGTGTGTTTCTCAAAGGCTAATTCTTCCAAAATTTCAGAGTACTTAATGTACTACATTATTTGCTCCAGCTGAATATTTAGTGAAATCCCTAGATTTGAATACGAAGAAAAGAAGTTCACACTCCTTTCTAATAAGGTGGGATGAGAGAAAAACAGTAACACATATTATGCACAAAGTAACTCTGGACTGATTACTGATAAAAGTCAGCTTGGCAGAAACCCATAGATCTGCACATGGGAGGGAGGATGCAAAATTCAGGTGAGCACTCACACTGCCCTGACTGGGACTGGCAAAAAAACTGGACAAACTGTAAGGCATTCAGTGGCAGACACATATTTGCATGATAAACTGGCAACTGCCATTAAAAAGATACATTGCTTAGTTAATTTGCACAGGAAGCTTCTGAGAATGACCTGCTTTGACTGCTTTCCAGTCTATATCTGGAAAGCCAAACATTTTTTCCCAAACACTGCTACCATTAAGCAGTGCAGAGTAAGTGGGATTCAGAGCAGCTAACAATTCAGCGAATGGATTCCAGCTCTGAATACTGCAAAAGAGAAGCTATTTGCTGCAAAAACATGTTGACTCAGTGGGCAAGTGGACAAAATTGGCACTAGCAGAAGCTTGCAAGTGTTCATCAGAGTTAGTTATGAAATAGAATTTTATGTCTATAGCCAGGACTGGGCATAAATTAATGTGAAATAACTGCCATTTTTGGATTTTTGAAGAGGTTAAAGTGTAGTGCTATTACATGAAAGTCTAGGTGTTTGAGCATCATAAGGTACAATGAGATTCATTCTTTTTAAGGTTTAATGTTTTTAACATCCTTTTCTTTATCCATTTTTTTCTTCATCCATTCTTTTCTTCGTGGATATTCCTACTAAATTCGTAATCACCTTCTTGGTACTGTCAAAGACTGTGGTAGAAACAGGTAGAAACAAATACACATAGATGGAAAACACAAACCTAGACACAACCATGCTGGGGATGGACATGTCCTCTTTGGCCATTTGGAAGAAATGTTGCTGTCCTACTGTATTCAGCCAGTAAGTATCTCCATCAAGTAATTAGCCAGACAAGCATACATCACTTTGGAAAAGCAGCTGGAGGTGGTTGATTCTAAAAATGAAATGCCTAGATGGATGCTTTAATCCACTCCAAACCACTAAGGCACTAATGGCTGCATTCTGTTCCTAGATACACGTTATCTGATGCAAAACTTAAAAAAGAAACCATATACCTGGTTTCTTCACTTTCATGAAGGCACTGGGCAGAACACAGGAGGCCTTCAGCTGTGTTATGCCACATTAGTCCATGAATAGATTTATGTACAAGAAGAGCAAAGCAGTCACCCATGACTCAAGAAAAAGTAATTTTTCTTCTTTCTGCAGTTTTTCTCTTTCTGCTGTCTGGATTTACTGAGCTGATCAACAGCTCTGAAGCAATTCACATTTTCGCTACAGTGCTCATCTGATATTGGCCAGTCAAACCTAGTTTGTTGCTCATATTCCATCCCTTGACTTAAGTATAGTAAGGGGCATAAGTAATTAATTTGCTACCTCCCTGTTGCAGATGAAAAGCCAGAATTATACACCCAAAACCAAGCCTGACTTTAGTTTTATACTGCAATCCCAAGAAAAGGCATATGTCTCTCTTATCTCCCTGTGAATATTTTACAGTTCTTTCTTTGCAGAGCAGTTCTTTCTCTATATATTTTCTTGTTTATTTCCTCCTTCAGCTCTCCACTGCCAGTTTCATGTCAGACTTTTCAGTACAAGGTTATGAATGCTTTACTGGCCTTCCTCTCTCAATGTTTTTGAAACTGTGCAGTGAGCAGGACATGCTTCAGTCACTAATAAGTGAATGTTCAGTCTTGGTCTAAATGCCAGCAAAGTGAACAAGGGAAGAGAACAATAAGGCAAAACAGCCAGAGATAATAAAGTTAAAAGCAGGCTGTCACATTCAGGTCTTTGTTGCATTCTCCTCTTCATCAAGACCTTTGACTCTGGCATCTATAGCAGGGCAGAGGATGAGTCTACCATTATTTTCACGGCACTGATGAATGAACTCATTATAGATGGGAAGGTAAATATTATGATGCTTGGCACTGGATCCCTATAGCTTTGATGCTATTTGAAGTTTCCTGCTGCTTCAAAGCAGAAAGAGCAGTGACTTGCGCTGTTGAAAATACAAAGGCCTGCCAACAATGGTGTAGCTCGCACACTGGTCTGTTGAGGTACTGTCATCCGGCACCCAGCATTCTCCTTCACTCTTTCTCATGTTTACACAAATAAAAAAGCACTGTTGACACTTTTGGGATCTTGTTTATCCAGGGCCGGCAAAGCACTTTGCAAAAGATCAAGGCATTCAATATATACAATGATCGCACTAAATCCTCTTTAGTTTCACTGTTGTGGGCAACAGATCATTTTACATTGTTATTATATGCTGACAGCTAGCTACAATAGACTAGCTATAAAAATATCATCTTCCAAGAAATTACAGAGTTGGTCACAGAACAGCTATCATGAAAACTAACAGAGACGTTGCTATTTTGTTCTTACTGGAGCTCTCCATTGCCTATTGTGAAATGGCCTCTCCTTAGTATTTTGTTGGCTCTTTAATTTATCAGTGAACAACTAAAACTGTTTATCAAGCCATCTGTTAGAGAAGTCCTTGATTTGATCTGAAATGCATTTATGCAGCTAAAGACATTGTTTGATGCTGGGCAAATCTTTCTGGAATGACACAGATTTAACCTCAGGTGAATATTATGCAAGTAGTATTTCAGTGACAGGCAAGAGAGCTGTTAAGATCTTTGTTGTCACTGTAGAGATGAGTTTGGACGCATGTAGCGATGAAAACAGAGGAAAAAAGCTGGACTATTTGATGATGATGATGATGATAATCATAATAATAATAAAAACAACATTAGTATTAATAATAATGCTGAAAACCAGTGCTTCTTCATCTGAATCAAACAGAAAAAAATATTGAGCAATGCTCTCCAGGAAGATTGTTTAGAGAAAGAGAAAACATTTACCATTAATTGAAATAACACATATGTAATTGGAAGGAGAACAGTTTAATGTGAAAATCTTTCTTAACTCCACTCAGTCACCTTTTGAATCAGTCAAACTGATTGATGACTCTTTGAAATCAGAGTAATAATAACAAAGTCAAACTTGACCTACAGAGTTTAATCTTAGCTCTCAACTTTAATCAGTGGAGACAAGAGATTAATGTATGCAAAAAATCTCAATATCAGAGCTGCTGACATATATATCTTACTGCTGTTACTGCCTCTGGAGACCTTGTCTGATGCCCTCAGTGCATTATGTAAAAACATTTTCTTGGGTGTAGAGTTAACAGTCAAAATCAAAGAATAAATAATGGAGAGAGAAAGAACACATTTCCGAACTCCCAATCATCTTCACAGCCACTATGCAGTATTGTCTTCTTTGTGAACCGTTATGTGGTTAAAATCAGATTTCTTGGGAGATAAAAAATATGGTAACAGATCATCTTCAGTCTGAACAGCACTACATGAAAAGCCAGAATGTTGGCTGAAAGAGTCATACCCAGTCCTCATATAGTCCTCCTACTTACGAAATTATCTCTGACACAGCTTGCCAGAAATAGTTGTATGTAATAAATTGAGAGAAAGCACAATTTAATTTATTACAATTGGGTCAGCTTAGGCAATTTCAGTTGTATCATTCTATGCAAATGATCCCTGCATTCTGATCCACAAAGCAAATACCCCAAATAAGAAACTAAATGCAGTGTTGTGCTGGATAAATTCCTTAGTGCTGAGAAAGACCTATCACATGCTGACAGGTTGTAGGTAGGCCTCAGAGAAGCTGCAAGACTCTTCAGCTTGCAGCCAGTATTTAATCAAGAAGATGGGGAATCCATTCCCTCTTTTGGAATCCTTCCAACACTACTTCAGAGCTGGGAGCTAACACAAAGTGCTTTCAGTGGCATAGGAGCTGTGTCAGCTGAATACACTAGGGAAGGCCTGCACTATTGGTGGACAAGTGAAAAGAGTCAGGAGAGGAATTCCCCCAAGCCTCTGTCTCAGAGCCCTCAGTGACCTGCGGCCATAGTCTAACAGGAGCACCACGAGCATGCATTTATGTTCTGAATAGAAGCAGTGACACTTTGCGAAGAGCACACCCTGCCCACAGCATTTCCTGCAGAAGGAGGTAGCAAAAGATGAGTTATCTTGGGATTCCCCTTCTTCACACAGTCTGTCCTCAATACATCTGACCATTTCTGGAAGAGGTAAATGTTACATGTACTGTGAAACAGGAGAATTTGGCCTTAAAAATATCTGCAAGTTCTCTACACAAGGATCTCCTGACATTGGGGGAGATAGCTTGTTTCCAGAGTGGCTTTGTCCCCACTTCAAAAGCAAAAACAAGGAGAATTTGTTGTGAATTAACAACATATTTCTTCATCACTGTGTGTTGTCCGTTGACAATAATTCAGCCAATTTTTTTTATGGGTAGCATCTCATCTGTTATCCTAAAATAATTCAAAAGTATGTCTGTATAAATGGAAAAAATTAGCAGACTTATCCTTGAAAGATTGATTTTCCTTTGAAATATAACCTTTCTTTTACATTTCACCAGCCCTTACTGCTTGAATATTATTCAGGCTTTTTGAATGTATACGCATTTGCTTTCAAATTTAATAACTTCCACAAGTAGTTGTGCTTTAAGACAGAAAGACAGAACTTAGTAAAGGAAATGGGTTGCAAGTTTTAGGGCAAAGAGTTTACTCTTTCTCTATTATATTCTAAAGAACTTCTTTTACAATATTTGTCATGTAATGTGAAGCTTTCACAAATACTCAGTATTTCCATTTTCAAATATTGAAAAATCAATTTGCTTCAAATATTATGACACTTTAAAAATGTTGGTTCTACTTGTCTGCCTTGTAGTTTAAAATTTTTAGGTGTTTTCTTTTTCTCCAATTAGGGTCAGTACTTTTACTTCCAAAGCAACGGTATTCACTCCAGAAACTCCTTTCTCAGCACCTGTGGGGACTACATACCAATTTGAAGGAGTGTATGTGGGAGTATGGGTGTGTGTGTGTGTTCAGTCCCAAGAGCAGTAGTCTCCTATCTTTCCTTGAAACACAGATAGTCGTAACTTCATCTTTTTCTCCTCTCTGGTGGGATGAAACAAAAACTGCAAGCTGGCTTTTTCCAGCAGCAGAAATAACTTAGGCCACAGAGAAAACACAGTGCAGTTAAAGATCTGTAGGAGAAAAATCCCAGTAGTCACATCAAGTTATCTCAGTAAAATCTGGGTATTTAAAGATGTTAGTACATCCTTACTTGTTCCTAAAGTTCTCCCTAAACCCTGTGTTTTGGCTTATGTTGAAAACATAAACCTAGGGTCTGACCAAATATGTCCCTTCTTCTCTTCTTACAAAATAGGACAGGGAGGAGAGAAATGCTGTGGTCCCTCTTTGAAAAAGGGCAGACCTGTCACTGGTTTAAAATACCCACTTCTTGACTTGCATACATTGGTGTATTCATACAGGGGTATGGAGTGCTGCTCTCTGCTGCCTTAATGCCTTGCAGGCATGTCTCCTTTCTTCAGCTCTCTGTAATCTGTTTACATGCTTTAGCCTGTAGCTCAGCAATGCCACCACTGCAGATAAGAAGAGTGCTTGGAGAGAATATTCTCTTCATTACTAACCTCATGTGAGCTTGCCCATCAAGCACTGCTCACTTAACTAAACACATGCAAAGGCTTTCTGTGTGCTGACTTGCAAAAGCATTGCAAAACACAGGAAAGAGAGGAAAGGCAATGCCATTTTGCTGACTGGACAGAAGACAGAGCCATCAGTCCTTTCTGTGAGAGCTACACCAATATGCATCGCTACTGAATATTTGCAGAGCGGTAAAACTGCACGTACTGAACTGCTCTTCGAGTCCTGTCACTATTTTCAGACAAAATAATGGCAACCAGCAGGAAGCAGGAGTTCTGACAAAGAGTTCAGTGGTAATGCAATAGGGAACTTTCAAAGACAAATTCCCTCCTCAGAGAAGACAGCCTTGAGTTGTCTTCTTTACTAATATTCAAAATGTCCCAAAAGGTATCAACACTACTCACATATTCTGAGATTATCTATTTGATATGATGTTGCAACTAAAAAACAACCACTGGGCCCAGAAGCCTGAAGTGAGAGCTCAGGCCTGTTGGCTGCTCCTTGAAGCACCAGGTTAACAGTGTACAGACAGTTAACATTGCACAAGTGCTTGACGTGCATCATCATTCAACCAAGCATTCAAGCACATGGTTGAAATCAACTACCTGTGTAAAGTGCTTTGCTAGATCACAGCCTTCCATCCATCAAGATCTGAGACTGAGTTGTCCTACTAAGACAGGTCTGCAGGAATGTACAGCTGGAAGACCTTCTCTGATAGTTATTTCATTACTTACAAGATAAAGTCACAACTTATGGAGAACAAAAAACCCAAAAACTTGTGGGCAATAATTTTTGACAACAACCATCTTTGAGAAGTCATCAAAAGTTCTGGAGCATGGTCTTCAAAATCCTTCAATCAAACAAACCAAGTCTTGTGTCACTCTCTTCTAAGCTGAGAAGCCTCCTATCCTGCAAGAACAGACATAATATTGGGATGTTAAAACTTTGCCATGAAAAACTATTTTTAATACAGTGGTTAGCAACATTTCTGCTGACATCCAAATGCTGGATACTAAAAATACTTTCTGTCTTTATTCCAGAGCAGAATTTTGTATGCATAAAGAAATAGCTGCTGTCTTCTTCAAACACAGAACAGGTCTGACTTCTAAGGCTAGACAGTGAAAAACAGCAGAGTCCCAGGGCTGTGAGCTTATTTTTTTATACTAAATTAGATACACTGTTACTGCTGTTGTGTGACAAATCAGGTCTTTGAATGTACAAAATGGCAAGATGGCCATGCCACCGCAAATTCCAAATGAGGGTAAATAATATTTTTACAGCTTGTGTATATACACTGGTCACAATTTTGTAAGGTTCCAACTAAATGAGAAAAAAGGATCATAAAATTTGAATAGTGGAATGATACCTGAAGTATTCTCTCACATTAAGCAGCAATGCTTATAAAAGGCACTTATTCCCCTAGCCAGCAGAAATGGAACAATTGACTCCTCCAGTATTTCAGTCAAATTCTCCCCAGCAGCTTCCATATTTGTCACAGTCAAAAATAAACCTTGCTCCCATTTCAAATGTAGAGGGAGATGCTGTTCCTGATTCCTAATGACAGGAACAATCACTGTATGACTCAAAGCACAAAGATTCTTTCCTATCTCAATGGACAGAAAAGCAAACTTACTATACAACTGTAAAGTTTCCCAGGTTTCCTTCCTTCCTTCCTTCCTTCCTTCCTTCCTTCCTTCCTGCCTATCTGCCTTCCTTCCTGCCTACATGCCTACCTTCCTACCTGCCTCCCTTCAATAACCTGAGTGATGGCTAGGAACATAAGACAGAAGCTTTGCCTTGGGCTCCTTGATTAAAACAAGTAGAAGTCTGACGGTAGGGACACAACGCAAGCATCAGGCTATTGAAGCCAAGAAAAGCTGGTGTCTTATGTGACTAGAGTTTGGATTTCACCTTTTGCTATGCATGTTTTGAATTTGAGGGAGGGACAATATTGAGTTTCCATGTGAATTTTCTTAATATATATCAAAGATGACACTTTCATGAATGATAGGGGGATTTAAGTTGAAAAAGACCCTCAAGATATAGAAGTCCAACCATAAACCTAACACTGCTGAGTCCACCACTAAATCATGTCCCTAAACACTCCATTCTAAATGTCCTTTTAAATATCTCCAGGGATGGAGACACAACTGCTGTCCTGGGCAGTCTGTTCCAATGCTTCAAAACCCTTTCTGTGAAGAAAATTTTCCTGATATCAGATCTAAACATCCCCTGGTGCAACTTGATGTGATTTTCTCTCAACATATTCCTTGTTACCTGTGACTGGCTACCAACTGCATTGAACTCCATTCACCACCATGGCTTGGCCATCCAGTCAGTTTTCAATCCAGAAAAGAGTGCACGTGTCCAAGTCATGAGCAGAGAGCTTCTCTGAGGAGGAGGAGAATTCAGACAGTGTCAAAGGCTTTACTAACACCAAACAACTTCCACATTCCCTTCTCTACTAAGTGGGTCAGCCTGTTGTAGAGGTTGGTCAAGCAGGACCTGACTTTCCTAAACCTCTGCTGGTTGAGACCACCTGCTTGTTCTGTACATGTCACATGATGGCACACAAGTTGATTGCCATTTCAAGATGAGTGCTGCCACTGCTCCAGAATCATCCCTGGCAGTGAGGTCAGGCTGACAGGCCAGAAGTTCCCTGGATTGTCCTTCCTGCCCTTCTCGTAGATGGGCATCACATGGGGTAACCTCCAGTCACCTGGGACCTCCCAGGTTAGCCAGAACTGATGGTAAATCATTGAAAGTGACCCAGTGAGCACTTCCCCAAGAATAAGTGATCTTAATATTAAAGACTGCAGCAGTGAAGGCATTAAGTATCTCAGTAATATACTTACACATATAAGAAATCCCTTTTCTTTTTGCTACGACAAAGGAGAAACAACTAAGAGAAGGATGGTAACAACACATTTGAGTACAAAGACCCAAAGGAAGCAGGAAGCAAATATAAAATAACTTTAATCACCACAGCAAATAATTTTCCTTCAGGGTCTTCAATACTCTTAGCTAGGGGGAATACGGTTGAGAAAGTTTAACTGTGCATGCAGAATAATTTTCTGTGGGCTCAAGGCACTCAGTTGGAATCAGGTTTCAAGTCTTAAGACACTGAAATCTGGAAACATGGAGCAGACGGTTATGAAGACTTTGTAATAAAAAAAAAATGGAGCTAGGTAATACCATAACTTTTTATTGCAGTTGAATTCTCTTCCAGAAGCCAAAGATTTTGTTTCAAAGTCTTGAAATCTCACTCACCTCTGAGAATACTTGAAAAGAGTTTTCATACTAGCAAGCTCTTCTCGAATGCTGCTACTAATTTGATGTTTGCAAATTTGGAAAAAAATTGCAAGGTGAAATAGACTTTCCTTCATAGATCCATCTACTGGAATGTTATATAGATCCACGTATTGAAATGCTATGCTTCTTTGTGGACAAGCAGAACCTTCAGTGAATGGGTGAATTGTGCTCCTTCCTATTTCATTTTATTTGGAGAATTATGCAAGCTTTTGTCTCCGAAGTATGTAGGACAACAAAATATGCCAATTACAGGATTAAAGAAAGTGGCAGGAATGTTTTTTTCTCTATGCTGCATGAAAGCCCTGGTGCTAGGAGTTATTTACCCTGTCCTTTAGACATATCAGTATTTCCAGGTCTACCACGACAGGAAACAGCAGTCGTATTCCAGAGACCTTGTTCTCCCCATTTGCTTGTTCTTTTGACTAACCCATGCTATAGTCAAGCACAGAAGATACAGCAACTTGAACATTAATTTATCAAACTAGAAACTGATTTGATCTGGAGCTGCTTCATGTTCTGCAATTTTCTAAGTTTCAACTCTCTACATAAAATCACAGTCATGTTAACATATTCCCTGGACATTCTTCATTTATCAGAAGGGTGCTTGGAATAAGAAACATTATTCACACATTCTCTCTGGTTTTTTGTGACCTAAAGATTCAAACCAACCTAAAGCACTCTGACAGAAAGAGGTTACAATTAAAAAAGTTCACCAAACCTGAATTTTCCAAATGTTTTCGCTTAACTCAAAAATATATCCCTTATGATCCCTTATGATGTAATCTGAGCTTTGATTTCCACCAGTGTTAACCAAAAACCCTACATGGCATGTCTCAGAGGCAGATTCCTATTGATAAAAAAGTACAAGTATTATTCAGCAAATACAAAACTCCCCTGGAGTCAGGCTTGAACCTCGGTTGAGACTGGCAAATAAAAGCCTGAAGGATTGCATTAACAGGATAATATGTCAAATTTTCCCATGTCTTGAATCCAGCATAAATGCAAGTGATCCATCAGCTGCAGAACAGATCATGTCCCTGAGAGGGAGTCCTGCTTGTTTCTTCACATAGCTCCCTCTATCAGGACTCAGACACTGATTTACAGGAACAGAGCTTAAGAAGTTTGTAAGCATTGGAAAAAAAAAAAAAAAGAACGCTGCATGGTTTACCAATGCAAATTCTGCCACCTACTGACGGCGAAAATGAACCTGCAGTTTATGAACAGGCTGAGAAAGGCCTGGCTCACACAGCTGCTGGCGGGTGGGCGCTGCTCTAAGTCCTCTGGCACCCGTGGTTCACCCAGCCACTCTGCCTGCATGCTCAGAGCATAGAAGAGGATGAGTGTGTGCAGCACAGCAGCGTATGAGAAGGATGACCAAGCCAGTATGTACAAACCCAGTTCATTCATCAGCACACACTGGAACTGCTGCTGCCTCTGGATCTTGTCTTCAGGGAGCTCAATAAGTAGACTCAGCTATTGGCTGCACAGAAATACAATATGGGAAGAGGGGAAGGCAGCAGCCACTGATGTTCTTTCACAGTCCTTTTGCTTACTGGACAGCAATCAGCACTCTCCATCTTTAAAGTCCGTCAGCCACACAGTGATTCAATGTGATTTTGCAATTTCCTAAAATGTCAGATGGCTCTGAACTGAGCCATACACAAAATGGACATCATCTGCATCCAGTGAAAACGTATGTACTCGTCACTGCCCAAAATCTTCTCACCTTATTTTCATTGTCCTGCGTCTTGTGCACAGGTTCTAGGAGGAGACAAAGCATTTAGAGCAAAGTTTGCTGTGCCTGCTGTTACGAAGGGAAACAGCAAATTGTGTGGTGTTTAGAAATATGATTTCAGAGCAAAATCATATGGGTTAAAAACATCAGCTTCTACATACCTGCCCTGGAAGCATTCCTAAGCTAGATAGCTATAAACTCATTGCTACCTGCCACATCTCTCACTGCTTACCTACACCAAAATTGCTCTTCAGGGTCAAGGGGGTGGCAAATGCATAGAAAACTACACTTGAAATAACAAAATGATAAAAAGCTAAGCTGCTTAAAGGATGTGTTACTAATTAATAAAGTCTGCAATTAATCATTGAAGCCTTGTCAAGGGCAGACTGCAATAGAATTCAGGCTTGCCATCTCCATCTTCCTTACTCTAATGACTTGAAAACCCTTTGTCCCTGACACGGACAATCAACTTGACAATTTGATGACTTGACTGTGCATCAGTACCACAGTTAAAACATTTGCAGTCCCTCACATGTTGTAAGAGTCACTAGGCCATAACTCAGGATTGGGTACAACTTTCCTACTTCAGAGCAGTGAGGCACACTAGAACAGACACAGACACTGTAACAATGCAAAACAACAATAACCCTAATGAAATAGTGCTAATGATTGATATTTCATGCCCATCTAGAAACTCACAGGGAGAAATAAATGCTGCAAGAGGTATTCAGTGAGATATAGGAAAGGAAAACACAAGAACAGCAGGAGCCATTATCCTCTCTACTTAGAGTGAGGATAGCTCATCTGCCTCTTCTTTACCAGTGTGTTACACACACTGTTTGACACCTGCTTAATGACTTCCATGATGACTTATAGAACAAACCCTCATCACAACAGAATGGGTCTGCACTATAAACCAAACATGGCTCCTCCTGCAAGCTCAGTAGCTGAGATGGAGATTATCTATTTCTCCAAGAAATTTCAAAGGAAAATACAGTATCCTAAATCCACTACCACAGAAGACTTGTGCTAAAGATGGATGAAATGCAGTCAGGTCTCCTAATTCTTCCATAAGTTAGCCTACCTCCCTGATAAAGGTAGATCCACTCATTAGAGAGGTAGAAGAAGTCCCCCCTTCCCTGTACCCTGACACCAGTGCTAAGCAGCAGAATATGTCCTTTGGAGATTTTGTGGAAGTGGTGTCTCTGAGGAAAGAAAAACTTTACAGTAGGAAGACATTTATTTTAGGAAAGCCTCTGAGGTTGACCTGTTTGGCAAATGTGATGGGATAACACCTGAAAAAGAGGGCAGGTCTCTCAATCCCAACTGAAGCTATTTGAGACAATAAGTTTACCATCACTTTTATTGCAATTAAGTTCTCTTGTTGTTTTAAGAAATATTTTGACTAAACAGTTTCTCATTGAAAAACGCAGGTTCCTTGAAATTGAAACTTCTTAGCAATGCAGAAATCTTTCCCTAAATCTTTCAGAAATTAATTTTGAGCAGAGGGGTACAATGTCTGATCTATACCAGAATCTGTCCTGGGTCATTAATCCAAACAGAACCAACTGTTCAAGGAGTGAGGCATTCATTTGAAAAACAAGTGAACAGCAGTGCACTACTTCCAATGGCATTTGCATTATCTCAGTAATTAGATGATTAACTAAAAAAGCAGAGGGGTTTATCTTTTTTAAAGAAAAATTATGGAATACTTTTTTCCTGCTGCAGAACAAACAGCTACTGAAATCTGTCTTTGTGGCATGGCACCGTTTACCACTGTTGAGGTTTTGTTATGCAAAGTACAATGTCTAATGTAAATTGTCTGAGAACCTGTGTTTTCTCTCTCTACTCAGAAATCTTACTGCCTTTCACTTTTTTCATTCATTTGCTGTTCCTGTTTTGCAAGCACAGACTGGCCATACCCTCCAGCTGTCTCAAATGCACAGCACATTAGGAAGCAGTGAGGGAGGTGGGCTTGTAGCCAGGAGCCTTGTTATGGGTCCTGTGAGTGAGGACCTCACCAACAAGGAGCTGAGATGAAGAAGGGCAAGTCTTACTCAGGATCAGGGACAGAAACAGTGATCAGGTTGGACAGAGCAGCTCCCAAGGGAGATGAGGAGCAG
The DNA here is from genome assembly GCA_013397915.1 of Daphoenositta chrysoptera. Classification (NCBI taxonomy): domain Eukaryota; kingdom Metazoa; phylum Chordata; class Aves; order Passeriformes; genus Daphoenositta; species Daphoenositta chrysoptera. The sequence goes on from VZRO01000423.1 coordinate 179,783, forward strand.
GCCCTCACCTCTGGCCTTCTCTACAACAGTTCTTACTAGGGAAGTAGCTGACCTTGGGCTCAGACAGCTAAACTTAACTCAGCCAGTAAAACTTCTGGAATGTGGATGTGTGCTGAGGATCTGAAGCAAGAAGGGAGAGGTGTCCTCATCTGCCTCCAAAACAAGAGGCTTTCTGGTAATGAGCTATCACGAGCATCCACGTCAATACACTTAGGGGATACATGACAACTCTCTAAAATGTACAGTGTTCCCACAGCACTGCTAAAAACCAGCTTTCCACATTTAAATTTTTTCCATCTTTCAGCTTGAAAACTGTCTCATAAAATCTTTTGAATTTCAAAGTGACACATTTCTCACTCTTCTACAATCTCTCCTACCAGAAATAGCTACAAAAGTGTCCATACCAGACACTGCATCCTGCCCCGGAATTTTTCCAGTGTGCCATGAAAATTGATAAAATTGCACTTTTGTGCAATCTGTCAGAGACTCTGTGGTCTATGCCTAGCTAGCTGCCTTAGTCAGGTTTTTGGAACTAGTCAGTGAGATAACAGGGACAGTGACAGGACAAATAACAAAAACCTCTTCAGTCAGTTATTAGCACTCTTTCCACATTCCTCCACCTCTGGAGCCTGTTGCCTGTGTCCCTTCACGCCAATGTCTCAGTTTTGTGTCATTAATCACATGCTCATTAGTCCTGCAGCAGAAGTTAAAAACACTTCTGCTTGTCTGCCACAACTGTGAAGACGCCACAGCAAAAGAGCTGTTTCTCAGTGTCACCTGCTCAAGAGTGATGTATCTTTAAGTGAAATAACAACATGTTTGGCTTGTCAGACTATTATCTACAAGCAGACTGCCTCTACTTTTATTTCTGAAGTATTCTTCCACTTAGCAGCTTACACCAACTCTCAACAGAAGCCTTAATAACAGGAAAGCCTAGTGCAGGTGACTAGAGGCTGGAGTTAAAATGGTGTCAGGCAGAGGCGAAGAGCAACAAGAACATTCTGGAATATTGCTGAATTAAAATTTTTGGGAAAGGCAGAGAAATATAACTCCTGCTGACAAATCCTACATGTTACAAAACAACTTGCTTGGTGGATATTATTCCAGTATTTAGGGGAATATTTTGTCAAAGGAAACAGATGTGGCTAAAACAAAACAAAATAAACGTAAAAAATTTGGCTAATTGTGTTCCTGTAAAATACTTTCGAGTTTGAATGAACAATCAGAAGCTATTGCACCTCTGTAAAATCTCCAGGTGAGGCATAGCCTCTAGATAATCAAAGACGGCTAATCAAAGATAGAGTGCTAACAAGAAAAAATGCTTGAAGAAGTTATTAGAACTTGCTCTTCTCAAGAATACTGTCAGCCAATGTTTCTTCTTTGGTGTTTATACTACAGTGATTATTGCAGATGGGCAAGGATTTTTTTTCCTCCATCCAATTTTTTTGTGGCCTTAGACCCCAGACCTAGTAGTATGAGACTCTGTCGACTAACACATGCCTGGTTCAAAGGACATGGGCAGCGTGATAGCTGATACTGCTAAGCAGATGAAACCCACCTCCACTGGGGAACATACACCATGCACAGTATCGTCCTGGTCTCAGGACCGACAAGGATGGAAACCTTCCAGCTGGGCCAACAAGGTCACACAAGTTCTACCACTTACAATTATTTTCTTAAATAAGAAATGTACTTTTTTTTCTGAAAGAAACTCAATATTAACAGGAGCTGATGGATGTATAGAACTTCTGAAAGTCCCCATATTTTCTGCTAGCCAGAAAAAAACCCATAATGCCAGATTTTCAAACATTCTTTTGATTGATTACAGGCTTTCACTAAGCAAAGTACGTGTTATGAATTTAAAGATAAGCTTGTCTATATATGGAAGAAACAAACAGGCTGAGATCATCAGTTTCAAATAGATCTTAATGCCTGTTTATACATATATATGTACTTCTTTTTCTAATTGGAGTGGTGGCCATTGTATTAAAAGAAATTGCTTTTCAAATTTTTATTACCTTAATTTTAAAGGTAAATATGAGTGACTCAAAGAACAACCAAGGATTGCAGCTGGGACCTTTAGAACCCACCCCAGAAGGAAAAAATCCAGTGAAATTCAATGTGAAGGCCCTATTATCTTCTTTTGTTAGCTGTCACTGCCAGCTGTATTGGCTGTATGTATACTGTCAGCTGCAGTATGGAGCTGAATTATGCTGACCCCCCTGACAGTTTCATATCTCTATCCACCTTTCTGATTTAACTCAGCCTGAAAGTTTAAAAAGACTGCTTTCAAGGACTCACACACAGGACACGCAACAATATTTTGAGCTCCATCAGTGTCTATTCACCTACACTGAGTATATGAATGAGTGTTTGTGTCCATGGTAAAGGGCTCCTTGGTCTTAAGCCTGCACCTGAGTTGAATGCCACTTCTTGAGCCCACTGCAAATATTCAGCATAACCAATAGTCCAGACCTGTGCCAATCTATCAATCATTAGCTGGCAATTACTATAACTAAGCTATAAAATTCAGCCTCTGGAGAGGAATGTTTCTACTCCTTTCTCACACAAAATACTATGCAGAAGGCCAGAGCAGTACAACACTTTGAATACAGCCATGTCTCCTTTCTCCTCTTACTCCAAAAAAGAGCTGAACCTTCCTTGATGAGGGATTCCTTGCATAACATTAAAGAGTGTAGAATGGAACAGTACCTCCCTCTATAGCCCCTCTCCCCATCTTCCCTAAGAAAACAAATGGCAGGTCCTCTTAGCTTAGTTTTTTTAAGCAATGACTTTTCTCCAAGAGATTTACAGCAGCAGCCTTGTAAGAGATTTGTAGCAGGCACTCCTCCATCTGTAGTCTTACATCCTCACTATGGGAGCCATAATTCTCCTGGAGTGAAATGACAGGAGATTGTAATAGCTCATCATGTATTATGATGGTACAGTCTCTACAGAAAGGATTGTACTTGGCTTTGTATGTCTCCTTTGGGTAACACAAAACTTTCTCAAAAGGCTGAAATAAATTCTACTGTTTTGACTGCTACCATGCCATCATTGCACACCCCACGCCCTCCTCCATGCACACACAACAGCACCATCCTAGGTATTTTAAAGAACATTTTCTGAAAATTGGATTTTTTGGGGGGCTTGGGTACTGGATGTGGAACATTTCAGCTGCAAATTGCTTGCATGATTCTGGCTCAGGATGGTAACGATGTAAATGTGCAACAGGTGTTTTGCTTGCATGAAATGGTCTATTCAGCTCTGTGCACAGGTGATCTGACATTAGAAGGAAGTCCAACTAATTATTTATTAAATTTATTTAATTTATTAATAAANTTAAATGGGGCGAAACCCCCATGCTTTAATATACAAAGAATATCGATTTTACTTTCAGTATGGCATGAATGTAGTGCCCTAGGTACAAAGCAGTACCTAAACGAAACGTTTAGAAAGCCATTTTCTTAACACACCAAAATGATAATCTTCTAATGAGTCCTGAATATTTTTGATAGCCTCCTACAGACAGGATCTCTAATGTACGCCTGTATCCTCTCACCAGAAAGTTACATCTCTAAGAGTATAATGGACCAAAATTTTGATTCAGGACTGGAGAAAGAAAATTTCATCTTCCTGATTCATTCAAAAAGCTCTATGCTCTTTCCTTGGAGTCTCCAGTTTTTATATTGAAACAGACCTAATATGACTAATTTATGGGGCTTCAGTACAAAGTAGAATCACAATAGGTTTTCTGACTTTCTCAGAGAGTTTACTGAATTGACCTGTTCTTCTGTGGTCAGACATGCAGCAAGAAGAAAATCCTTGCTTTAACTGGTGAGAGCTCAGACTTATTGAGCACTGTGCATCTTTTCTTAGTCAGCAATGAAAAAGTCTGCAAGAATCCTACTATTCTAATTCCAAAGAAGGATGCCTTGAATGTTTTTACCTTGACTGACAAAAAATCACAACTGACAGGATTTTTAGTATACAACCTGGAGTTTGTAACATACAGCTTCAGTTCTCTGCTTTGTTATTGGTGTCCCATGTGATTTGACACAAGCATCTATGCTGTCACTCCACAGCACTTAAAAATGTGCAATGGCATGGTTTAACTTTTTAGAAAGATGATCTGTTTCACATGGGTTCTGAGATATATAGGATCACAGGGGTCTGAGTAGGTCAGTGGGCTTTATCCCCTTATTGCTCATAGAGACAGGCTGACATCCTATTTGCCATGTGTTCACTGCAATTCCTTCTCAGGATGTTCTTCCATTAGTATTCTGCTGAAATCAGCAGAATCACTCCTAACCCTGCACCGATACATGAGTATGAAAGCTAAGTCCATTCATTGCGCACATTATGGAGCGAATACATGTGGTTCTGTATTTAAATAAATCAAAAAACCCATAAAACCAAACCAACCAAAAAAGCCAAAATCAAATAAAAACAACCCCAGGAATACGGAGGCTAAGCACATAGGATGGGATTTTTAAAAATTCAGACTGGTTGCTAAGCACACATGGATGCAGATTTATTGGTAGGTAGAAGAAGTCAGCAGAATGATAATAAGCAGTTTGTCAATTAGAAGAAGAAGGCAAACACACAGACTGCAACAACACCTTGCTGGTGCAATATTCTACTTTTAGCCTGCAAAATGCATTGCTGCCCACTTCATTAATGGCAAGGCCAAATTTCAACTAGCTCTTGGTTGAGCACTTAGTTCAGAACTGAGCCTGTTCAAAAATTCCATCTCAAAATTCACACTTAAAAGCATATCAAAAAGGACTGAATTTTATCTAATACTATTTTAAAGGTATTTCTCACATTAATACGAAACAAAAGATTAGATTATATTGTACTTTGTACAATCCTTAAGTTTTTAAATATGGGCGGATAAGGTCAAGATCTTGCACCTGGTGAGAAAAGGTAAATATTACCGTACAATTAATGCATTCTTTTCACAACAGAAGCAGTTTGGACATAACCCACAATTTTCTCAAGTACTAAAGGTATTTCTTTCACTCTAGGGCCTTCTCTCTATTGTTGTCCCTGTTTCTCAGTATCAGATGGTACTTTAAAAACTATTACCTGTCATTTTGATTCTAGCAATGAAATGAAAATACAGATGAAGCTCTTGGCCAGGGCAGAAGGGTAGACTCAAATCTGTTATGGAAAAATAGGTAGATTTTTATTAACAGTAAATTTGGACTGTGAGATTTGCTCTTTAGCAGCTTGTGATGTAACCATGCCTTAGAGCCCATTACAGTCAGCTTCAGAAAGGTATCCAAAAAGCACAAGTCAAAAAATGAACGTAGACATATGCTTAAAGTTCAACTTCTGTATTCCTGAACTCAGATTCAGCAAGTCTCATTTCAGTTTTTCATGAAATGCTAATCTAAATAAATATAAAAGCACATATAATTATGAATAAGCCAGAATCTTTTAACTTTTCCTCTCCTTTGTGTGACTGATCAGACCAAGCACAGTAAAACTAGTGAGAGCCAGACAACTACTGCTGCTGCTACTACTGCATTCCTACCAAAACCATAACTAATCTCCTTGGTCCAGAGGCAGAGATTCTGGTGATTATTTCTAACACTTGTATCTGTTCAAATAATTTCTACATTTGTCACATATCTGCACTAAATCCCAGTTAGCTATGCTACAGCTGGTACGTCTTTACAAGCTTTTTCATAAAGACTCCCCTAGCCAGTAAAGGATTGGCATTTTTTAATCACTGTACAGTTACCATTACCTCTCTGCAGCTGCACAAAGCTTTTCATTATTGGCTAGAATATATATTTTTTAAGAGTCCACAAATTTGCGGTGCAGACACTGTGTTTTAACCCATTACGCTCTTCTGATAATCATGCTGAATATGTTTAGTCTATGTGCAAAAAAGTAGGAGGCAGAATTTAATTTCCATGACAACACTTCGAGGTCCTAAATGAAACTATTGAAGCGAAAGTCCTAAATGAATAGACGACTTTAAAAAATTGAATTTGGCCTGTTTAACAGATTGACTAAATAACAACTATGGCACACACCTAATGCTTTTGATACCCAAGCAAACAGAAAAGAGAAACACTGGGACAAAAGTCAATTTTACAAATGGTAGAATGGAGGAACAGAGATACTGATGGCTCCAAAGTTACACAAGAATTGGCTACAAAGTTCTTGTTATCAATTCCTGTGTCAATCACAAAATAATCATTCATTCTAGAGAGTGTTCCTGCAAAACAGTTCTTTAATGGCCACATCTTTGAACTCCTCAGAAATATTTGGATAGAACAAAATGGAACAATGAAAATAATAGCAATATACATGTAAATGGTAAAACAGTATTTTAACCAGGTATTATAAAATGTAAAAATTGTGAGGTTACTGATGAGTCATCAACTTTGGAGGTATTTAAAAGATATGTAGATGTGGCACTTAGGGACATGGTTTAGCAGCGGACTTGGCAGTGCTGGGTTATGGTTGGACGCAACGATCTCAGAGGTCTTTTCCAACTGAAAAGATTCCATGATTCTACTTGCCATTAAACTGACAAGAGCTAAAAAACCCAGTGTGATTCACAACTCACCCACATGTCAGTTTCTGGGTTTTTTTTGGAAGCCTAACAAAACTCCTTCTCTAGTCACAAGGTCTCCTTTATCTCATTCTTCCTGCCAAAGGATCATTTTGTACTTATGTCATTGTGATACTATTTCTAATCATGGATATTCTACTATATTGATGGAATAGTAGATAATTCTGCTACTGAGTTAAGATTCGTCAAAAAAAAAAAAATTAACAGAGTATTGTTTCATATGTTTAGGCCGTGTTCAAATACAACTGCTGGGCCAGGAAACATACCTTAAAAGGGACTGACGTTAGCCAATGTGACACTCAACTACAAGAAGGACAGGACGGAGGATCTAGGAAACTACAGGTCATGTCAGCATGACCTCAGTGCCCAGGAAGGTTATGGAACAGATCATCTTGAGTGTGATCACACGGCATGTACAGGACAATCAGGGGATCAGGACCAGCCTGCATGGTGTTAGGAAAGTCAGGTCCTCATTGACCAATATGATCTCCTTCTATGACAAAGTGATCCGCTTAGCGCTTGAGGGAAAGGCTGTGGGTGTTGTCTATCTGGACCTGAGCAAAGCCTTTGACTATGTCTCCCATTGTATTCTCCTACGGAACCTGGCTGTCCACAGCTTGGATATGTGTGTTGTTTGCTGGATACAAAACTGTCTGGATGGCTGAGTGCCAAGAGCAGTGGTGAACAGTGCCACGCTCAGCTGGCACCTGGTCACTAGTGGTGTTCCCCAGGGCTCAGTATTGGGGCCTGTGTAATACATACTTATATATATTTATAATAATTATCAATATTTATCAACGACCTGGATGAGGGGATCAAGTGCCTCTTTAGTCACTGTGCAGATGACACCAAGTTGAGTGGGAATGTTGACATGCTGAGGTTAGAGAGGTTCTGCAGAAGAATCTGGACATGCTGGATTGATGGGCCAAGGCCAGTGGTAAGAGGTTCAGTAAGGNGGATTGATGGGCCAAGGCCAGTGTTAAGAGGTTCAGTAAGGCCAAGTGCCAGGTCCTGCCCTTGGGTCACAATAATCCCATGCACTGCTACAGGCTTGGGGAAGAGTGGCTGAAAGCTGCGTGGTGGAAGAGGGCCCAGGAATGCTGAACATGAACAGTGCCTGAACATGATCCAGCACCATGCCCAGCTGGCCAGGAAGGCCAATGGCATCCGGGCCTGTATCAGCACTAGTGTGGCCACCAAGACCAGGGATCATCCCACTGTATTCAGCACTGGTGAGGCCACACCTCAAGTTCTGTGTGCAGCTCTGGGCCCTGCACAAGAAGGACATCGAGGTGCTGGAGTGTGTCCAGAGAAGGGCATCCAAGCTGGTGAAGGGTCTGGAGCACAAGTCCTGTGAGGAGCAGCTGAGGGAGCTGGGGTTGTTTAACCTGGAGAGAAGGAGGCTCAGGGGTGACCTTTTCACTCTTTAGAACTGCCTGAAAGGAGGGTGCAGCCAGGTGGGGGTCGGCCTCTTCTCCCAGGTAACAAGAACTGGCCTCAGGCTGCGCCAAGGGAGCTTTATACCGGGTATTAAAAAACTTTTTTCCACCATAACGTTAGTCACGCATTGGAACAGGCTGCCAGGTAAGTGCTTGAGGCACCATCTCTGGAAGCGTTCAAAAACGTGCAGAAGTGGTGCTCGATTCTACTACAAATTCTTGACTGCAAATGCGTACGTACTACGGGGTCATACGAGCGGCTCTTTTCTTCCTCTCAGCGGGCGGGCTCTCAGACTCCTGGGAAGCCCCGCTGAGCAGAGCTTGGGTTCCCCACGCAGCTGCCGCCGTCCCGGCGCGCACCCTGCCCGTGGGGCGAGGGCGGGACGCGGTCTGAGAGGACCCGGCCGCAGAGGCGGCACCGCCGCCGCCACCGCCGCGCCGGAAGCG
>VZRO01000423.1:195462-294338 GCA_013397915.1 Daphoenositta chrysoptera
TTTTTTAAATCTTCTAGATAAGCAATTTTCTAATGTAGAATAAAAGTGTATAATTGTATGACAACAGCCTCAAGAGCATCTGTATGTATATTTAAGAAGAGAGACGTGTTAACTTCATTTTGAAGTTCACCTTTACAGTCCAAAGATTTCGTTTTCTCTGCTTTAATAGGCTTTCAACACCCAGTATGCAATGCACTATAACAATAGGAGATGATTGCTGTGTATTGGAAAGCTGATTCCATACTGCATTTTTACATGCTAGTTTCTAGCAGCCGCTATTTTTATCAGTAGTGTTGCTAGACTATGGTGGAGAGCATGATGAGCAGAACATGGTGACTTGTACGTGGTAATATATAGTGCGCCTGCTCTTAATTAATGTAGTTAAGCAGCTGTCTACAGCAGAAATGAGCACTGACCTGGTTTGATTTGGTTTGGTTTTAAATTGAAACCACTCTTTCTGCTCTCCAGATATATTATTTGATAGAGGAAGAGACCTTTGAATGTTGTATACAGATCTACAGAAGCAAAACAGGAAACCCATTTAAGTACTTTGTTCAAGGTCGTGATAACCATGACCTGGGAATGCTTTGTCTGACTTCCCATATTTTGCTATGAAAAACTGCAAAATTATTGCCTAGTTAGAAGGAAGTATGCTTATGTAATAAGGTAGGGGCTTGCCACATTATTTCCCTTTCCATTTTCCTCCCAGTATTAGTTCCTGTTAATCTAATATGCTCTCAGGGTCCTCAAGCACTGCCCTCTTACTGTAATCCTGAGTGTTTTTCTTTCTTGTTATGCCAGGATTTTGAACCTGTAAATCGGTAGTTTGTATTTAAGCAGCTATGATTGTCAGTTGGCAAACATATTTGAATATAGGATGCATTTTGAAGGCGTATGTATCAAACTGCTATGAATGTCCTTGTAAGTGGCAACATTATTAGGTCTCACAGCAGTACTGTGCTGGCCATGAGCTCCTAATGAGCTGTGATGTCTTTGGTCTTGAATTTACATGAAGACAGTGCAAAGAACAGGGGCAGCATTTCTATGGAACGTCCTCATCTCAGGTGGAGACCAGTAACTGAGGAGTTCTGCCCTGGGATTCCTGGCACGTCTTTTGTGTGTGTCTCCATATCCTGTGGTAAAGCTAACATTGGAAAGTAAAGTATGTTTTTCATTTTATGTTTTACTCGTCTAAAGTTAGAAAATATTTTGTAATTTGGGATTTCCAGTCTGTAGAAGTAATAAAATTTGAAATTCTGTGAAACAGGTTGATGAAACAAGTAGAAAATTCAGATGTAATACAGTAACTTGGTATGTGCAAAGTGTCTTCAGAAGGGAAGAAATGTTTTGATTTTTTCGTTTTGTGTCTTTGGGGGGGTTTTGTGGGCTTTTGTTTGATTTTTTGTGGTTTGTTTTATTATTGTTGCTTTGAGTTTTTATTACTGTTTTGGTTTTGTTTTCATGACTGATTTTTTATTAATGATTAAGAGCCATGGAAGTACCAAGATTGCATTGTAATGGATATTCTAAGCCCCTGAAAAATATTACTGTGATATTTGTAAAGTATCGTTATTTATTGCTCATTTGATATAAATACTTAATAATGTTTAATGAAGAAAAGAAACAACAACTAAATATTCTGAGACTTAAAAGCAGGGCTTTTGTCTGCAGATGGCCTAATCTCTAAACTTCAAAACTGCAGCAGGTGTGCTGATCATGTCAACTCTTTATTTAATCAGCCGTGTTATGTTTCAAGATAAATATTTAAGTTGTTGATTGAGGTAGAGGCATGTAATCAAGGAGTTTTGAAGCAATGTTTAATGTAAGTTGACTGTAAAGATAAATGGGAGATGATCTACAACACAACATATGCTACATTCAAGAGTGAAGTCCCCATGTATGAGTTTTCAGGGTAAACATTCATTAGTAATTCTCTACGTGATACCTTATGTTATCTCAATTTTGTTTACGTCATGTTAAAAACTTATAAATGCTATTGGTGGAGTCTGAGAACATTAGTGAAATAGAAGATGTGGACACATTGAGTTAGTGGTATTCTTAATCTCTGAAGAGAAGCAAAGTATAAATTCATTACCCTTTGGTGGATAAAGCAGTATTACACTACCAGAAAACTTTTCTTAGCATTATTTCTGAGTTTCATACTTATCACGGGCAGATGCATCTTTTCAGTGGACAGGGCATTGGAGATCAAGTGGTGAATGTGAAGTCATTAGGAAATCAAGGATGTGGGTGCCTATATGTAAAATACTGGTATATGGCTCTAAGTCCGAAGTGTGAGTAGTGTCTACTTCGCAGTAAATTGAAAAATACACCGTTTTGTAATGAGATTGAAGCAGAAATTGCACAAAAATGGACGTTGGACTCCACCGTGAGTTGCATGTCCTATTATGCAGTCCGTTTTGGAATTGCCCCAAGGTGTTTTGGCTTCTTTCTAGAGATGACTGGAACACTGTATTGTTACAGTGACAAGCTCTTTTGTCCCTGTAAGTGGGAGACATTGCTTCAGTTTTGTAAGTCTGGGGCAATTCAAGCCTCCCATGAGAATGCAACCATTAGCAAGCTCTTTGTGGTTGGAGTGATACCGCGCTTCCCCAGAGGAAGATCCAGGCCAAGTCTACATTAACAGGTTTTTTTTTAGTGTGTTTATGGAGGTATTTTTATTGACACAATCTAGTTCATTCTTCCAGGGAATTGATACAATTTAGTACAGTAGACTTTGCACTTGCTGATGCCTGTTCCTGCTCTAGTAATGGAAGTGTACCAATAATATGCTGTTTAATAAACAAGTTTTATTGTGAACCTGAGAGATTGCCTGAACTCATGATAGAGTGCTGTAAGCTGCTGTTTAGTGCTTTGTCTGAATACCTGTAGGTCATGCATAGGAAGTCTGCAGGTAATGGTGAACATTTTAACTAAGTCAGCTGTGTCAGTGTTCTTAGACTTCTTGGTGAAGTAAGCTAAGGGTTTTCTATAAAAATGTAACATGGTTGGTAAAGACATGAACTGAAAACATGTTTAATGCTTCAAGAATTTGTTCTGTACACTTAAACAGTGGGTTCACCACATGAAAATTTTGTATTGAGAACTACTTTACTTGAGTTGTTACTTTTGTTCTCAGAAGTGTACTTGTGTGGGGAATTGAGTATGTATGCTTGGGGTCAGGACTCATTCTCATTGTCTTTAGGCTCTAGGATCGAGGTCTGTTAAGAGGTGGAAGAAGTTTCATTAGGACAGTATGCAGCTGCTGCTAATTCTTATTTTAAACAGCTGCATAGTGTAGAAAAGTATGCCATGTCTTGGACAGAAAAATGCTAAAAAAATATTTGTTAAACCTGGAGAATTACTCTCTTGCATTGCTAACAGTTTGGTAAACTAGTAAATTATGGCTCTTCTTATTTGTAGGCGGAATGCTTCACAGTAAAGGTCAACATGTGATTAGTACTGTTCTTTAGCTTGTAAAGATGTAAAATGAGTAAAATACCATTTCCTTAAATGGCTGCAAGGAAACACTGATAAATGTTTCAAGAACTGTCTTTTTTTTTTCTTCTATGGGGGTGTGTTTCAATAGCATTTGCCAGATGCAGGGTTAAACTTGGCTTGCAGGACAGCTTCTGAACTGGATGACTTCTTGGTCATCACCTTTTTAACTTGGCTTGCCCGTTTCCCAAGGAGCCATGCCCTTACATATTATTTGGTGGTATGCATAGTATTGCAAATGGACCCTCCAATTTTGAAGGGTCAAACTTGCATCACAGGTGTAAAATTCATGTATTCTATTCTCACAGTGCTACTGGAATAAACTGAATGCTATTTATATGATCAGTTGAATCTCTGGTACTTTATCAGAATCAGTCTGCCTTCTAGGAAAGGTGAATGTCTCAGGACTCCAGCAGTTTCCACAAAAGATGACCAGTCAGGATGAGAATCCTGTTTTGCCTGCAAAGACCACCTATTAATGCTGTGTACACACTGTGGCTGTTTGTCTTCTATGAAGATAGTTAGCTACACAATAATTTCTGAATTCTAATTTAAATAAACAAAGAGCAGTTATGTCTGTTTACTCTTCTGTATTGAACTACAGTTGTATGTACTCTGAGTCCAGATGTTTCATCAAGGAGATAAAACAAGAGAGAATTTAAATGAGACGTAGTTAGATTAATATGGTTCTTAGGATAGGATTTTGTTACAAATTGTCTTAACATCAATGTGCTTAACTATCTGAATGAAGTTGTGACTTTATTTTTATAACCTTTGTGTTCATATGCAAATTGGAATGGTCCTATACTCTGCAGTTGCTAACTTATACTCACTGTAAGTTGCTATACTTTTACTCGCCTGCCTCACTAGTACCTTAATTTTCTTCTTCTTGAAACATGATCTGACCACCACAAGGACCATCCACAAGGATCTTTCTGCTGCCTGTACCGTGATATTGCAACATCATCAGTTGATGGCAAATTCCATCTTTATCCTTATTCACATCTTTGCTACTTACCCACGGCTTGATTATCTGTATATATAGGGCTGCAGATGTTCTTTAATAGGCTTCTTGCTTCAGTCTCATCACTCCCAAATTTTACATTTCATGAGACATCTTGTGTTTAAAATAAATTCTCTGTAGCTCCCTGCATCTGTAGTCTCCTGTTAAAATGTTGTGGTTTTACATTTTTTATGCTCTTATATGTGTTTTATTCTGGTTATGGCACGTGAGTGCTTGTATGGCAGCATCCAGTACTGCTATTACAGTTGACAGTGAAAGTGGTAACCACTAGTTTTGGCTGCGCTGGTTTTGGCTATTCCTGAACAGAAGTATATTGCAGTATGCAGAGGAGACCTACTATTTGGTGCTGCAAAGGTATATTTTGGAAGTGGCAGCAAGAAAGGAATCTGGAAGAGGGATTTCTATTTTTGTTTTGGAGTGATTGGATGCAATAAATACCATGAAAATAACCTCTCTTTTATTTTGTATTTGCATGCAAGTACTTTCTGTCTTGACAATGTGTAACTCTGAATTCAACTAGGAAAAAACAGTAGTTAATGTCCTGACATTCTTCGCACTTCCTCTTCTGAAAGAGAAGGCTTAATTGTAGACATCCAGTTTTCTTGGTGTGTAGTACTAAAACATGATTGTAAAACTGCTGCACCCAAGGGTTCTGATTTGGTTTTGAGTTTTCTAAGTCTTGTGCAAAATGGACAGATGTAAACTTCTGAACACACTCGTTTGGGTTCTTGAGTAAATAACTCATAAAATCAGCACAGAAGAGCCGCTAAGAGCAGGAAATATTCCCAACCTGCAAGTTTGTCTTGTAGAGAAAGGCTCTTTTGCCAGCCTTCCACTCTGCCTGATAGTGCTCCAGATTCTCTGTGCTTTCATGACAGTACAGGCTCTGTGCTTTGTTAATGGCTAGAATATCTTTAGAGAGCATAGTGCAAGTTACAAAAGCTCTGTCGTAAGAGAAACCTTGAAATGAATCAAATAATTAAAAATAAAATTTTTTTCTCTAGCTTTTTTACATAAGCAAATACTGCAGGGTCCTAATCTATCTGGAAGAAAGGCTAAAATGAATAGAAGTGCCGATTCAGGATTTCAGGCAAAGCATGTCTTCTAAAATGTTATGGTGTTTCAGTCACAATGGAGGCAAGGCACAGTTTACAGATTGCAGAACAAACAACATTTGTTAGACCTTATGTTGACCATGGATTAACAATTTATGTTGCCAAAGCATGAAAATCACAGTCTGAGTAGAAGCCTTAGGGTGTAGAGTAGACAGGGAGCAGTCACTGGAGAGACACAGACACCAACATCAAAGACAAGGTTAAAGGGCTGTGCAGCTATAGAAGAAGACTCATTGGGAATCCAGAATACATGGAGGCAACTGGGAAGAAAATAGCGGACAGCTAGTGATAGCTAGCTTGGATTTTAGTGAGGTCTGAGGACAAGAAAGACTGGACAGGCTACAGAAGAGGAGTGTTGTTTCAAACATACATAGATTCAGACCTTGTTACCATGCTAGGTAGTTAAATTGTAAGTTAGTAAGTATCTAGTGCCTGTTGTGTTTCCTCCAAGGATACTTTTTGTTTAGAATACCTTCCTGCTTTTTTAAAAAATTTTGTTTTGTTAATTTAAAAAAATTTTTTAGCAGAGTAAGAATCATAGACAGAGAATTTATTTACCTGTGTAACCTTCTATCTACGTCCTATGTTATGGCATTTCAGGTTTCTTTTTGACATATAAATTGCAGTCCACTTAGTAAGTAAAATGGATTACTTATGGTAACTGTTACTTATGGTAACTGTGACTTGTCAGACAACCTAAATCCTTGCCAGAGCTATTCTAGAGGCTTTTAAAAATCCTATTAAAAGATTTTGTATGCAGATGGTAAAGAGAGGATAAAAAAAACCCCAACAAAACAAAGCACACTCTGCAGTGCATTTTGCTGCTCCCTCTTTTGCCAAGGGCAGTTTACTCTTAAGACAGCAGCTGTAGCTGAAATTTGTCTCTGCTGTTTGTAAATAAAAGTGAATTTCTAAAGAATCTAGAGTTCTTGGAGTGAGTTAGGAATAAGAAGCACGAAGTCTTGCATATTTTATGTAATTATGATTATGCTAATTATAACAACATAAATGTCACAATCTTGTTATAAATGTTAACTTCGAAGAGTGTGTTAGTTTTAAGTGTGAATTGCCAGGATCAGAAGATCCAATTTTGTTGAACGTGGGTTGTAGAGTGCATAATGTGACCTTTTAGCACCTCTCACTACTGATTATTGAGTAAAATCTAAAGAAGTTTGACTGTTCAGAACCTGCAGAAAATTTGCAGTTTGAATTATTTATTTAATTATATAAAACTGTATTTATCACTTTTATAAAACTATATTTATCACATCTGTAACTGGAACTTCGTTAATAAAAGATTGAAAAATTAGCATGGAATTCCCTAATGCAAAGTCAGACTACTTAGAAAATTAATTTTTTTAAAGTGTGATGCATGTGGGATTTCATTTGTTTGCCCGGTTTTTAGCTTTCTAATGGTAGTATTTGAAAAGGTTGCTTAGTGCTTGTGAATTAACAAAAGCCAAAGTCATGAATACCAAAAAAACACCTTGCTAATATCATGTAAGGTACATGCTATTGCTTTTTTGTTTTTATTAAAAATATGCAAAATACTACTGGAGATAAAAGCTGTTGACATTTCATCCAGCCGTTCTGTTTTAATTCAGTGCTGACATTTACACCTTGTCAGCAAAATCTTGAAGATTCTTCAGAGTCTTAAGAGAAAAACATAAATTCAAAATTTGCATAGGTTATCCCCTTTGCTCTGTCTCTGGAGAGAACTGCTGTGTTTGTAGTCTCCCTATATCAATTTCCTTTTCTTCTCCAAGGATTAAAGCACTGTGCAGTTTTTGGGTTTCAGTCAATGTATCTGAAGATTCAGTATTTGGGAGCCTCTTGAAAAAACCTATCTGTGTAAGTGTGTATTTTTAAAAGTAGCTGTAATCAGTATTTTTGCTATAACAGATTCTGATTTGGTGGTTAGTTTTGTATTACAGCTAGTGCTTATTCTTTCCCTGAAACCTTTTTGCCTAGATGACTGTCTATATGACTTGAATTATATTAGCAATGTATACATACTTGAGAATTTTTACCTCATGAACAGCAAGCCATCTGAATTGCTTAAAACTACCTCCATCACTGAGTGTTTCAACCTTTAGTTATACAGCTTTCCTTTCTGGCACCATAGCAATACTGATAAAGTATTTCTTCACTGAAATGGTAAGCTCAGCTGCCTTATGGCAGGTAGAAAACTGTTCCTCAAACAGCAATTTATTGCCTCCTTTCTACATGCATAGTTATTGTTCAACCTGCCAATAGTGTTTGAAAACTTAGGGGATTTTGAAAAGTTTAATCCTTTATCCCTCCTGGAAATCAGATTATTGAAAGGTAGCTGTGGAAGACTGCAATAGGAGATATTGTCAATTTCATGCCATTAATTTCCGTTTTCTGTTAATAAAAAGACAAGTGAAAACAACCTGTTTTGTGGATAAATATTTTTAGATTTCTGGATACATTAACTATTTTCTGAATAAATAACTATTTGGTCATCTAGCTCCTGTGGAGGCACCTCTTTTGGAGTCCTATGTGAACCTTATTCTTTAAATCTTTTGACCAAGCTTTTTCAACTATCTTGGCACTTAAAGATGGCTGCTGCTGTATGTAAATGCCCTGTAGAATGTTTTTCTGCCTTTTTCTGTTATGAGCAGACAATTAAAGTGTTGTTAACCTCATCTCTCTCTTCTCACACAAGAGTTCCAAACGAGAGTGGAAGCCTCTGGAAGACCACAGCTGCACAGATGTACCATGGCTGCTCTTATTCATCCTCTTCTGCATAGGAATGGTGAGTGAAACTCAGGGGATTTTGTAAATGTTATATAGTTGAAGAGTTTGCATTCATAAGAAAGGAATTTTAAAACCCATCAGCAACTTAATCCCTGGAAAAGATCAGGATATATTTGTATGGGAACCGTCAGCTGTAGAAGAAATGGGTAGTATGTACATATCAAAGGCCTTTGGTAGTGATCCGTAATTTATTGTTCATGCCAGTTCTTTCTCCATCTTCTCATCCCCTGAAACTGCAGTTGCAGCGGTAAGTGATTTGTAGCATGGCAAATTATCACTTGACTCATGTTCCTTATGGGACTCTGCATGTCCCAGAAATTATAGCTGAGAACCTGGTAAACAGTTCTGTGAATCACAGTAAACTTTTTGTGAGAAACAAAGATTCTGACTATCAAAGAGTTGACTGAGGTTTTTGTTTATTTGTTAATTTATTTCTTTATTTTTATTGGATGCTTAGTAGAAACAGCTATTGTTAACAACCAAATTACTAATGATAAGATCTTTCTTTCGAAGTTTTAACATTTCTGTCCTTTGTGATGAAGCCATCACCTTTCTCAAGTCAGCCTCACAACACTCTACACTTTTTTTTAGAAGACCAGACCTCCAAGAGTTGCAGATTATTGAAAACTAGAAGTATGCTTCCTTCCATCTTGTTTAGTTTCATGGACTTATGTTTGCTACTCCTCTTAAACAGAGAATGTCCATTGCTGTCTTGTACTGCTGTGTTGCAAGCAGTTATCCTTAGGGGCGTTTTGGACTTATTCCAAAGCTCTCAGCTTTCTTTACTGCTGTTCCTCGGTCTCTGGTGTTTGGAATAATTCCACTGAAAAATTTCTTCTACTTTCCCCAGAGTGCGTTTCAATGGTTGGGCTTCAAATGCGAAAGTTATAATGATTATTTAAAATTGTATGAATTACAGTGTCACTGTAATATGAATATCTTAAAATTGCAAAAAGCACAGTGCTTCATTAAACAAGTAGCTCTCTTCTGTGTTTGTTTTTTTTTCTGGTTTTGTTGATGTTCCCTGGTTATTCAGTTATGCTTACTTCTTCCCTCAGTTATAAATTGGTTTTCTGTGCATGAGTGTCCCAAATTTTCCTGTCTAATTGATATAATATACAGAGCAATCATCTGACTGGGTCACATAGTTGCTGTTCTAGGAGACTTCACTAGCAGGGTGAACCACGCACATTTCCACTATTCCATGCCAACTTCATTACCTGTTGCCATCATTTCATCTGATCCTGCCACTGCCATCTGTTGTTCCATGCGTTTGTCTCAGCTGTTTATTCTGCTTCCACTTCTCAAATCTTAGCCTGCCTCACATGTGAAAACAATTCCTTGGTGGTAGTGGACTGAGCTGATGGTTCATTTCTCCCAGTCAGTGGTTTGATAATGAAGCTTTTGGGCCAGTCTCTTGTTTGCACAATCACTGCCTTGATCTTGGTTTTGCTTGTGAAATATCTCTGAAAGTTCACAGCAAGACCTACCGACTTAGGGTATTTTCCATGTGGTCTGAGCCATCTTGCTTTACATCCGTTTCTTTCCTGCATTTAAAACCAGCATCTGGATCCATAGTGGCCTTGACCTGGTCACTTGCTTTAAGAGGATTTCCGTAAAAGAGACTTGTGTTAGATAGGCCTGTTCATTCTGGCTCATCATTGAAAGTACTTAATTTAAAGGAAAGAAAAAAATCTGAAAGCAAGAAAATCTGCATTGTGTGGAAGATTCTCTAAGATGCATAGCAATCCTTGACAGCTCCATCTCTGCTTGTAGCTCTCCTTCACTGCTTGCTGTTGCCCACTTGCTGACTTCTTCCTTCTGCTTCATGCCCACTTGCTGACTATATGACTCTCATAAAAACCACATACAAGAGTCTTAACTATGGTTGTATAATATCCAGTATTAGATGTCTGAATCCTCTTTTAGCTTGCATTTAATTTTATTATTGCACAACAGTTCTCTGTGATGATTCTTGTCTTTCCTTTTCCAGTCTGAAAGAATTTTTATACAATCTCTGCATAGAAATAAATTAATAAAACTGACTTTTCCCATCTGTCAAACAGAGTATTGCTAAACAGTGGGGGTTTTTTATTCCTCCAGGGTTTTATCTGTGGCTTTTCAATAGCTACAGGAGCAGCTGCAAGACTACTTTCAGGATATGACAGTTACGGAAATATTTGTGGACAGAAAAATGTCAAGGTGGAGGGAATAGTCAACAGTGGTCTGGACCTCACACACAAGAAGTAAGTATGTGATACAGTTTTTGCATTCTGTAAACCAAGAAAGGCAAAACCTTTCTTCATTTGAGAGTGGTTTTAAATAAAGTGGGAAAAGGGGTGTGCTAAATCATTCCTACTTGTCCTTTGACACTTTCCTCACTTACAGGATAACAGTCTTTTGTAACAACCAGCAAAATTAGACTATATCTTAGCAGATATGCAATATGAATACAGCTAAGACATTGAGGAATTACTTTTTCTCAGTATCCATTCCAAGTAGGATATTGTATTAGGCTGCTGAAAAGTCTTGTTTGTTAGAGTTTTAGGTGTGACAAGTATTCTTAGATTTGGGAGCAGGCCTTTGATATCTGTGTAGAAATGGTTTGCTTTTGATGTTGTATGCTCGGTTTCTGCCACGAGGTGTAGGGGGAGATGAAATACATCTGGTGTATTAGAATAAGACTTTAAAATTTAAACTGTAGGCAGAATATAGGTAAGTGACTTGTGGAGAAAATGCATAGAACTTTAGAGGCACACCCAGCTTTAATTAAGCAATGTCCTGTTAAAACTTGGACTTAAAGTTCAGGTACTTCCTATCGGTTGTACAGGAAGACATCACACTGCAGCAGTAGTACTGGAGCAGTGGCAGGAATTCTGCACTGACAGGTTGGAAACCTGAATGTCTATTGAGGTCTGTCTGTCAGTCAGTGCTCAGAGTGCTGTACAACTTGGGTGACTTGAAAAAGTAAACTGTTTTGCTTAGTACAGTGGTATTAACTGACAAAAAAAAAGTGTTTCTTTCACTGTTGATTATTTCAAGGAATTAAAAAGTTATTAATTTCTGAGTATGATAGCCTTTTGCTTCACACTTTCAGACTAACAGAAAATGGATGAGTTTCATAAATTATTTTGGAAGCATGCTTTCCTGAGATCTAGTTATTTTGAGTTGCTATTCAAAAGACTTCTAAATATGTCATTTAAGATTTAATGTAGATAGATAATTGGTGGTTACCAGAAAGATTTACCAGAGATAAATAAAATACCTGGAACTTTTGACAGATATCTTTTGTCAGAAAAATAATTTCTTAATCTAATCCCATCTTTCAAGAAGGTTGAAAGGCTTAAAACTTATGCAGCATAAATTTTCTATCTTTTTACATAAACATTTTATCACTTTTTAAACCCATTGCATTCAGTACAAAATTATGATTCTAATGTTCTGAGAAAAAAAGCAAATTTTAAAATCATAAATTTACGTTTACCTTTAGAAAGAAATGGTGTCTGAGTTCATGTGAAGGTAGAGAAATTCAGACACCTTATTGAAACATAATAATTAATATTGTAATAGTCTTCTACATGTGATGTAAATCAGACCACCATGGGGAGAAGCATCTACCGCTAAGTGATTTCCTGTTGTAAATGCAAGCTCCAAAGACAGCAGATAAAAAGGATGTTTTTAACACAGTTATTTGACAGAGCCTGTTGTTTGTCAAGAAGTCTTAATGAGGTTCAAAAGAGTTATGTTTCTCTAACAAAGATGTTGTGGCTTGAGGCATGATCTAAGCAAATTAATAGATACACACATATGAGATATAATCATCTCTATTTGGTTACGAAATAACATTCTGCTACGGCAGATTATTCTTTAACTGTTCACATGGAGTGCCTGGTATAGTCCAGGGTATTCAGTTTTGGAAGAGAGTGGTTCTTATATAAGTGAGTGATCCTTCCTTCTCTCACACCCCATAGTTTCTTCTGAAAAATTGCCAAGCAAATTTAAAAAGCTATCTGCTTTGCATCTGTCTCTAGCAGATGGAGTTCCTACAGTGTCTGAGGTGGAGTTCATGGGAGTATTTAATGCTATTTTTATAGGGGCACTTTGCAGACAGACTGTAAAAATAAACTCTTCTCCCTGCCTGTACATTTCAGCTTGTGTAGAGAAAGAAAAGACTTTTAAGCTCCACAAATGGGGCTCTGGAAACATGAAGTTATTCTCATTTCATTTTGCTTGCAGGGTAATTCCATTTTCATTTCCCAGTCCAAGGGCTGAAAAGCTAAATCATCTGTAAAAATAACATTTTCTTCCTTGTATATGACAGCAACCCATAGGCACTGTCATGTGGAAGTGAAATTGATGTGGTTTGTGTGGATATGGAAATCTGGGTGGCAAAGGTGAAGAGCAGAGTTCTCACAGGGATATGATTTTCTCTTTGTACATTAGATATGCTGAAACCAGTGAGATGAAATGTTGGGAAGGAGGATTTTACGACCTGGTCTCATGAACAAAGACTGGATCAGGGATCTTTTTATTTTTAGAAAGAAACCACAACACAGTTTAATAGTCTGTGCTCTAGAGTCAGACATAGGATTATACTCTAGATCTGGCAGTGAATTCTAATTAAACCTATCTGCTTCAAGTAAGCTCCTTGCTTTACAAGTTCTGGTAGTTATAAGGGGTTAAAGAAATGACCTTTTATTTGCAAATAAATGATGACGGTGGAAGCCAAGTGTAAGTCCCTGAAGTGCTAGTTCAGTCTGTTTTTTGATCTCCAGTACATTGTTATTTGGACAGAATTCAGTTTGTGCTGTCTACTCAAGTACAAGGAGATGTGCATATGATGCTGTGGAGAACAGTTAGGGTGGCGTTCTAAGTGAACACATACCTTTGACCCTAGGAATTTATTGGAAATGCTTAGGTAATGGGAAAACCCAGGGATGGCTTGCAGCATCTACAGAGAGTATTTGGTTGCGTGAAACTGTATATGCCCTACTGTTAAAGACATTTTTGACACTAGACTCTATCTCTGTTAGATGGCACAGATCAATTATGATATCTGGTAGCTCGATCTGTGTGTCTTGAAAAAGAGAACCTGAACAAAGAAATACCTGTGGAATTATTTCCCTTACAATATAAATTCCCTGTCCCTTACATGACAGCCTGGACCAACAGCACTATTAGGGCCTGGAGTGGCCTTGCTTTTCATTGTTTTGCTGTTGTGTTACCAAGTGGTTGCCATGTGGTCATCTTCACACCCTCTTAGGTTGGTTTTTGTGGGGGTTTTGCTTGGTTCTGTACTCCATCTTGCAATATGAGCATTACAGTTCCTATACCATGCCCTATAGCCTCTACACTCTAGCTGTTAATTTTTAGGTAATATTTAAAATGCTAGCTTTGTCTATTCTAAGTGTTATTAATGTTCAGGTTACTAGCTCTTAGCTTCACCTTATTTCTCTACAGCTACCTGAAAGGAGGTTGTAGATGGGGGAATCAACCTCTTCTCCCAGGTAACAAGTGACAGGATGAGAGGAGATGGTCTCACTCTATGCAAGGGGAGGTTTAGGTTGGACATTACGACAAATTCTTTTCGCCAAAAAGGTTATCAAGCCCAGGGAAGTGGCTGAGTCACCATTCGTGGAGGTATTTAGCAGATGTGTAGATGTGGCACTTAGGGACATGTTTTAGTGGTGGGCTTGGCAGTGTTGCATTTACAGTTAGAGTAAATGATGTGAAGGGTCTTTTCCAATGAAAATGATTCTGTCATTCTAAATCTACCTTCTTTTAGTTTAAAGCCATTCCCCTTGTCCTTTCACTATCTTCCTGTATGAAAAGTCACTTTCTGTCTTTTACAGAAGACCCCTACAAGCACTGGAAAGCTGCCAAAAGGTGTCTCCACAGCCTTCCCTTCTCCAGGCTTAACAGCCCCAACTCTCTTAGTCTTCATATGCTCCAGCCCTCTCATCATTTTCGTGGGTCTCCTCTGCACTTGCTGTAACGGGTGCATGTCTTTCCTGCACTGGGCATCCCTGAGCCGGGTGCAGTATACCAGGTGGGGGACACCCCTGAGGACAGAGTAAAACTTGCCTTGCTAGTCATGCTTCTTTTTATGAAGCCCCGGATATTAGTTGGCTTTCTGGGCTGCAGGTGTACATTGCCGGGTCATGTCCCAATTTTCTCGCACCAGTACCTCCAGATCCTTCTCTGCAGGGTTGATACTTCATAAAGATGCATAAGCATGCATATGTTGTAAGTCTACTATATTGACTTCCAAATAGCAAACATATTTTCATTTGCAGGGTTGAAGCATCTCTAACAATATGATTACTTTGTTTACGTCAGTCTTTGTACTGCTGATATAAGTTATTTCCTTATTCGAAAATGAGTCTATTGCTGATTGTAACTGGAATTGCAGCACAAAGCATGTAACGACATTCTTCTAGAGAAAAAAAAAAACGTGTTCTGTGGTGACACAGTATGAAATTTTCTGCAGTAAAACCACTCATTTTCTTTAAGTAAGCTTTATAAACAAAAAAAAACCCCTTTCCTTCTTTAATGCTGGTGCCTAGCATTAAAGCATTCTTGTTCTAGATGCTAGAAAGTAAAAATAATCTTACTTATGTCTTCCTAGGCCACAGATTCAAGCCACAGATTTGATAGCCCGGGGTTTTCTGTGCACCTCCCTTACTGCTGTCAGAACTGTCTCTGTACTATACAATGCAGTGTTTGAATTGCATGTTTAAGGCTATGCCCACACTTCTGTCAAAACTGCATATGATGCTATAATTGCATTGTATTTCTCAACTTTCAGGTTTGAGTTAAAATCACAGCATTTATTTTACAAAATATTCTGGCAACAAAAATGGTAGCTTGACCCTTGAGTTGAAATCACTGTAGAAGTGGGCTGAGTTCTAGCTTGCTAATGGCGTCGTTCCTGATTTGGTTTCCTTAGGGAAATTCAGAGGACCCTCCTACCCAGGAACTGGAGTCCAGTCCTACAGCTCCCAGAACCCAGAGCCTCTGCCTAGGCTGAGGGATGTGGATGGACAGTCACATATGGGACATTGACATAGCTGGTTACACAAACTGGCAGTGACAAGGTGCTGCCTTCAACAGTGGAACTTACAAGAACAGCCAACCATGTCCCCTTCTCCTCATGGGCTGACACTGGCAGAAGGTCACTAGTATAGGCACATGTATGACACTTTCCAGGTTCACAAGCTTACATACATTTGTGGATTCTCCAAGTACCAGCACAGCACCTCTGCCCCTTATCCACCTCATGGGTTCCCCCTACTCATCTGCGGATCTAGTTTGGTGCTGACTGTCAAACACTCACACACTCATTCCACAGGCACCGCAGACCCACTGTTTCCCCAAAATAACACCACAGACCCTCTGCCCACTCAACACTTCTCACCCAGAGCTCCCTACTCACCATCTGATACAGCTTGGAGTTTGCTAGTGAGTTATACCAGGAGTTGGACTCAGTGATCCTTGTGGGTCCCTTCCAACTCAGGATTTTCTATGATTCTATAATTTGCATAGATCTGTTCTGGGGAAGGTACAGGTGCTCAGCCCCGTCAACAGGCAGCACCACAACGGCTGTGACCACCTATGCTGAGGCTATCACCTCTGTAGCTACTTTTCCTTTGTGGGCACACATTGTTCCCACCCCAGCAGCTCATTGCGAAG
Organism: Daphoenositta chrysoptera; assembly: GCA_013397915.1. Taxonomy (NCBI): domain Eukaryota; kingdom Metazoa; phylum Chordata; class Aves; order Passeriformes; genus Daphoenositta; species Daphoenositta chrysoptera. Next base: position 211,573 of record VZRO01000423.1, read on the forward strand.
ACCCCTTGCTGCCACTGGCACTGAGACCCCACTCACTTTGGTAGCTGACACCACAGTCCTGGGGCACCCAAACCCATGGTCTGATTCCAGTTGCTGGCACCAACTCCCTCACACCCATGTCAGTCCCCCCAGTAGCTGTCACTTAATCCCTGCAGCAGTTGCAGCATCCATGCACATGGGATAGAGACTAGAATTAGGCAGAGTTAAAAGCTTTAGGGCAAGACAGACTGCCGTGATCAGGTGCTGAGGTCAAATAATGTACTGACCAACATCAACTCTCATGTAACCGTTCCCTTTTACACCCCTTTCTGTCTGCTACCCTGTCCTATGCACATTCCCTCAGCAGCTGTCACAGTCCCACTGACCCCTCTGACATTCTGCACTTACGAGTTTGCATCCCTATCAATTGCAAAGTCCTTGTCTGCTGTTTCTTGACAGCCCATCAATTACTGTGATTGTTTTTATTAACATTAAGTGGACAAGTTTTATGTCTGAGTGTCTCCCTCCTTTTCCTTATCTCAATTTGGCAAGGTCCTTAGCCAGATAGTCTTACTGAAAAATCACGATTTTTATAACCCACATATCCAATCAGTGAGACTGACCAGGTTTGTTCCCATCCTAGCCTCCCTTGCCATATCAGTCAGGTTTGACTCTGTAGGTTCTTGATTGTAGCTCCTTTGACCAAATACCCTCAAAGGAGTAGACATTCTCCTTCTATGTGCTCTTACTGTATGGGATAACAACTGGAGGAACTTCAATTAAAACAGCTATTGTATGTCTTGGTATCAACTCAAGAGTATTTTCTTTGAAATAGGGAAAACTGTGGCTTATTGCTTGCATGCAGTTACTTTTACTGTGTCTGTGGGACAGAATTTCCGTGTTTACACTTGTTTCTCAGACTTCAGTAAACATAGACCCTAGTTTATAAAGTCCCAAGATGTGTAGTGTGTAGTAAGTAAAGAAGAAATAGGGGTGGATGGTTTCACCGAGATGTTGACAAAGAAAGGAATTTTTAAAGAATGCAAGTAATCTATTACCACGTTACAGTTGATTTAGACAACATGAGTTTTGATGGAATTTCAAGGAAGACTGTACTACGTAGTAATCGTTCTTGAACTGACACTGGATAATAGAACAGTAGACAGCAATTAGCATATAGACTGAAGGTGTCCAGGCAGGACCTAAATGCTTTCTAGGAGCAGAAGGGATTTTTACTGGTTACAGAATGAATTCCCATCATGAGGACTGCAAAAATAGAAATGGCATTTTATATGGCAGATTGCTGGTGTTTTCATGTAATGATGTTAAGTAATATGAAGAGAATATTTCAGTGCACAGTATATCACCAGAACTGTAGGAATTTAAGATCTGTTCAACTTTCAAAAAGAAAATCATCTGTATTATACCATCACTGGAAGTTCTGTAGGGTTAGTGTTTGTCATAAAGTGTATATAGCACGGAGATGTTAGTTAAGAATCTATAATATGTACTTCATGCATTGGATTTTTAAATTACTCTCATTGTGGAAAGTTAGTAAATACAATCTCTTTAAAATACTGCCCTTAATCATTGGATAATTCTACTTGAAATATCCAAAGGATTTTTATTTCTAAGTAAATACTAAAGTAATCTGTTCTGTCATGGCGTGGAAAATCAATCTAAACTAAAAAGCTGTTCTTAATTACTGGTATTATGTGTATTCATTAATATAGCCATGGATCTTTTCCTTTTTGCAGCGTAAGAGTGACTTTATTTGGTTTGTTGGGTGTTTTTGGAAAACATTTGGAAATCTGGAACTCAAGTATAAGGTTGGAGTAAAAGTTTTTGCATGTTTGGACTCATATCTGTGACGAGGCATGGTAGGGCTACTGCTGGTTTTATGAGTAGCACCATTTGAATGGACTTGAATCAGGTAGAGTTAAACATCCTTTCTGTGTGATCCAGAGGTATATAAATACCAATACATTTGTTGTGCATATGTTGAGTACATGAATTCTTTTGATCCACACAGTTATAATACTATCAAATTTCCTGTGTTTCTGGGTAGACTGAATCACTCAGTTTTGACTGAATCCCATAGTCTGAAATTCTGTTCAGTGTAATTGTTAATTAAAATAGAAGTAATTTACCTTTTTTCCTTCCCTAGGTATGTATTTTTCTTGGATCCATGCAACATTGATCTAGTACATCAGAAGATTAAGTCTATTGCCTTGTGTGTATCAGCTTGCCCGAGGACAGAACTGAAAACTCTGGCTGATGTACAAAAATTTGCAGAAATTAATGGTATGAAAAAAATAGGTTTGTTTTTGTTCATATTTTCATAGGATCTAAAAAAAGACTAATGCATTAGCTGAGCTAAAAATGAAATATGTATTAAGAAATATGAATAGAAATAATGTGATCTTTCATTAAGCTAAAGCATTACTGTGTCTTATAGTATGATAGTGTTCCATCATGTCTTGGAAAGTGTTCCATCCATATGATAGTGTTCCATCAGTTTGGAAAGCTTGTTTTTAAAACAGAAGTACAAAGTGTAACAAGCATTTGAAGGAATGTCTGACTATATGATGTTTTTATATGATGTTTTCAGCTCCTAAGGAAATATTCAGACATTGCTGCTTAACAGTAGTGCTGTTGAAATGTTCTCATGTACGTGGGGTTAGTGAGAGCCATGCTACTGTTTAATGGCACTTGTGGCACAGAGTATGGCTGTGTGTGTGAAAATATTCCTGCTTTTATTCAGTGCTACAGTGCAGTTCCTGATTGGTTTGGTTTTGCTTTCCTATGCTTTTCTTTAAAAAATATGTGTAAAGGAAACTAATTGCATTAACAAGGAAATATTGTACCTTGTCTTCCTTAAGAGCAGTACTTCTTCTCAATAGTAGTAGTAGTAATACTGATATTACTAGCTCAGTTCCTATTTTAGCAGTCTATGGAATAAAATGCATGAGAAGTAACCAACCTTTGAACATACAAAAAGAAAGTAAAGATAAAAACTTAATTTGAGGAAATTTCAGCATTTTTTAGCTATTCAAATGGGAACATTTTCCTTATGTGTGGGAACAGTCCTAAAGCTATCTTATCTTTTAAAATGGTGCAGTAATATTTCTTTGCAGCTTGACTAGAAATGAGTCAGTCTGGATGACCCAGTTCAAAGCAGTGGAACTGATTACTTTTCATGAAAGAAACTGAAACGTTTATTTCTGTACTAGCACTAGGTTATGTGAGTACTTTTTGTTTGAAAGCAGAGTGAGTTGAAGTGCTCTGGGACACTGCTAGTGTCCTTGGTCTCCCACTGCACTGTCCCTGCACACCTGGGTGTCTGATACCTGAATCAGGAAGTTGAATTACTGTGAGGCATCACAGCTTTCATGGAGCTGCACAAACAGCGTCCTTGTGTGATCTGTGCACCATTGTCGATTACAAGTGAAAATAGTCAATATCTAAAGTTGCATTCTTTACTTCTCTGAGCATGCTGTGTTTTTCTTCAAAATGCAGGCCAGTTCTTTTGTTAGTATGAAGTGAAGGTCATTTGTGGTGGAGTTTACCTTTTGAAGTAATAGAATTCAGCCGTGTCTTTCTTTATCACCAACATTGTTTCTATGTTTATAAGTCAAATCTCTTATTAATTGTGTCTGAAATATGTTCAGTATAACTGTCTTTTAAAGTACAACAAAAACCACTCTTCCCTAAACATGTTATGCTATGTCTTGTCCTCTTGATTCATTACGTGTCTTTTCCTTGGAGCTTTAGATTTTAAAAATATAGAGATAATTTTTAAAAAAAAAATTATTATGACAGGCAATTTTTTCAGTTTCCAGAAGCTTGGTCAAAAGTATGAAACCTGGTGCTGGAGCAGAACAAAATCACTAATGAGTTCAATTCCTAATTTTCTTTATATGATATTTGGCTTATCAAAAACAGGTATTATGCTAAAATGAGCTTTGCTTTTATAAATGAAGTCTGTGCATGAAATCACACTGTTCAGAGAAATATTCTCATCCTCATGGTTATATTTCTGCTTAAATGTTCACCAACCTATGGAAGTTGAAAAAAATTATGTTTTGCAGCTTAATTGTTGATTATATTAACAGTTGCATATATATATATAGTAAAAGTTCAAGTGTGATTCAAGAGCAAGAACAGTGAATTAGTACCAAAACTATAGTGCTCAGTAAGCAGAATAATTTTTCTGAGATCCACTTTGTCACTATGATAGTGGATTTAACTTAATTAATGCTAGGATTAGGTTTGGCAGTCTGTTTTAAGTGACCATTGACTCCACTGTAAAAATAATAATAATAAAAATAATAATGGATTCTGAGGACCTTGACATGACTACACAGAGCTTAACTTCGGTTTCTCTGTTTGTGATGGTATATAGTTACAATATAGAGTTCATCTGTCAAGTTGTGAAGGAGGGCAAGTTATGTTTGATTTTGTGATAATCAGTACTGAATTTTCTCAGGCTCACAACTTCTAACATTCAAAAAGAAAACCATCTTAATGTTTTAAGTATATAGGTAAGGAATGCAGTAAACTCTTAATTTTACTCTGTTGAGCCTTTCTGAAAGCTTTAACCCTTCCTGCATCCTGAAAATAGCAATTATCTGGAGACAGATTGTGTAGGTGCTTTTGTAGAGTTCGCCATTTTCACCTGACTCAAATGCCATCCCTACTTGTCCACGCACCTTGAAATCATTTAATAAATTACTGCTTAAGAACCCTTCCTCAATCCAAAGAAACCACCTGTTGTCCCCCAGTTGCCCATCAAGAGGTGGTGTGGTAAGTTCAAATAAATGTGTTTTTTAATCTAAACATCTTTATCAAGAGATGTAACATGTAAAACATTCATGTTTACTAGTGATTTTATCAATACCATATATGATTTTCCAGATAGCTTAGCATTTGTGGTATTTTTACTAAAGTGAGACAGGCACTTGATTGCCTCAACACAACAGGACAGAACTGCCAATCCTAAAGATTCAGAACACTTATGGCAGTACTCATATTTATTATGCAGTTCTGCAAGCAAGATTATAAATAAGCATTTAGGGCAGGGAAAATGCTTGCTTGAGGCAAGAAGACCATTTTGTGACAAAGCAGCGTTTCAGCTTTCTGAATCAGTAATGATGCACTTGCTCTTCTGCTGTAATTTGGGAAAAGGAGCTGATTTTGTGAATAACACAGCGCCATTTCAGGGCAGTAACTTCACTCCCACCCCTACCTCACTTGCCCACTCACAGTCAGGTCCTGCATTTGCAGTACCTTCCCATCAAGGAAGAGAAGAAGCCGATCCCTTACAAAGCCAGGCTGATTTTAAGGAAACAAGAAAGCATGTAGCTTTAATTTGTTCATAAGAATTGACACCCAGAAAACTGGAACCAACTGGGACCTTTTATGAGAGGAGGAAAAAGGGAAAGAGAAAGCTGGGCATTTGACCACTCAGATCTTTGACCTGTGCAGAGATGCAAGCTGTAAAATACAGGAATATTCTGGAGCAACTCCTGGAAGTAACACGGGAAGGTGGCATGTTACCTGAGAAATGTTGTAATGCTGTTCTCAAACAGCCACGCTAGTACTTGAGTTTGTAGAGCTATCGACTGGACACAACTGAGAATGTTATATTTTGAACTGACTGCTGTTGCTCTCCCCAGGATTTTCTCACCCAGTAGAACACCTCGGGCACAGAATACTTGTGATTCAATGTTTTTGTTGGTCTTGGCCCTTAAAAAATGATGTAGTTTGAGTAGTGTGTCTGTAAGCTGTTTTTCCCAGAAACCCAATTGATGCTTCAAAACTTAATGTCCGTGAAATACTGCATTTTTCAAGGACTTGCCAAAGCATTTTGAAATATCCTTGAGGATATAATTCATCTATGACTGTGCCAAATGAATAATGAAATGTCATTATTAAAGAGAAACACTAGACAGGTGGCTATAGTTTCTGTTGTGTTTAATTCAGTGGTAACTATAGTGTCTGCTCAGTGTGGGAACTACTATTTCTATTCATTGTGTAAATAACTGGATGCATATTTAGGAACCTAAAATGAAATTTTTATTTTGCAGTACATTGGCAGGCATCTCTGTTTCCAGAATTCTGTAGCTAGACCAGGCTAGTTGTGGTCTGGGTAGACATAGAGCCAGAGGGAACGCTTCATTAAGTTTGCTATAGAGACTGACCTGAAAAAGATCAATAAAGGAAATCAGTCTGGCTACGTGAGAGCAGGTGATATCTCTGAGCTATTAGAAGGAACCACAGGGGAAACAGAAAGGATTTTTCTTTTGTCTGAAGATAATGACATCTTCATGTGTAGTAGTCAAAGTACATCTTTGCAGTTCCCGTTGGCACTTGCCTTAGAAATAGCTGTTACGTGGGTCACTGTGAGCTTCTGACATTTTTTGTCTGCTCTTGTTCCAACTGCCTTTGTTTTCAGTGAAAATATGCTGTTTAAAACTTAATCCTTTACTCATGATTTTCTTGAATTGTGTTGTACTGTGTTAGTTAAAGGTATCCTATGCTTAAAGCAATTCTGCACCCGTAGGTCTTTGGAAACCTGCGTATGTTAATTTTGAGAGTAATTTTTTTTTATTGAGAGTGAAAGTACATTATGATAAGTTTTGAGATACAGAGTCATCCACTGCTACTCTGTCTTGTTACCAGAACTGTCCATCAGGTTTGTGTTGTATTGGAAATGTATCCTCTAGTTAGAATGAGATTGTTTCCTCAACAGAAAGTGACAGCATGTGGAATCCTCCAGTAATGCCATGTTGTGTTATTGATTACGTTAATAAACCATTTGGAAAGGGGAAGAAACTCTGAAGGTATAAATCTTGTGACTATTGAATTATTTAGAATTATATGGAGAAAAAACCCCTGCTATCAATTGCAGTGGAATAAAATGTCAAATCAAAAGGAGTGCCCCCAGAGTGAAGGGGTGGGAAACCATTGTTATGCATATAGTGCTTTAATTTTAAATGGTTATTGATACTTGGGGCAGAGATTGCTGTGCCTCCAACTTAATCCTCTTGTGAACCCTCGATAGTTACACATTGTCCAAAAGTGTAATGTTCATGAATTACGAAGAGGGACTGCATTTTGTGTAAACTCATGCTTTGTTGGCATCATAAAGATTGTGTTCTGGTCCTTTCTTGACAATGTTTTTTTTTAAACCTTATACAGAAACACACACATATGCATATACTCATCATGAATTCACATACTGTATGTATATACATACTGAGAAGGGAAGCAAGGATTATCATAGTAAGAGGACCAGTGATTTCCTCTGTCTGTAAAAGAGAAAACTGTCAGGAAGAACACAGTCATTAAAAGCAGGAATATTTTAGAGAAGGTTGAAAAATTATTATTCCTTTATCTCATAACCTGAGTAATGTGAAACTAGAGATCAAAAATGAAATCACTAAGCATCAAAGAGATAGATTTTTCTGCACACAAGTTATAGTTAATTTACAAAACTTATTGTCATGAGGATATTTCAAATACAAAAAATAAACTCTTTGAATAGTACTGTTTGGATACTGAGTTAGCACTGAAGAATATCCTTAAGTTCTAAGTGGTGCAGAGCTAAAGATACAGTAGGAGAAACATCTGCTCCTTGACTAGATGGATTCTTAGTTTGATTCCAGAGTAGTTGGTTTTATTTAGCACTGGAAGAAATATGAGTGGAGGAATAGGTAAACTAGTATTTGTTTTCAACTCTCAGTCCTGTTAATAAGAATGGGAGACAGTGAAGAGTATTGTCTTGGTTTTTTTTAATTACGACTCCAAATACATACATATATATATAATAATTCTGAATCTAGGATTTTTTTTTACGTACTCTTAGTTGTAACAGCATGTTTGTAGTCTTCAATTCTAGAGACTTTTGAAGATGTAACTAGTGGGATTTTGTGATGGATCTTTCTTGGAATATTCTTGCAGACACTACAGAATGCTTACTTTCACTTCAGTCCCATCTTTACTTATAAAAGCAACTGTAATTTCTCCTGCCCTTTGATGCTCATTGTTTTAAAGAAGTGGCAGTATGTCTCTCTGCAACAACTAGAAGTATCAACATGTATAAACTTTACTTTTCTTCCTTTAAAATCCACACTGTGATTCTGGAAGGTATCAGTGGGTAGATCTAGAGTATGAAGCTTTCTTTTTTCACTGAGGACAACTCTGGCATATTAATCTGAGAAGTCCTGACAGCAAAGTGGCCTTTCCTATGCCTTTTTTTCTCATGTCAAGGCATCCCTATTTTGCTAGGGCCCAGAAACCAGATTTAGGTGTCAAGATTCAGCTCTGTCCTTATTTGGTCTTCTGGGTCTCTTCCTGCACAATTTGCAAAAGGCATAGCTGCAATGTTTAACTATGTCTGTGCAATCCTCTGGTGCTTCCACTTTATCTGATCCTTTAGACCACATTAAGATCTATGGCTAAGAAGGGGAGTTCTTGTTTTCCCAGCTTTGATGCTAATCTATGCATAATTAAATGCTACTTCATTCCAAAATGAAGCATCAAATGTGTCTGCTCTCAGAACGGTTTTGTTGTTCTAAAACAGGTAAATAAGAAATTTATACGATCCTAAGCTTTTGTGCTTAGTGCTTGTGTTCCGAGTAGAATTACTTCCTATAGTTGAAGATGGGTTATAATTACAATTGTCAGACCTAGCAGTCAAAGAATAAAGTAAGTCTGGTCAACATCATGTGGTTTGTTTCATGGTGATCTGAACCTTTTTTCCATTTGACAGGAGTCCATAAAGAGAGGATCATGTTATCACTTGCCATAGGCATGCTTTTTCTAGGGTCACGCAACATTGTTCTCTTTACTGACAGAACTCAGCAAAGGATGTGCAAGTAGTGTTTGGCATCCTACCAGTTCTGTGAGTTTTGGCTCTTGAATTTGCAGCAGCCAGATACATGAGACAGTGTTTTAAGCTCTCACTTTTCTACGCTGTGTTGCTAGTCCATAATATGCTAAGGTAATACCCAGTTATTGGAAGTGTACCAAGTTGTCTCATTGCAAGAAGCTTTGAATGGGTAGGGTGGTTTAGATTAAGAGTTTAGAGCTGATAGAGTTTGACAGATAAATTTCAGGCACGTTCTGGGGTGAGAAATGTAGAAAAGTGTTAAGAATTTTATCCTCGTGACAGTCTGGGAGCCTTGTCCTTCCTGAACACCAGTGAACTCCACCTCTGTCAGTATCAGTAACATACTCTAGCCTGTATTGCATGGGTTGGTCAAGCATAATCATCTGTGAGTCATGTATTCACAATGTTAACTAAGTTTTAATTGGTGAACTTAGTCATAAAACACACAGAACTCAAGAGGAAGTAGGACTGGGCTGTAAGTCCAGAGATAAGGAGTTGTGATTTAAACAGTCTCATTACTGCTAACATTTCCGTGCATTTCTGTGTCTGAGTTTTATTCCTGTGTCAGTCAACTTAATGAACTAATAGGATGTTATGTGTGAAGGAGACAATGAAATAAGAGACTAAGTTTTCAAACTATAATCTCTGCTTCATTGTCTGGCCTTTTAGAAGTCAGTTGTCAGTAACTATAGAATATGCTGAGGTGGGGGGACCCATGAGAGACCATGCAGTCCGCCTTCTGGCCCTGCACAGGATACCCCAAGAATCACACCATCTACATGAGAGTATTGTCCAAACACTTCTTGAACTCTGTCAGGTTTGTGCTGTGACCACTTCCCTGGGGAGCCTGTTCCAATGCCCAATCACCTCTGAAAAGGTGAAGAACCTTTTCATAATATCCAACCTAAACATCCCCTGATACAATTTCAGGCCATTCCCTCCAGTCCTGTCACTGGTCACCACAGAGATCAGAGCCTGCCCCTCCTTTTCCACTCACAAGGAAGTTGCAGACTGTGATGAGGTCTCCCCTCAGTCTTCTCCAGGCTGAACCAACCAAGTGACCTCAGCCACTCCTCACACAGCTTCTTCTCAAGTCCCTTCATCATCTTTGTTGCCCTCCTTGCAATGCTCTTCAAGAGCTGAATATCTTTCTTATATTGTGGCACCCAGCACTGCCCCCCGCACTGGAGGTGAGGCCTCCCCAGAGCAGAGCAGAGCGGGACAATCCCCTCCCTTGCCCTGCTGGTGATGCTGTGCCTGATGCCCTCCAGGACAGGGCTGGCCCTCCTGGCTGCCAGGGCACTGCTGACTCAAATTCAACTGCCCTTGACCAGGACCCTGAGGTCCCTTTCCACAGCACTGTTCTCTAGGGTCTCATTCCCTGGTCTGTCCATACGTGCAGGGTGTCCCCATCCCAGGTGCAGAATCCAGCACTTGTCTTTCTGAAACTTCATACAGTGGGTGATTACCCAGCCCTCTCATTTGCTGAGGCCTCTCTGCAGGGCCTCTGCCTTTGAGGGAGTGAATGGCTCCTCCCAATTTTGTATCACCAAACTTACTGTGGACCTTTGAGTCTTGTGTCCAAGTTGTTTATTAAGATTTTGAAGAGCACAGGTGGAGCCCTGTGGAACCCCACCAGTGACAGGTCGCCAGGCTGATGTCACCCCATTCCCTGTAACCCTTTATGCCCTATGAATGAGACAGCTGCTCCCCCATCACATGATGTGTTTATCCAGCTGTGGGCTGGACATTTTCTCCAAAAGGGTCCTGTGAGAGACAGTATTGAAAGCTTTGTGAAATTGAAAAAGTTTACATCAACTGGCTTCTCTTGGTCAAACAGGTAGGTTACCCTGTCCTAGAAAGAAGTCATGTTGGACAAGCAGGACTTTCCCCTCATGAAGCTGTGCTGGCTGTGATGATGGCTGTGGTGTCATGCATGCTAAGAAAGCATTAAACATGTCATGTATGTCATGATGCATTTGTGCACAATACATGCGCAACGTCAGTCAGACTCAGAATGGAAGTTCATATAAATTATTTTATCAAAACTGTGGTTTGTAGTCTCTCAGGCTGTGCTTTGCCATGTGTATGTGAGAAGGGGTATGTGGAGCTGCTTGGAGCTCTTTGTAACTTAGAGCATACTCCTAAACTCCTAAGGTGACTGTGCTGCTCCTGATACTGAAGCTATCCATGTTGTCTCTGCATAGTTCTGTATTCTTCTGCTTAAATCCCTGACTATGAATATGAGTCCATGTTTCTATATCTGAAAGTCCTTGTTTTAGTTGCTGTTAGTAAGTGTTGATAGATGGGTAGACCCTGCTGAGCTCCCAGAATGGAATCCAAAGCCCCTGGTATGCTTTCCACTACTGTAAGTCAGGGAATATTAACGTCATTGGTGTCCTCTGTGGACTGCTCCTCTTACTGGATGACTTAGGAAATCTTACCATTTCTCAAGCTGTAAACTCTTTATAGTAATGCTGCTGTAGCAGGGGTTTGTTTGTTGGTTTACAGAACAGCAGATACAGGAAAGAAACCAGTACTGGAGCTCTGGTCTCTAAAAGTATTTTTATCTAACCATCTTTGGTTAGTTTGGACCTTCCTGTTTACTGTACTGTTGTGGAAAGCAGGGCATTATGCCTTCTGTGCACTGTGTCTTCTGAGCCCACAAGACCTTCAATAATTTGCCTTCCCATTTAGAAAGAATCTTTGAAGTAAAAGTCCTGGCTTTCTGCAGCATCTTTATATATAAATTTGGGCTGAATATAGCTATTTTCTATGAATGCCATAGATAATGGCTGCTTAGGTCCTTACTAATCCAAGCCTATGCAAAACAGAAAGGAGACTTAGAAAAGCAGTTCCTACAGCTTGGTTGGAAGTTTGTCTTTTGAGATACTTTGCTCCAGTTATGGCTCCAATATATTCTAATGGCTGGAGCAATTCTATTCACTGAAAAGAAACCATGGAACATAAGCCGTGGGGTGTCTCTATGATACTGCTTCATGTGTGAAACCACCACATACAGAATTGTGGGACCAAATTGTGCACACACGGGTTGGACACACTGCTGTGTACTCACCAATAGCCCAAAAACTGATGCTCTGCATAGTTCAGAAGGATTTTTCTTTAAGGTTACAACATGTTGGGGCCTGAAATCCAATCCTTTTAGGACAGTTTGATGTCATTTGCCTAAGGGCTTCTCCAGAAGAAATACGTGCATTGCTGTAGGAGACAAAAGATGTATTATTTCAACGATCTTTTAGTTTGTTTTCTGTGTTCTGCACATACTGGTTTTGAAGCGTTTATGAGTGATAATAATTTAGGAATAAAAGTAGTGACTTTGGTAAACTAATTAGCTCAGCAAGGTAGATGACTCAAATGTTTCCTTAAACTTTTTCAGGCCTTGCAAACTTTAAGAGCAACAAAAAGATTGGCTGTGCTAGACAGTCTATACTAACCTAGAGTAACTAATATGGAGTGGAAGGTTTGACAATGCAGTTCATTCTTCTCTCTCTCACCTTAAAAAATGAAAACTTCTAGTTATTGATGCACACAAACTCTTTTGTTAAGAAATCAGTCTTAAGTTTAATGTAAAGCGGCATTATTCAAGCACACATTGGAGTTCTAAAACTCTCCTTCACAGTATTAGAGGAGTTGGAAGGTTCAAAATATAAATAAATAAATATTTATGGTAATAATTAGAGTTTCTGCCAAATTATATGGGATAAAAGGACAAATAATCATATGGTCATTATTTCAGCTTTGGGACTGGTAGTTTCTTTAAATACAGGGTGGTTAGTATCCTCTGTTTGACAAGCTCTATGAAAATATTTCTGTGCTTGGCTGTAACTCTAAAGAAGCATGCCATGTGAGGTAGGCAGCTGGAGGGAGAAGATCCAGAGTAGGCCAAAAGCAGTTCCCAGGCCAGAGATGGTAGTGGCAGCCTGAGTTGTCAGGCGTGACAGGAGGGAGTGTGCTGTTGGCTTCCAGAGGGACCTGTCGAGGTTTCTCCAGTTTCCTCTCCAGCCAGAAGTGTACTGGGTTACTCTGCAGGTCTTACTTGAATGGCTTGTGACCTGTGTGCAGATCAGGGTCTGGCATTTGATTTTGCTTCATTTACATATGTGATCCAAGCAGGTCTTCAGATGCACATTTGTACAGTTTCCTTTCCTCTCCATAGCAAATCCTACCCTTTATCTCTCCTTCCTGAACTGCTAGAAGTCAAAAGGGAGCATGGGCATCCACAGATCAGCCCTGTCTCTTGGGCTTGTTTAGATGTGGGAGTGTTTGTGTAAGATCATTAAACTGTAGTTCACAGCGGTCACTTGGCAGAATGGCCAAGCTGGCCCCAAACATCGTGTATCATTGATGCCATGATGATTTTTGCCTTTTATATACCCCTTTGTACTCCTTTATATAGCCTTTTATATAACATTTATGTATCCTAAGTGCTTTTAGCCCACATACTTGTAATTCCCCGAGCTTAATAACCCAGCTGAAACTCAATGTTCCGTTAAGCCAAGAAACCAAACATCCTGGAAGCCTCACTTCTAAGAGCCAGAAAGCCTCAGACACCAAGGTCCTTTCTAGCACACGTCCTGTAAACTGAGATAGGCCCATCCAGGGGAAGACCCCTCAGAATGAGGAGTTCATCCAAGCCTCTCATTGGGGAGTCTGATAGATATGCTAATTTGCAAGGTCTATAAATTACATATAATTTATCATGTGTGTGCATTCTGGTGTGCTTTTCAGCACATTCCACCTTGATGTGGTGCACCTGAGGATCCTTAAAATAAATACCGAGATAAAAACCCCTTTTTGCCCTCTTACCGTATTTAGCTCTTAATTTTAAAACCAGGAAAAGGCATCATCATGGATCTATATACACTTGTCCCCATAACACACATCCCACTTCTTCCTATAGAACTCCTTGTTCTCGAATCTTAACCAGAGAATCATTTAGGATGGAAAACACCCTTAAGATCGTCAAGTCCACCACTAAACCATTTACCTAAGCTCCACATCTACATGTCTTTTAAGTACCTCCAGGGATGGTGGCTCAGCTACTTTCCTGGTCAGTATGTTCCAATGCTTGACAACCCTTTTGGTGAAAAAATTACTCTTAATACCCAATCTAAATTTTCCCTGGAACAGCTTGATGCCATTTCCTCTTGCCCTGTCTCTTGTTACTTGGGAGAACAGGTAACACTGTACCCCCACCTCTCTACAGCCTACTTTCAGGGAGTTGTAGAGAGTGATAAGGTCATCCCTGATACTCCGTTTCTCCAGGCTAAACATCCCCAGCTCCTTCAGTTGCTCCTCATAAGATTTGTGCTCCAGACCCTTCACCAGTTCTGTTGCCCTTCTCTGGACACTCTCCAGCTCCTCAATGTCTTTCTTGCAGTGAGGGATCCAGAACTGTACACAGGATTTGAGGGGTGGCCTCACCAATGCCAAGTACAGGGGGATGGTCCCTGCCATGGTCCTGCTGGCCACACTATTTCTGAAACAGGCCATTGGCCTTCTTGGCCACCTGGGCACAACTGGCTCATGTTCAGCTGGCTGTCAACCATCTTTATAACTTACCTTTTGGTCTATATTCAAAGCAAAATAAATGTAGATATGGGCAATCATCTTTTTCCTTCTGTTTTTAAGATAAACCTGTAACACTGTGTACTGCTGGCCCTCCATCAGATGGAGTTGTTAGTAAATGCATGTGATCCGGAAGTTTCATATCTACAAGAATAGATTAAATTTTTTTGCAGCAGTATAGAGCCTTTTGTCCAAGAAGGACAAAATATTTTAGATACTACATTTACAACTAAGATCTAAGGAATGTTTTTTGTCTGATGTCTGTTTATCTCATGCCGTGTTTTCCACATAAGCAAGCAGAGGCCTAAGGATTCATATTAACAATATAATTGAAAATGCATTTCAGGTGTTTCACCTGGTAACTTCTCTGTAGGAAATCTAACTTTCTTCAATAGTGCATTTGGTGGTTAGGACTGTCTTCCAAAAAACCGCTTTGTAGAAGTGGTACTTAAATAGTGTTCCAGAGTCTGCATTAGATAGAGAGAAGCTGAGGCAGCTAAGTAGGCTCTCTGCTCTTTCAGTCTGTAAAGAGAAGAGGTCTCTTCATAGGCGTAGAAATGTAGCAATGATAGGTAAAATTTCTGTAAATAATTTCTACTAATATTCTATATTATATCAGTAATTTCTACAACTTCTACAAATAATAGTTCTGTTTGGTGTAATGCATGCCAAGATAAAGCTATTTGTCAGAAGTCTTAGTTTATTTTGGGTAATAGTGTATATGTGTTATCCAGATCCAGTTTGCAGAACTGTCTTCTACAAAGTATTCCTGAAGAGGAGAGTTTAATAATGGAAAGAATTGAATATTTATATTGATGATCAAGATTAAGATAAATCCTTATTAAGATAAGTCCTTAGTGTATTGCATAGGGAAAAAGGAAACTAAAAGCTATGTATTAACAGCCCTTGCACTTGGAAGTAAGCAGTCTATTAGGAAATAAGCTTGGAAGGAAATTCATTTTTGGATAGGCAGCTTATATCATTGGAGGCTTCCTTACCTCTGCAATTTCTGACATAGCAGGGCTCCAATCTGATTTGGAAGTTGCTGATTTCCTAGAAGCATTGGGTCAGATGTTCAGTGTCTTCATTATAGATAAATTGAAAGAAACCTCTCCTAGGTAAGGCATTTCCATTAAGCAAGTGTCAGGTACAAAAGAAAACTTAATTTATGTTTCAATTTTGTTATAGGCGACTTGATCTTTATTGTGCTGTACCAATTTGTTTAATGGAGAGAGTTCAGCTTTTTAGAAGCTTTGAATATGTAATGCAGAGCTTCTCTTATTTTTCAGCAGCCTTCTAACTTTATCACTTTGGGTTCTTTGTTCCTTTCCCTGAAATCTGTAGACCAGTTGTATTTTGAATATGCACCCATAAAAAACCCAAGAGTATTTTCTTTCAATCATGAATGTTGTGTTATGCAATGTTCATGCATTAAAAATGATCAAGAAAAACATGGTGGAATAGCAGGGGAGGGGGACTTCGCAGTATTTTGTGTCCTTCTCTTTTATACTGTATGGTGAATTAGTATTTTCCACTCAAATACCCAAACTTTGGAAAACCCAAAGCTGGATGGAGAGTGTAATTGTATTCTACTGACAACTGTGTTGGACTTGATTCACCACTGCTTACAGGAAGAACTGTAGCAAAGCTTTGCAGTAATAACATGAGAAGGTGCAGAATCAGCACCTGTATCAGTTTTAATGCTGTTTGCAAAGAATATGAATGTTTGATATTTATTTGTTTTGCACACCAATATTATTTTTTCCTTTTCAACAGGATCCACCCTGTGTAGCTATGAACTACAGCCATCAGAATATACTACAGACCCAAGGGCTGCCAAGTTATGTCCTAAATATCCTGTTCCAGAGAGGTAATATTAACAAGTTTTCTGATTTGGGGTGGAGGGAGCAGAGATTTGTTTTGATCATGACAGTTCTTTAGAAAATACCCACACATATTCACTCTTACCAAGTAGATGTTTTAGTGTTTTATTGTATATATTTATAAAATACTATTTTTTTAAAAGTAGGGAAAATAACTCTCAAAGAAAACCCCAAATTTTCTATGTATGGGTTACTGAGACTATTGAAATATATATACTATACTTCAAATTCTCTTCTGTCCCGTGTGACTGACACTGTTCTAAGTATCAGCTGTTTTACTGCCTTTCACCCTATCTATAGCCAGCTGCCTGTCAGCAATGCAAATCTGAGACAATCATGGAACATTTTCAGTCTTTGGGAGGAAAAATTATGTAGGGATGCACAGCTCTCCGCAGCATTCACTTCTTATACCTTACCTCAGCCAGTCAGATAGATGTAAATGGCTTAATTTTTTTACTCTTTCAGTCCCCAGGTGACTAATTTAAGGATAGTCAACTACTAAAAAGAGGGCTGTATTTTATTAACAAATCATTTTCAGGTTTATATTTTTAAATATTATATTAGACTGCTGTTTGTCAAGTAGGATTGCAAAGTTCATAGCTTCATAAAGTCTTCCAGCTGTGCTGGCTGGACCTTTGGAGATGAGCATTGCTGAGAAAAGAAGTGATTTGTTAGCTGTTGTGCACAGCCTTCTGTCAGTAATTGCACTAACTCAAGAAGAAGCATGTTGTGTTTTCTCAAAATTTATCTTCTCAGATATACTCAGTAGTGGGCGGTAATTGCAGAGTCTTTTCTTATGCATAGTTTACTGTTATGATTTTGTAAATATGACATTTGTGTCAGTTCTACAAACTCTAATTTTAAGTCTTTCTTGTTTACATGGTAGCCTCTCCACTGAGTATTTTTTTATATTAGAATGACAATTAGCAGCAGCTGGAATATTAACTTTTTTTTTACTTTTCCCCATATAGAATAATATTCCATGCAGTTAGCCAGCTGTTACAGCAGTAATACAAAAACAAATGAAAACTTCAGTGCCAGCTTGCGTACTGAAAAGGCTTGATAGTCTTAATTTTTGCCAGAATTATATTGACTTCTCATTGTGTGTTCCCATGTCATTCAGTCTCAATGAATACAGCTTAGTAAGAAAACAGACGGATAGAACAATGTGTCAGAGCTCTAATGATGATATATACATTCCTCATAAAAACTACCTCAAGACTTATTTCAAAAAAGCTATTGTGTAGGTGGAGTATTTCCCCTTTTTGATATGGTATTACTAAAATGTACAATATGTTTGAGTATTTTTGAGATGGAAAGTCTGAACTTAATGCCCTAAGGCAAAAAAGGCCAACATTGTATCTGGAAACCACTGGTTTTCACCTTTTTATTGTTAAATTATATGAGTAAGCATAATTTGAAGGAGAAATGGAATCCTCTTGAGACAACCAAACGAAAACCCAACATCTTGCAGACTGAGGCATTCAGGAAGAACTTACCTAACAGTCGGATTTGATCTGTGTCATCGTTTAACCCCAGCAGCCCAGCCCCCCACAGCCACTAACTCACTTCCCCACCAGCAGGATCACAGAGAGAATTGGAAGGGTAAAAGGTAGCAAGCCTGTGGGTTGATATAAATATGATGGTTTAATAGGGGAAGGAAAAGCTGCACACACAAGCAAAACAAAACAAGGAATTAATTCATCACTTCCCATGGGTAGGCAGGTGTTCAGCCATCTACAGGAGAGCAGAGCTTCATCAAATGCAACAGTTATTTGGGAAGACAAACACCATCACTCCAAATGTGCCCTCCTTCCTCTTCTTCCCCCCCATTTTATATCCTGAGCATGATGCCATGTGATCTGGAATATCTCTTTAGTCTTTTGGGGTCACCTGTCCTGTGTCTCCTCCCAAACTCCCGTGCAACCCCAACTTCCTTTCCATCGTGGCAGTGCAAAAAGCACAGAAGGCCCTGGCTCTGTGTAAGCCCGGCTCAGCAATAACAAAAACATCTCTGTATTATCAGCCCTGTGTTCAGCACAAATCCAGAACTTAGCCCCATACCAGCCACTGTGAGGAAAATTATCTTTACCCCAGCTGAAACCAGTGCAGTCTGTCAAGGGTTATGAACCCTCTGATTCCCATTCCTGATTCATGGGATGGATGTAGCATATGGTGTGAAGACTGTCCCTTGATGTTTTCTGTTTGATGACCAGGCTTCTCACAGCCATCAGCTGAGGCTGTCAATGAACTCTTACCATCCATCTTCAAGGTATTAGGTCCAACTTTGACAGAGCAGTTCAGTCTAGCAGTGCAGTCAGCAATATGTGTTTCTTCTACACCCAGCCTCGGTAGCCATGGCTTCACTGATTAGAGGACTGGGAGGAAAACCTGTCCAGTTCCTGTGGCATTTATCTATAAACCAGCTGTGCTGAGCTGTGCCAAGGGGCTGCCCTGTAGAGGTTATGAAGAGCAGCTAGCCGTGGCATTCCAATCAGACTCCGCCTCTCCTCACACAGGTTGCTGTATTTGCCTACGGGTAGTAGAGGAAAAACTCTTTGAAATCAAATACTTGAGTAATCAGATGGCTCTTCTAACTTCATTTGAATCTTGCTTTAAAAATACAGCTGCTGAGATCATCATCTGCTGGCTTGAACTTTATTCATTCTTGTTTATGATTAAGCATCATGTTGCTATTCTTAGAAATTTGTAATTCCTTTTCAGTAGGTAATATACCGAGATATAATCAAGAGGTCGTATAAAATAGCACAAGTCATGGAGAATAGATCTATTATTGTGGTTTTTATTAAGACACTTTACCTCACCTACTCATTCAGTCAGAACCACTGAAGCAGATCTCAAAAGTAGATTCTCAGGAGTCCCATTTACTCAAGAAAGCTTGTAGGAATCACGAACCTATTTTTCATTATTAATTAAAACAAATTTAGCAATTAATTACTGCACATGAAAATAGGTAACTTAAAATAGGTAGTGAAATTGCTTTAGGTTAAGGGATATTAGATGAGTAATATAAACTCTGATGTAAAAAGCATGTTTTTCTCTGTTGGGATGTATTTTGGAAGATTACTTTAATCCCGTTAGTTCCCTTTTCAAAGTGGATATTTTTGTATTTGGATGCAGGAATGACAGTCTTTTGCCTACTCCCACCTCAAAATTTCAGCTTCGTTACTGATAGTGGACAACTTATAAATGCTTTAGGCTTTCTGCAAAGTTGTAGCAGTTAACAATTAAATAAACCTCTCAAGTTTCAGTCTTTTTCAGTAATACTGCATATAATGAGCAGCAGTATTTCAAAATAGGTTATGTTGCAAGAGGCTAAGAGGATACATGGACTGCCTTTTAAGTAGGGCAGCCATCATTATGGGTTTAATTTGTTTTTTAACAACTGTGACTAATGCACAATTACTTCGCTGTGCTTAACTGCTGTATTCATTACTATCCAAAAGTAGACCATCAATATGAGCATCTCCAAATGCACTTACCTTCTCAGCACAGTAAGCCTAGAACCATAAAATTTGCAATCATCGGTGACTTTAAATGAAAACCTAGGATCTACTAATTATCTAGATATGGCAGGTGATCATAATTTCTCCCAATTTCTTTACAGAATAATTACACATTAATGGTTTTCAGCATGTCATCCTTTTTGCCCAGAAAAACAATAGGTAGGAAAGATGTGCCTAAGGCAGCTGGTTTATTCACTACGTGTTTAAAAGTATGGTTAGAATTTTGGAAAGACATGGCCTTAAAAAACAGTTATTGAGGACAGAAAATTGTTGATTTATAGGTTATTGCTGAAATGGGGAAACTGCAGAAGATTATGTTCATTGCTGCTACAGTTCACTGAAATCTTTAATGTAAGGAAGATTGGGCAGGGTGAAACAAAACAAAAGATGGTTTTTTTCATTGGATCCAATTACAGGAAGGAACATGTAATTCATATCTGAAATGTAATTGGGAATTGATCAAATGATGTAATAGGCCACTTTGAGATCTGTCATAGTTTATGAGCAAGACAGACAGCTACTAAATGGGAGACATTTAGAAAACAAAATTACCCACTTCTAAAGGAAAGTTTTTGCTCTCTTATATCTTTCTCTGATGGGCTTGATAGCAGGTTTTTCTGAGTATTCTGCAAAGTTTAGTGCATAGTTTCAACAGTTTTTTTTGTGAGGGTGCTTCCAAAACCATTCAAAGCTATAGCGGCATTCTGGCATGTTTTGCGTAATTTTAACAAAGCTAATGAATATAAACACTGTGATTGTAATAGTCAGTACAAGAACAAGCTTAGTATGGGGAATGACTAGGAATAAATACATTGGTTTTGCTTGATTATGAATGCTGATGTCCTTTAGCACAAAATGTATACTCTCAAGAAGTATATTGTTATTCTGCAATTTCCTTTGCTGCAAATATGGGCCAGTATTCCATTCTAACATGAGTGAAAGGCATTGTTTCAGCTGCTGGTTCACCACCTGACACTTGAAAGAAAGACATTTAAGTGGAAATAGGAACATATACTTTCTGAGCCTTGTCATTTAAGGGTGGGAGGGTAATAATTTCCTATTGGAATGTACACTCCAGCCTCACAGGGTTATTTGTAAGAACTGCATCACTTTCCATTATGATCATCCTCATTTCAGCAGCACTTGTGCATTCAACACATGGTTTCTGATTATGATGTTATAAGGGTAGAATGATTGCATCTATTCACCTTTCATTTGTGTGTTGATGTGGCATTTATATTAAGTAGGAGTAATTTTTTTTTCTGATTTTTTTTTCTTGTGTCACCAGTGCACCTATTCCATTCTTCCATCGCTGTGCTCCTGTGAACATTTCCTGCTATGCCAAGTTTGCAGAGGCCCTGATCACCTTTGTCAGTGACAGTAGTGTCTTACACAGGCTGATTAGTGGAGTTATGACCAGCAAAGAGATTATAATGGGACTTTGCTTGTTATCACTAGGTAATTGTTTTTCTCATTACTAGCTATTTCTTAGTGTACTGCATTAGGAGATGGTTAACACACTCTAACCACAATATGAGCAAAATACACGTATAATAGCAACAATCCCTTAGAAAATTATTCAGAATGCTTTTTTAAAATTTTATTTGAGAGCTGGGTAACTTATTCAGAAGTAATACACATGCATTCCTGGTTTTATTTCTCTTCCACTGATTACGAGATAGTGGATGTGTGGCTGTTAATGAGCCAACATTAGTTTTGACATAGTTAAGAGAGCATCCCCTTTTCCCCAATTTTTATTATAGTATTCCCTTTTCCCATTTGTAGTAGTGATCTTCTACCAACTCAAGTCCAAATAAACCCTTCCAAAATAAAAAGGACAGGGTGAGAAATGCACAATGTTGGTGTAGGGGATTTCATTTGTTTAATTTAACATACTTGCGCAAAGATACAAGAACTTTCAGAGTGAAAACAAGAAAATTAGGTGCCCATTCGTTGTATTGTATGTTATCTCCTTCTTCCCCTTCCTCCAAAATTAGAAACTTCAGGTCTTTGAAAATCTCAGCTTTGTCTAAAGAGCTGGAAATTCCCAACAGTACAAAGGTGCTGAATTGTTTCTGTAGCTGCAAAATGCCTTTAGCCTATGGAGTGACTCTTTGTTCTAGAAGAGCTGTCTTAACAAAGTCATCTTGTTTAGGGTGGAATGTTGCCCACCCACATAAATTGCTTTCCTAGTGAGTCTGTTTTACTCAGTCAAAGTATGAGTAAAAAATCTGAAATCCTAAAATTGGAGGATCAAGATACTAGCTATGCATATGAGCAGTATATCATTTAGAAAGAAAAAATGCAAAGCTGCATCAGATACAGGGATCCTTTTTTTTCAGTTTGCTTTTGTGGTTAAAAAAAAAAAGGGGGGGGAGGAGGGGGAAAAAGAAAGGAAAAGGAAGAGGATGCTAGATACCATTAACCCCCACCACACATACATGTCCCTACACAAATGCAAAAGACCACTGTGTATGTTTTCAGCTGTAACTGGAAAGCTGTTTATTTTTACATCTTGACAGCTTCAGTATTTGGTAATAAAGGCAGAAAACTGTTTAGAATCTGAAAGCTAGTGGCTGATTCGCAGTGCTACTATTCAATTAGAATTAGAAGTTAGTGCAGAATTTACATACAGTTAATTTAAAAAATAGTTTTCATAATTTTGTAGTTAAACAGAAGTTATTTATTTTAAAACAGTGAGTTAGACTGTGATTCAGAAAGCCAGATTCCAGTGGCTTGCATGTAACTACTGAACACAAACATGTATGTGTTAAACTATGAGTATGCAGTTGTACACACCTCTCACTTAGCCTTAGCTGGCTGCATAGTGTTTCTACTTAGGACTGGCATGACATTTTGGAATATACAGATATCATATTAACTGCACTTGTTTGAAATGTGTATTTGAGTGCAGACTCTGCTCTGGTCCTCAGGAGGTGTGCTCAGGTTACCAGACTCAAAGTACTGTCATGTCTTGCTGTTTGTTTGGTCATTGTCTAAGTACATCTCTGTCTGTATGCACGCATTTTATGTCTTGTATTTAATGTATCATGTAAATGTATTTATGCTCTCTTTGTTTTAATCAATATTATCAAAACAGAAGTTGTAGAGGTGCCTAATTTTCTTAACTATCTATTCAGTGAGTTTGTAACCCTCAAAAAAGAAATCTGTCTTTAAAAATTCTCTTGGAAGGCAGTTATCTTAGTGCAGTGGGAAAATTAGGAAGGCTATTTCTACTTGAAGTAATTAGTCTGCTTATTTTATTTGTTTTCTCTTGCAGTGTTGTCCATGATTTTGATGGTTATAATAAGGTACATTTCAAGAGTACTTGTCTGGATTTTAACAATTCTTGTCATTCTGGGATCACTTGGTAAGTTGTGTTTGCCTTCCAGTTTGAGTGCCCAGTTCTAATGCTTGTGCTCCATGTCCTCAGCCCAGTTACATCACACACAGATCTTGGATCCTGCATTTCCCTTCAGCCTTTTTTTGAGTCCCTTTCAAGATGCACATCAGAAATGCCACCTTAGTAATTGCAGACCTCTCTCAGAGGAGATATCCTCCTTGGATATTTGCACACCCTGCTTGGCAGGCAATCTTCATGTCAGTTTAGCTCACTAGAGCCCACAGGTGTCAGTGCAGGAGACTCCTCACAGCACTTGCAGCACAACCCTAAATGTTGCCTCCTTCTTAACCTGCTTTCCAAATAGGTCAGCAAGGCATCTAAGACTGGGTGTGTCTCATGGATGGTGCATGAAGAAATCAAAGGGCAGCTATTGCTTATGCAGCTGAATATGTTTACAACCCTGACATGTTCATCAGCTCCTTCAGTTCCTTGAGTAGCTCTTTAAGACCGCTTATTGAAGAGAGGAAGTAAAGGTGCTTGTCTAGAAAGTCTAATAAAATCTTTATATTTCTATAAGACTCAGGAAGACCTGCATGACTTAGATTATGTGTGAAATTGAACTGGCCATGCTATCTTGAATGACCAAAGGTTGTCTCGCAAAATGATGTAGCTTGTGTGAAAATAGCCTTATTTTATCATATTAGCTTTTAAATTTGTAAAACTAAAGTTTTCTACACTTCTTACTGAATAGCTAAGCCAAAATGTCTGGGCAGATGACCATAGGGAAGGAAAAAAAATAGAATAATCATTTTAGGAAGCACTAGTGATTTAATTCTTACAATTCACGCCTGCAATAGATGGAAAAAAATCAGCAGACCATCTATATTTTTTCAGGATCACTTTGGTTTTCTGCTTAATGGCCTCACAGTCTATGACCAGGGAAAAGGAAAAATACAGATTTTTTTTTTTTTTCATTTGTATTCTCTTTAGAAGCTGAGCAGCCATGTTGAGTGACAGAGTTGAATGACTTATCTTATTGGCATCTGTTACTATGTTCTAAAAATTTTCATCCATTACACAGCCTGAATAAAAACCTGTCTTTTATGACATATACTGCTTATTTTGTCTTGGCTGTTTGTTTAGGAGATGTTAAAAGGGCATTCTTCATTTTAGACTTGAACAGAGTACCTTCAGCAAAAACATGTTATCACAGAATCATAGAATGGGTAAGGCTGGAAGGGACCACAGAGGCTCATCTGTCCAACCTCCCTACTAAGCTTACGCATTTGATTCAGAAATACCACCAGAACAGAGATGGACACTCAAAAGAGAAAAGAAAAGTATCAGAGAGCAGAGGTTATCTCCTCAAGGGGCTGGAGACCTGTGTTTAAGAAAAGTTCTAACTTGGAAAGGCAGCTAGAATAGGAGAATGTTATTCTGGCCATAAGGCTAGGATTTCATAACAGGAGTGAGAAGATAGTACCTCACATTGTATTTGCCTCCTGTGCCTTTCACTAATGTTTTTTCCAGTGTTCAAGAGGTTGTCTGAAGCAAGTTAAGCTACATATCATTAAGGTGCTGTTTCCAGCATCAGGCTGATCCTTGTTGTTTTGATTACCCAGGAATGATAGACTCCTTGTTTTGTTGTTGTTATTTCACATCTGTCTCTGTTCCCCCTCCTAAATTCTTATTCCTTGCATTGTTATACACACACATACATCCATCCATACAGCCTACCATAGAACTATTTATTCTTAATTTTGTTCCTCTATTACCTGTCTAGTGGGAACCGTGCCATTCATTGTTAGGGCTCCCCATAAAGTAGTCCTTCCATGCAGTTTACCATAAAACTCAGAATCAAGGTTCTGCAAGTCTCTTAAGTGGTCATAGTGTAGTGAGACTGTGAAAAGAGTATATTCACTTGAGAAGAAGGCAACAGACGGGAACTAAGTACTTCTCCCTCCTCTCAAGTTCCCGTTGGGTTGAGCATCAGTGCTCTTGAGTATTCAGTACCAGACTAGACTTAAAATGAAAGAACTGTTTCATTTCTCTGGGACTAGGTAATATGACTGTGTCATACAGAAGATGTATCATTCATTTATCCTTTCTGTTTTCTCACTAAAACACAGGTGGTACAGGAGTCCTGTGGTGGCTCTATGCTAAAAAACGACTATCTGCTGGTGCTCTTGAGACTCAAATAGCCAAAGACAATCTTCAGGCTCTCTTGATCTATGCCATTGCAGCTACAGTCTTCACGGTATGGTTTGCTAATGACTCTATTATTTTCTTTTTCTTGTCTTCCTGTTGGTCTCTATTTTTTTATTCAGGTGGAAGCTTTGTATTGCACACATTTTTGAACACTTTATTCCTGATACAATTTCTGTTGAAGTTATTTTCTTTCATTATGTTATTTTTTTAACTTTCAGGAACTGTTCTCTAATACCTGATTATGAGTCAGGAGAGACTTTCTAGGAACTGTTCTCTAATATCTGATTTTGAGTCAGGAGAGACTTTCTAACCCTGCAGCTACTTTCATCTACTATAAAATGTCCACAGGGACTTCCAAGAATAGGTATGATATTGGACTGCCAATCCAAAGAGATTTTTCTTAGGTTCTCAGTTCAGAGGTACTTAGTAATTTCAGTGCATTTAAAAGTCCTTAGCCTACTTCTGAAAGAAGTTGTTCTCAAATTGTTGTGAACTGAAATGCTAACACTGTTTATTGAACCAATTTATATTTTTTGGGCCTTGCTGTTCATTTCAGAGTCACTGAATTTACTACCAAAAACTGACAATGTTTGACTAACTTCACAGGAATTGTAGACTCCCTGTTTCGTTCTTCTTTTGTTCTTTTTTCTTTCGTTTCTTCTTTCGTTCTTCTAATTCAAAAGTTCCTCTCCATTCCCTCTCCTAGATTTTTAGTCCTTATGTTATTATACACATATATACATAACATCCTATAAGACCACCACACCATGGTCACATATACATTTTAAATTACCTTTCTGTTAAAACTTGCCAATTTCACAGTTTTGTAAAACATAATTGAGGATATAACCTGGTCTTATCTAATCAGCTTGAGGCTAATGATGATTCCAAATACATAATTATGAGAATGGAATTCGCCAAAAGTATAATTTGGAAAATAATTTATCACCGGAAGAAGCTGATAGAGGTTTTATATTTTGATCTCGTGATCTTCTAGATAGGGTATATGTTAATTTAGTCTGTTTGACTAGCCAAGCTATGCAAAAGAATAGCTTGATTCTGTTTCAGTGCTCTAAAATGTGATTTGGAAACTTCCCCCTCTAGGTTATCTTGTTCTTAATCATGTTAATTATGCGCAAAAGAGTGGCTCTCACCATTGCCTTGTTCCACGTGGCCGGCAAGGTCTTCATTCACCTGCCGCTGTTAGTCTTCCAGCCATTTTGGACATTCTTTGTGCTTATCCTCTTCTGGACATACTGGATTGCAGTCCTGCTTTTTCTTGGTACCACAGGTAAGCAGCTGTCACTTATTTTAGATACATTTCACTTCATTTTTGTGTGATTTCAAGCAGAGTTGGCTAAAAAGCATGTGGGAATCTCAAGGAAAAAAGCCCACTTGTGCTTCTATTCCTGTCTGCTTCACTGACTTCAGAACAGTTGTTTCAAGAAAGTTATTGTGCGTTTGAGTGTGCATTCCCAGCGTGGTACTTGGTGTGTGAGGCTGGCTTTTTGATTTGATGCAAGCTGGCTTGCTGCAAACCATGAGACTCTATTAATAAAATTGCTATAGCAATTTTTCAAATACTTCCCTCTAATTTTAAACACACAAATTAAAGACAGCATAATCTTGGAGCTAATATCACCCAAGTATTGTATTGTAGGCAGTACTCACACAGATGAGTACACAGTAAGGGAAGGGCCCATTGCACACAATTACTGTCTCCCACAATGTAAATATTGTGGAATTAGTTTTCAGTTGTTTGTAACTTAGGTCTCCAGTATTATTCCAGAATCATTAGGGAGATTTTTCTGCTGTTTGTACACTGTATTCTGAGAGCAGCCAATGTACTCTTAATTCCTTCCTGCTTTTCAGTACATAGAAGGTGAAAACTTTGTATTCAGGGTCTGACAAGAGCTTCTAGAATTAATCAATCTTATAGGTCCTAATTTAAGTTATTTCAGCAGAGAAACACAGCAGATGCTTTTTAAGAAGTCTGTTATTTTGCAATACATTGTAGACAACAGAGACTGTCATTCATTATTAAATATCTTAAAATTTTGAAATGTGTTGTTTACTAGTGATCCAAAAGTAGCAGTTTTTCAAGTCACAAAGCCATTTCACAGTAATAAATGTAAGTATTTTTCATATCCTGAGTTCTTAGCAAGGGTTGGAGGCAGTAGAATTCATGTGTTCTTGTTCTCATTACTGTTGAAATTTTTAGTTTCCATTGCACACTGTGCTATGTGCAGAAAATGGTCGCCACTGAAAGTCTCAGCCTTGTGCCTCACTTTCTAAATCAGACTGTACAGGCACTACATTTGTAGCAGAATGTAGTCTGATTTTATAGGTAACTGACAGAACCCTTTAACTGGCCTTGATTCTGCAAAACCTAATTTATCTTTTTAGCTCATATGCACTCAAACAAGATATTTGTGCAAATAAAGCCAAATCCTTGTTCACTGAAACCAGATTTCAATTGTTAACTTAGTCACAAGAAAACATTAATTTTATATATAAGTATAAAAACATAACTAAGAATGCAGATAATGTTCTGTCAGTGCTAAATCAAAACAGTTGTTTTCAAGGTGAGCACTTTATATACACAAAGTTACTTGCAGTGTTTTTCTGAATCTCATCAGGTGTTCATGTAATCGTTGTATAAGATGAAATATCTCACTGTGCTTTAACACATTGAAATAGACCTTATCCTAGGAGTGTTCTGACGTGCTGTCAGTCTCTGCACATGATATAGCTATTCATATTAGTGAAAGAGTCAATGAATTTTTCAATATATGAAATCATATCTTTAGAATTTCTAAGGCTGTTCCGTATGTCTGTTAATAGCTTTAAAGCTACAAAAACTTACCATAAGGAAAACAACAGTGATTGTTAATGTTGACATCTAGATGTAAGGAGCTGATATTGATTCCTGCTGTATCAATAATACTGATAAAGCAGCAAACTCAAATTAAGAACGACTGAAGTAGACTTCCATTATGTTTAACTGTATGAATTTTTGCTGTGAGATGGTGGTTGGTTGTGGAAATTGTTTTAGTGTTCTTTTTTCAAATACCATTATACTTATAGTTTCAAAAGCTCTATCTTTCTTAGGAACAATCTTCCTAAACATGACATTTAAAACTGTGAGTAGAATCTAGAGGGTTTCTGCTGTAACTGGTTATGAACCATAGGCTTCCTTCTTTATCAGTTGATGTTAGCATCATTTTCTTTTTTACCCTCATTTATTTCTAGGTAGTCCTGTCCCAAATGAAGAAGGATTTGTTGAATTTCAGATGGCAGGTCCTTTGAAATACATGTGGTGGTACCACGTAGTGGGACTCATCTGGATCAGCGAGTTTATCCTAGCCTGTCAGCAAATGACAGTAGCAGGGGCTGTTGTGACATACTATTTTACAAGGTAAGAATAACTTGGATAGCTCTATCATGAGTAGCCTACACATTGACTTAGCAGAACTAATGAGGGGCAGAGGTTTTGGGGAGAATACTTGTGTCCATTGTGAAAGCTGGGGAACAGTTAAATTGCCCTGACTCTTAAAGCATGTGAGGTCCTGAAATGTCTGTTTTGCCGGTTATAGATGGTGTTCTTGACATATAAGACTTGAAGTCTTATTTGCCTTGTAACCTATGCACATTCTACAGAGATGGGTGGTTGTTTACAAAGTAGGATACACCTGGATCTATTTTCCTAATAATTAATGCTGGTATGATCTGTAGAGGTAAAAAAAAATAATGAAAGCAATTGATTATTATTTTAATTGCAAAACAGTGCCCTTTAAATTATTTACAGTGCTTCACTAATCTTCATTAATCTTTCTTTCACGAGATTATTTAAGATCTTATTAGAGTCATCATGTATATGATCTTGTCAGAATCTATATATAAAAATAAAAATTATTGTAAAATTTTAAAGCTCCATATTTCATTGCTATATTTGTGAACTAAATTGTGTATCAGCTTTTTGAATAATGTATGCAGATATTTTTCAAGTGGATGATTCAGATCACAAATGTTTAATTGGTTTGTCTTTTTAATTGAGGCTGTTATCTGAACTACATTTGACTCCTTTTCTGCCCTACTCTTTAAAATAATATCAAAAGCAAGGAATCAATTTGCTGTGCTGTCAGAAATTTTGTTATTTTCTTAATGATGAACTTCTCCTGTATACCGATGAAATACATCTGTGAAGTTATTACAAGATGCTACAGGGATGTAATCTTGTGAATAATTAAACTAGATTGAGTACAGAATGAGGAAAATACAGAGGGAAGAGAATAAATCTGGATTGAAATAGATTGCTTAGCTACATGTATGCTTCATCTGTAAGTTTATGTATTTCCTATCGCTTGAGGGTGAATGATTTTTATTTTATTCATACCCTATAATTCCATAATAGCAATTTTATTTTAAGTTAGTAAATACTAATTTCTCTCTACTGTTATCTTCTTTTTGCATTTTAAGTTACAATCACAATTTGAAAAGTGACTTGTAAAAATGGAAAAGGCATTAATTTGCACTTACCCATTATTTTGCATATGAGCAGCTTCCCAAATCAAATGAGATGAGGTTACCAATGGAGAAATGTTCTATATGTGTTCACTGCTCATTCACCTCAGACAGATGGATTCCTTTCAACTCAGGCAATAAAAGGCCTCAAAGTGTTTTGCATGACAGACTTTGCCCTGAAAGTGAGGAAGTGTTTGGGTTGCCTGGGCATAAGATTCAAGCCATTTAAGTGATTGTGCCCAACAGGGAGTAAAATTTGTCTTTCCCTCGAAGTTAATTAAAAGAACATACAGGGTAAACCTACTTTAATCATTAACATCTCAGATTACGTTATGCAGATATTAGTTTCATGGAATGAAGAACGTATTTTCATTATCTTTTCTGAGTGAAATTTGTATCTCTCTCAAGATGGGGAGATCCTTTATTTTTTGAATGTTAGCACATGTTTCTTAATATGCTTATTATCATGCTCTTATTTCTAATAAAGAAAAGGAGCCATTCTTTAAATGTTTAGTAGTGCTCTTCTTTGAGAGAGACATATAAGTGAGTTTCTTGGTAGAAAAGTGGCTTAAAACCGTGAAAGTATTTATCTGATAAATTAAAAATATTATAGCTACATCTCATCAAATAACTTGTTTTAAGGCTCAACACTTGGTACCTTGAGGACATAATAGCTAAATCAGAAATGCAAAAAATCTGAGAAAATACTTTACCTGATCAATTAGTAATGTCCTCTCCAAAGTCCACACAAAGATCTCCAACAGAACAAGAGGGGAGAAGGCAAGTTTATCAGTAGTCTGACTAAAAAAGTATTAGCACAGTTTCTTAATGTTTTGGAAGGTTTTGAATCGCATACTATCCAATGTAACTTTATGGGAACTGGCAGCTGCTAACAGTGGTAATGAAGCCAACTGCTAGTAAGGCTACCTGTCACCAATGGGTGTTTTCAGTTGGCCAGAGAATCACTGGGAAAGGTATTAGCAAAGCAGGTTAATATAGAAGTGAAAGTGTGACAGAGTTCATTGACAAGATTCACTCTACTACTTAGTAGATGGTTAAAGCACACAGAGGAAAAGTAGGACTAAAATCAATTGATCTAAAACTAAATCTAAAATTATTTATGTGGAAGCTGGGGATGGAAAAAGGTTAAGGATAAGAAAGGATAAGGATAAAAAGGAATGAGGGAGACCCTCCCACTAAGTCACAATGTTAAGAATGGACTCTTGCTACTTTTAGCCCCAGACTTGACCAACAGTTTAGGCATAAAGATTTTAACAGCACTTAAACTTAACATCACTTAATCAATACCCTAATTTAACCAACTTAACAAACAATTCTATAGAATTTACTACGAGCATAACAGTAACTCAGTTATAGACCTAACTTACTTAGCAATCTAACATTCATAGTACATTTGCTGTAGTACATTCACACTCACACATGTATGTACAAGGTATATATAGATAGGTAAAAATTCGTTTCAAGTTCAGGGAAGTGCTCACACTGGATGCCTTTGCACCCTCTCAACGGGCTACGGGTTGAGGCTTGAGCAGTGGGGTGTCAGCCCAGGCTCTGTCAGCAGTATTTGACGTTGGGTCCTCTGAGTATCACAAACTTGAGAGTTTACGGGGCTGCAAGAGAATTGGCTTTAGTCATAGTAATTCTCCATCCTGGCCACAATTCAGGTCTGGAACTTTCTTTGAAAGTTCAATAACAGAAATGTTGTTCTACCTAGGTTGTTATTTAGGCACAAAAAATAAAGTTTACAAGGCTGTTTGTTTAAGTACAGGAGCTCTTTAGACAGGAAGAGTTCCTGGGAGCAGCGCATGTTTCTGATAAGTTTGAGGAGCTTGAGCCCAGGTGCTCTTTGTCAAGACTAAAGCCTAAAAAGCATTTCTGAGACCATAGTGCAGCCCAAGGTGGGAAGGGACAAAGGGTGTGCACTACCACACTACTTGTATGTGTTATGAATCGATTTAAGCACAGAAGACCAAAGAAAACTAAGTCTCTGTGAATAAAACTGATCAAATCCAGAAAGGTTCAAAATACCAAAACTTGATTAAAACCAAAGGAGGTTAGATGTTAGTGCCAAAAAAACCCCTTGATGTATTTTATTTAATAGTAAAAGAGGCAAAGAGAAAGAGAAAAGAAAGAAATAGAAAAAAGCAGGGGTGGGACAGGGAGAGTGACAGGGCTTAGATAGAAACGTATCACCTTTCCGAGGGTCCCAATGACATCTTCTGAGGGTCCCAACGACGTCTCGACGTCTCGTGGCTTCCCTCCATCTGATCTTCTTCGTGGTTAGGTCCCCTGCACCCCAAAAAGTATAGAATCCAATGGATTAACATACATTTGGGCCAGGTGGGACCGCCCAGGTGCCTCCCCTGGGGGAGGGCAAGTGTGACACTGTCCCTTGCAACACTGTGGATCTGTTGCAGCATGTTGCAGTGTTCTGGTGCAGGGTCTGGGGACCGCTTGTGGGGGGAACCTTTGATGGGCCATGACACCCCCACTGCTGTCATTCACGTGGATGTCCCGTAGATGCGGCTTTCCCGGGGTGAAGGGCCCCACAGCTGGGTCTGCACAGCAGAGGATGAGCATTCACTGCCTCTGGCCAGAGGCTTTTTTACCACACACCCGAAGCCTCTCTCCCCCCACCCTTTGGTGTGATGGTCTGTGGGAGCCTGGCAGCTGATAGCCCCGGGGCTGTGGTCTCCACACCGAAGGTGTGAGGCTTAACTCTCCTGTGAATGTATTCTTTTCCACCAGACCAGACTTGAGTCATTTTATCTTATCTCCATCAACTTGCAGTCCAGGGCCTCAGTCAGGAGGCTCATGCAGGGTGTGGTGGTCTTCCATGCAACTTTTGTTATACAGTTTTGCTACAACAGGCAAAAGTCCTTCATAAAAATGCTTAAGCCATAAACTATAACATTTCAGTCTCTGACAGGATGACACACTGATTCCTTATCCTAGTCCTACTTCTGCATTAGAGACAAATCTTTGAGTTACACAGAGTGTCAGGGTGGAGTGAGCAATATATCCTAAAAGCTAGTATGAGGATAATATATTCCTTTTGCACATTATTTTATTGAGAATTTGTAGCACTTGTAGATGATATCACATAAATACTGATCATTCTACTTCTTTTTTTTTTTCTCTTTTCAACAGGGAGAAAAGAAATCTGCCATTTACTCCTATTCTGGCATCTGTTAATCGCCTTGTTTGTTACCACCTCGGAACAGTAGCAAAGGGGTCTTTCATTATCACACTAGTGAAGATACCACGAATGATTCTTACATATATTCACACACAACTCAAAGGAAAAGTAAGAGAAATATATTCCATTTTCTTACCAAAACTCAAGGCCTGAGGTGTTTATCTGTTTATTTAGTCAATGTGGAAGGTTGGAAGTCTTGTTTTGGAATAGATCAGGGGAAAGAAGAAATTCTTCACCATGAGGGTGGTGAGGCACTAGAACAGGTTACCCAGAGGAGTTGTGGATACCTCAGCCCTGGAAGTGTTCTGGGTCATGTTGGATGAGGCTTTGAGTTACCTGGTCTAAGGAAAGGTGTCCCTGCCTGTGGTGTTGGGAGTTCCTTCCAACCCATCCTATGAATATTATTATTTAGACTTTACAGGACCATGGGACTGATACAGATTGCTTAAATTAGCAGGTTGAATATCAGTCACTGAAAGACAAGGGAAACAATATTATTGTTTCCTTAAAAACTCTTTATCTATGTTTTCCCACATTCTGTGCTTTTCTAGGAAAATGCTTGTGCTCGCTGTATGCTTAAAGCCTGCATCTGCTGCCTTTGGTGTCTAGAAAAGTGCCTGACATACTTAAATCAGGTAAGATTTTCAATATTTAAGTTTTGTATAAGGGCTGGTATTAGTATATATATTCTCAGAGTGCAGTCTGATGCCGACACATAACGTGTTGTACTTTGGAACTGAACTTGAATGACAGTACTTCAATCTTGTCTTCGTTACTGAAATTACACTGCAAAACACTACACTGACCTTTGGAATGTAAACAAAAACTAAAAATAGCCAATGTTCGTCTTTGTGAACATGGTATCTCAACCTTATAACAATGTGTTTAGTGGTTGGAGACATTCCCTCATATGTCTACTCAGTCAAACTACATCTCAGTTTCAAAATACTTTTGCTAGGAAAAGAGAATTACACTTTTCTAGGTGTAATATTTAAGATTCACAGAGTGTAAAAACTATACAAAACATCAAATTGTCATCATTGTCTACAAAGGGGAAAAGGAGTTTCAAAGTGCAACACACTAGCTGGTCCTTGTAAAAGATCCCTTGTAAAACTGGGTTTATGGGCCTGTATTTCCACCTCTTACATATGTACATAAATGCCTTGGTATTATCTGTTGCACTGTTGTTAATTTTTTTTGTTGGTGGAAATGTAGAAAATAAAATCATAAGAAAGCATTTTAAAACCCCCAATGTAATTCTTGGAAACTGTCCTCACTAACCTTACATGCAGTCTAGTTAAGTATCTAGAAATTATCTTGGTTGACTTGTATGACACTCAAATTCTTTTCTATTTCCAGATTTTTTTTTTTGGAACTATTTAATTTCTGTAGCTATGCTACCGTTCACCTCCTCCTGCTGAGAAATTGCAAATTCTGCCTAATGAGTTTTTTTGAACAAACTTGTTAATGCATAAATTATGAGCAAGGGAGGAGGAGAATAGTAATTCTTTACCTCATATAATCTTCTGTCAGCTGGTTCATATTGCTCGATTCAACAACTCTCAAGGGAATTTTTGTTCATTAAAATCATATGATGAATGTGACTTACTCAGAAGCTGTATCTTCCCCCTCACCTTCCCCACCCTCCATGTGAAATACTTGATCATCCTATGAATAAATCTTCAATCTCCTTTTCTCAGAATGCGTATACAGCCACAGCTATCAACAGCACCAATTTCTGCACCTCAGCAAAGGATGCCTTTGTTATCCTAGTGGAAAATGCTTTGCGAGTGGCTGCCATAAACACAGTTGGGGATTTTATGCTGTTTCTAGGAAAGGTATGTTTGCTGCATACAGTTGTTACAGATCTGAGTAGAAGCAATCTTTCTTTAGCAGTGGCTTGAACTCTAATACCAAATACCTTAAAAATCCTGTTTCTTAGTGTGCACTTTATCACATCTAGCTGCACTAGAAAGGGACTATCCAGGATAGGGAGCATAAGCAGGTGATCCACTTAAATTTAGTAAAAGTGACTAGCGAGGAATAGCTGAAGCTTATGATACCTTTTGCATGATTTTTTTAGGAAGTCAAGAGAAGAGTGATTAGAAGTTCTAAGGTTTTGATTTTGTGGTTAAGACAGAATTGTAAGGAAAGGAAGCTTTTCTTTTAAATTCTGTTTAGTAAGGACTCTTCAGGTTTATGTTGAAAATTCGACACATTATTGATCACCCTTTATTGGGGTGACAAAATTGAACTGGAAGAGTACAGAAGCCTGCAACGAGGAACTGCCAGCTTAAGCAAGTAAGTTAGTTCTACTCTGAGAATTAAAAGGAGACTAGAATAATTTCTGCAGTCAGTCAGCCTTTTGGGTCTCCATCTGAGGGAGACAGACTGTATGGAAATATAATCCAGTGAATTATTTCTACCCTTTGAAGTGCCATAATTTACTGAAACAATTAATACCAGTCTACTTAAATAACCTGTGCCTAAGTATTTGGACAATGATTGGACTGATCTGTATTCCTTACTACATTCCTCTACTTCTGTTAAACCAGAGTACAGCAGGCTGAACTTTGAATCCAGTAATTAGGAGAGTAAGATGTGAGAAGGAATAAACACATAAGGGAGATAAAAGTGTGTGAGAGAACCTGAAATTATGTAACAAAGCTTTACTGAGGAATCTGAGAAATATTAGGAAACACCTCCCTGAAAAGATGTCTCGGATTATTAGAAAAGTGTGCAGGTGACAGAAATGTTCAGATGAACAGTGCATATAAAAATTAGTATCAGCTAAAACAATGCTACACTATCAGCATCCCCTCTACCAATTCAATGTGGTGTTTTCATAAAAGCTGACCTACGTAATGATTTTGTGTTTAGTTGCAGTTCATAATAATAAATTCAGAAATGTTCAAAAAGTTAAGTGGCCACACCAATTTAGTCCTTTTATTTTTGCCAAAACCAGACTGGTACCCAGCGGAATATCTGTTAGGGCCTCACACATAGTGTAGTTCTGTGGAGACTGTTACATGAAGTGCCTCATGTGAATTATGATCTACTTTCTCATGTGTGGAGGGGAGATAGATATTAAACAAGCTTGAAAGTTGTCTCCACTAGCAAAATGAAAAATATACCATCCTCCCAATACCTAACTTTTCCCTCCATCCCAAATAAAAAAACCCAGCTGCATGTTAGTTGACATGTTGCATCACGTTGTGGAGTTCATATAATTGACAGGATAAAGTTCTTTTTTACAGGAATGTTGTTAAACACTAGAACAATGACAGCAGAATATAAATGTAATTTGCTCTGAAAAATACTCTTTGTGCTGAAAGATTTGTAACAATTGACTTGAACCTGCTGAAAAATGAATTAAATGTTATTTACCCCTAGGGACGTGGGAAATCCAGGAGGTAAAGATCTTGTTACCTACCACATGTAACCTCTAATTCTAACCCTGGCAGACCAAGAAGCATATTGCCTTAAATAAACCAAACAAAAAAATATCAAAAGGCTTCTGCCATTAGAGTTGTCTACCATTTTCTTCCTCAGGTCCTGATTGTCTGCAGCACAGGTTTGGCCGGCATTATGTTGCTGAATTACCAACGAGATTACACCATCTGGGTGCTGCCACTCATCATTGTCTGCCTCTTTGCATTCCTGGTTGCTCACTGCTTCCTTTCCATTTATGAAATGGTTGTTGATGTCCTTTTCTTATGTTTTGCCATCGATACAAAATACAATGATGGGAGCCCTGGCAGGGAATTCTACATGGATAAAGTTCTCATGGTAAGTTTCCCCTTACTCTCAAAGTCTAAGGATCTGGTTCCATAAAATAGGTATTTTGACAGTGGGATGAATGCACTAGCTGAATTCAATATGGGGGTTTTTTGGTTGTTGTTTTACCTTGCCATCTTGTTCATGGCTTGATCACGAAACAGTGTCATCTGATAAGCATCAAATAAGGAATGATGCTTCCTTCCCGTGGTATTGGCTTCTATTTGCTAGCTGTCAGATGAGCAGTCAGCTTGAGCAGAACCATACTCTTGGGTATCATGTTTTGTAAATAACACAGTGCAGAACAGAAAGAAGCAAAACTAAGGGGAGAAAACTTGGGTTTTGTACTTTCCCAAGAAGGACCTCTCTTTGGATATGAGAGAGAAAAAAATAGCAGAGTATTCTACCTCACACATAGATAGAGTGACCACAGTGAAGTTTTATATAGACATCAACCAGAATTTGTGTGGCTCTGTCACACAGAGAAACAGCAGGCTTTATATTCTGTCCTGGAGCCTACATGTTTTGTCAAGGCCTTTTGCAAGGCCAAATCATTTTGTTCATTTTTGTTCCATGTTGTTCTCTGTTTACTCTAACTAGAAACCAAGATGTAAAAATTCTGCTTCTCAGGCCCTTCACTTTGTTGTTGAGTAGGAATTTCTGGACAGTGTTTTTAAGTGGCAGCTGTAGAATATGTCTCTGTAAAATGTACCCTCAAGTGTAGGCTATAGGAAGATTCTCCTGACTTCCTAGCATAGGTTTTTTTTTTTTTTATTGCTGTGGGAAAACCATGCCAAGAACGTAGTGCTATATTTTTTGTAAACCCCTACAGAATCTGAAGTATATAATAAAAAAAGTGGTGGCTGATGAGTTGCTTTTCAACAGAGAGTTAGAGTAAAATGCAGCATGTTCTCTCAGAAGAAAGCACTGATAAATTGTAAAAGCATTGTGGGTTTCTTTAGTCAGCACTCAATATCAAAAAACCCCAGCAAAAAGTTTACTGACATTTTCTGCAGAATTCTTGCCTTTAAGAGGAAAAAATTGCTTAAAATTGAATTAGCACCTTTTCTAATCTTCATGAAAAGGAGATTGTAATTTGGTGAAAAATGTAAGATGTTGAATTGAAGAAAGTTCGGGAAATCAGACAAACCTTGCAAGTAATTATCTCCAAGTCCTTCTGTTTAATGGAGTTCTAATATCATGCACAGGATACAAGGCAGTAAATGGGATTCTGGTTTGTCTGGGAGTTTTGTTGTTATGGTTTATTTTTTGTTTGGTTTTGGTTTTTTTGTTTGTTTGTATGTTTGTTTTTTCTGAAAACCAGCCTTTTACCTTCTTTCTGTATAAAGGAGCGCCTTGTATGATGCCTTATCCCTGTTCTTAAAATCAGAGCTGAACACAGTTAGAGGGGAAAAAGGAGTTTCTACCTCGGTATTTATTACAAGGATCCTTGGTGCACTCTGTCCAGGAGAAACACTCCAAACATGCACATTGAAATGCCCACCCCAGAATGCACATCCAAAATGCCCACCCCAAATCCACAGCCCAAATCCACACCCCAAATCCACACCCCAGAAATGCACTCTAGAATTATAGCCCCCGTCCCACCCCTCCCTCCCCCCTGGAACCCTCTCCTGGACAGACCTATCTTTTAGTTTACAAAATGTGTTCCAGAGAGGACCTTGGTGTCTGAGGCCTCCAAGATGTTTAGTCGCCTAACTCAACAAAACATTAAGTCTAGGAATGTAGGCTAAAAGTAACACCAAGAATACAAAAGGCCACAAAGGCATACAAAAGAGGTATAAAAGAAAAGGCAAAAAATCATTATGGCATCAGTAATTGTGAAATTTGTAAGAGCACACAAGGCAAACATCTGTCTGGCTTCCAGAATTAAGTGAGGGAGACCTTTGTGGCTATTCGGCAGGCTTTTTTGATACTTTGTGGTAAAGTGTAAGCAAGAGAAGTGGGAGATGCAAACTGCCTGGATATTTTGCGTAGTTACATCTTGAAGTTCTGTCTTGAGATTTGATGTTTGGAGTCTGCTCTGTGAAAGCACTTGTCATTTCATTACTGTTTTTCAGGAGTTTGTGGAGAATAGTAGGAAATCTATGAAAGAAGCTGGCCGGGGAGGTGGAGCTGAGGGCAGAGAGCTAAAACCAATGGTAGGTGCAGATGAGGAGGTGGCGATCCTCCAAGAGTTTCACTTTTACTTCTTCTCCCTCTTTGTCTTTACTGACTGCACTTCTTCAGGAGAAGTTTTTGTTCTCTGTATCACTCAAGATGTTCTGCTTTTTCTGTTTGTGAGCTTGCCTATCACCTGGATGGCAGAGTTTTTGTCACAGCTGAGACCATCTCCTGTAAAAGTAAGATGAAAGGAACTGTCTCATATGAAACAAATGCAGTATCATTTCATTAGGATTAGTGGTGCATGCTACGTGGTATATGCAGACACCCCAATTGCTGAATAGTCTAAAAATAAGATGGCCCTGAGATTCATTGGGCTCTTCTCGGCCCTGAGATGAACAATTTTTGCTCATCTTATATTCACTACAAAAGCCTGAAATGAAGAACACTGCTGAGTGCATCCGTTGTTGCAAAGTAAGACCAGGTATTTAAAGCCCTCACCAAATTATTTTACACAGTGCCAAGGAATTGGATACAGTGATTCCTTTCAACCTGCTCAAATGACATTTCTCCCAGTTGTTTGTTTTATTGCCAACTACTTATGTTGCTTGTCTCTTGTGTGCTCTTTCCATCTCACACTGTCAGATGCACAGACAGTGAACAATGCATCATTTATGCTTCTGCAGCCTGTTTTAGTAATGGTGTGCCTGTTAGGAAGGCGTTGCATGCCTGAGTAGCCTGGAATAAGGAACACTATACATGGTACAGATAACAGATAGGAGGATAAGTTTGAAAGGTGGAGAACAGAGAGCATATAATGGAGAGCCAGGCTGGGCAAGGTATGACTTGTCATCGCACATTATGACTTTGTAAAATAGAATATTTTTCCATCGTCACTTTTTCAGAGTGTTTGGGGTCCTATTTCTGTACCATGGGGATAATACTTTAACCAAATGGAACCTAA
This sequence comes from Daphoenositta chrysoptera, assembly GCA_013397915.1. Taxonomy (NCBI): domain Eukaryota; kingdom Metazoa; phylum Chordata; class Aves; order Passeriformes; genus Daphoenositta; species Daphoenositta chrysoptera. The sequence continues at coordinate 251,607 of VZRO01000423.1, forward strand.
ATAAGTGTATGCTAACAGAAGAATTTCTTTTTTCTACAATGTATGTGAAGCCATGTTGCATGAGCATTTTTTGACTAAGCTGGAATGGGTTCCTGCTATAGACTGGATAGATGTGTAGCTTTGCGTGTTTTGCTATTTCATTATGGCATACCAATTTCTAGATTTGCTTATGCCTAAATGCTGCTGTGTTTATACATATAAAAAACTAATTCTATGCTCATTTACTGTTTTCTTCTGGGAGTAATTCTAGCCGGTCAAGCAGACACTAACGTTGGGATTTTCAGAGGAGCCTAAATGCTATAGATGCAAATGTGCCTTGAAAATTATTGAGAATTGGGTATAAAAACTCTCTAGTCCTATGCACAAAAAGTTCAGTTCAAAATTTTATGTTAAACTCTTAGTTCAAATAATTGGTTTACCTTAAGTGGTTTTCCATTTATGCTGTTGTCAGAGCTGGCACAGACTGCTACTTGTACTTTTGTACTTCACTGCCTAAAGCTTGGATGTTAAAAAACTTTATTCGCCCCCACCCCTTATAAAAGCGCAAAACAAGTACTTGCAAATCAAGGGTGCTCTTATTCTTAGAGGAATTTTTTTCTAGGCTCTTGAGCCTGGTACTGACTGAAAGTCCTCATAGGACTGCTGGGGAAGATGCTGAGCACTTGGGGCTCAGCATGGGAGTCACCTGCTGAATTACTCCCAGTTCTGCTGCTCATGTGATTGTCTTGTTTGGAATTGTTTGGGCCTTGTGGTTTTCCATTTTTTGGCATTCAGCTCAGATTTGATGTTGAAATACTATGTTTTCACTTCCTGGTAACAATGGGACACAGCACTTAAATTTCTGATACTTTTCCCCAAAGTACTGATAGATGGCCTCAGTTACATCTAGAATAGGATCATTTATAAGTCTGTTATGTAACAGTAGTGCCCATAGTCCCAAAATTGCACGTCTGAAATTCAGATCAATATTACTTTTTTCTCTTCTTTTAAGAGCAGTCTTTACTGTTTTGCGTCAGTTTCCTTGAAATGCAGATATTTCTTAGATATGACAATTATTTCTTAAAGTGAAATGCCCTAAGTGAAGTTATATTTAAAGTAGCTATTAGTAGCAGAGATGAGGAAACACTTAGGACGTTCTGTTCTTGTATCAGGGCACAACAAAAAAACCCACCTTTTCATGCTTCTTTCTTTATGGCTTCCAGTGACCCCTTTGACTCAGTTTCTCCTTGTCCTTTGGCATTTGTCTAAGACTGTACTGTATGACTTTGTTTTCTAGGCCTCTGGAGCAAGTTCATCTTGAAACTAGCCAGCCATATTGGAACCCATTGACATTCCAAAACAGTATATATATACATATATACATACATACATATATATATATATATATATAAATATACAGCCAAAATCAGAGAAAAGGAACAGGGATTTAAAACTTTTTTTAACAATTATTTTTGTGAAACATGTACTCTTTTCATACGGGTGGCTTTTACAAGCAGCTTTATCATTGTTCCATTTCTTAAATTTATTTGTTGTGGTCATGGAAATGTTGATTCTTATCTGCTTGATATTTTAAAATCTGGAGGAAGTATCATTGTAAAGATAATTTGAAATCATGACTGGGTTTAGAGACAGATTTCCCATGACACTGCTAATCTGCTGAGAGTTTTACTTGTTTAATTTCTTTTAAATTTGCATTAAATTCGGGACAGTGACATACAGAAAACCTTAAAACCAAGAAAAGTCTCAAAATTTAGTTTTTCAAGAGGTGGTTTCAGCAAGAATTCATTCAGTTCAAATGTGTTTGTAAGCAGTTATTTTACTTTACAGCCCTGGCGGGGCACAGTTTTGTTTACCAGTATCAGATATCACAATAACCAACTCCTCAGGTATTTAGGTGTGTGGGAGCCCTTGCATCTCCTATTAAACAGAACCTACAAAATGGGGACAGATAATTTTTATATGCAATTAACTTCCTGCTTACCCTACTTACCCCTCATACCCATTGCCCTCTATCCTCGCCTTGAGTTCAGTAGCCTCCTTCACACTTCAGCAGTGTTCCTTTGAAGGGTATGGATTCTCCATACGGGCAATTGAAATAATAGATTGTTAAAGCTCAGTCTTAGCCATACTCATGATTAATTCATGACTAGATACAAAGATGCTGAGGATGGGAAGAGAAATGAACTGTACTACTGTACATAAAATAGTAATGTATGCTTCATTTCATCTAATGAGAGACCTCTGGGAGGTGGAAGGGATCATTCCTTGCCTGTTGTTTGATCCATATTTGTGCATACTGTAGAGGATGGCTAAAGCCAGAAAGGGCAGAGAAACATTCCTTTGGAAGTATAACTGCCAGGATAGTTATCTGAAGTTACTAAATAATGACAAGAGAACATGCTTTTTTATTACTATTAGATACATAAATTTCTTTTCAGTCTGGAAGCTCACCAGATATGAATGGTAATATTCAATTATTCAGCATAGTGAAATGGTAAATGCTTAAGTGTATTTGCTAAGAATTAATGCTCTGTCTATGCTATATATTCCTTTTGTTACCATTTTTTTAAGAAAACTATTTTTGTTATTGTAAAGTTAATATTTCAGAGCAGAATTTTTAAACTTATTGCACTAAATACAAGCTGTCTACAAATAATGATGCCTCAATGGTTCAATCACTCCATTCAAGAAAATCTTTTGAAAGAGTAAGAGCCTTTCTACAGAAGCTTTATGATGGAGTAGAGAGGTATGTCTAGGTAGAGACATGCACAACTAGTGTTATCAAGGTTAAGTAAGTAAGCAGTTATCTGTGCTTCCTTTCAGACTATCAGACTTTTAAATTGCTGCTGAAGGTTTAAAAAATTGCGTAGCTAACTAGTGCTCTTATCTTTTGGCAATAGTAAAATGTTTCACGTTTGCTTCCAGAAGTCATTTGATAACTTATATTTGTTACATTTTTTTTTCTGTAAGCCAATTAAAACAATTTACACATTTCATATCACAGATCCCAAACTATTTGAAAGGTATGAAAATAAAGATACATTTAGAAAGGATAGCTGCTGGGGAGGCAAAGAGAATTATCCAGTCCTGGAAGCACTTACACCCTCATTTAAGTGAGCTATATCTGTAACTCTACTAGCATCAGGAGGGCTCTGTAAGTATGGAAGTTGTAAGTTACACATCTGTGTAAATGCTGACTGGACTAGAGCTTCAGCCTAGGGATTCAAACTGGAGCACTGGTGAGGCCTCTCAGTGTAAGTCAGAGGCCAGACTTGCCCAGAAGAAACACTAGAGCAGCCTTACTTTTGTGGAGAGGAGACATTCTTGCAGTGTCTAAGAGAGCAGTGGCACTCAGCACCAGTATTTATGTAGATCAAAGGGGTTTGGCAATACAAGTTTAAAAACTGGCTTAGATGAATCCTAGAAACTATTTTTCAAGGCTAAAAGACTTATCAAGTACCCAGTTGCTTCTAGTGAAACTAGTTTTCATCATGTTTGGAGGTTATTGGAGGTGCTTAATCAAAGAATCCTTGTATTCTGCTCATTTTGATAAAAAATTTCTGCCATGACTGGTTCCACAAGTTTGTGTTCTCCGCTCACTGGAAGTCCTGAGTGGGGACTTTTCTCTGTAATTGCAACTGGGACTGCAGTTGGTAACAAATTTTGTATTTTTGTATGACTTGACTGTGCACCATTTTTATAGCAGTTTATCCTGTCTTAAAAATAAATTTGTTTATTTACATGGTGTTTAAAAGATACAGGCAACATTTTTCTATGGGTAGTTGTAATGTTTAAGTGAGAAATCTATATCATTACCAAGTTCTTAATAAAAACGTGTGCACCATTTTTGAGTGTATATCCAGCATGCAGAGCTTTTCAGTCCTGCCAAAAAGGCATTTCATCCACACACAGGCTTTCCAGTGGCCCTTTAAAGCTTTTGAATGTCCTTTGAAGTTCATTTGCAACCAAACTGTCCTCTTTCAGTTCTGTCTTGTGCACAGAGATAAGCAGAAGACAGAATTCTGAAAAAACAACTTTTCAGGACAAATTTAGACTCTGTTTTCCTTTCCTAGTGGGGATAGTGGAATGGGAGGACATTTTGGCATGTAAATCCCATATATAAATTTTGGCAGCAGGGGTGCTAGGGTCTGCCAGCTGTGATGGATTAAATACTTTTTCTGACTGTTGGTTATTAAAGCCAGTGTATGGTCTGCTTTGTGGGAAGCAGTCTAGACTAAGTAGAGAGTGATGCTGCACTGAGAATAACAATGCAGGAGAAGCAGACAAGACAGCTGAAACAGAGAAATCATCTCCTCAGAAAGTCCATTGACTTGAGTAGTGCTCAAAGACTGGAGATTTAGGCTGGACAATTTGGATTTAGAAACAATCATTGAGGTTACTGCTTCCCAGCATTTGGTTTCTGCATCATAGCTTCTGACCAGCTAGGTTCAAAGGAAAAAAAGCATACCATTCCTCAAACTGTTAATTTTTTTTCCACATTATTTTTTCTGTCTGGAAGTTGAACAGCACTGTGTCGTCTTTACTGCTTCTTCCAGTCCTGGAGAATATTTTTTTATTGTTATTCTTTTGGGTCTTATTTCCATATTGCTCTCTGAGTAAAGGAGTGGCAAGTGGCAGAGTGTCAGCTCCCCTTTGTCCCTTGATCTTACCATATTCCCTTTCACCTTCCTGAGGCAATGATTCCAGGTATCACCTGGACTGAATGGAAGGGGGAGTAGGTGCTAAAGTCCTGAGGTAGGACTTTTTTTTTTTTCTTTTTTTTTTTTTTTTTTTTTTTTTTTTTTGGGTGGTATTACGCCATCACTGTGGTTAGAAGTGCAACCAATTACTTCTAGAGTTTCACTGCTGCTCCACAGCTAGACTTAACACATCAGATGGCCATCTTAGAATTTTGTCTTCAGCTTTCCAGTAGCTCCCAGCTGCCAGAACCAGGACAGGCTTCTAAATGTGGCCTTAGCTTGGCATAGTAACTAAAAGACTTTCTGCACTGGGAAACTGTGTCCTGGAAGGGAGAACTAGGAGAACTAACAGTGGAAGATGCATTTGAATATTGCAGTGGGTTGACCATGGCTGTCACATACACTGCTACTCTGTTACTTACTCAGTCCCTGCAGCAGGATGGGAGAAAGCAGTGAAAGGACAAAAGCGTTGATATAAATGCAGTTCATTAAGCAAAGAAGGGGAAAGAAAAAAGCAAAAGCAAAAGCAAACACTTACCAGCAGACCAATGCCCAGCCAATCTCCAAGCAGCAGCTGCTTCGGAACTACACCCACCCCAGTTTTATTGCTCACTGTTACATTATGTGGTGTGGAATATTTCTTCAGTCTGTTCACGTCAGCTGTCCTGGCTGTGTGCCTCTGATCCTTTTGCCTAACCCCAAATGACTGCTGGGGTGGTAGAGTGGGAAACAGAGAAGGCCTTGACCCTGTGCAAGCACTGCTCAGCAACAGGTAAAGCTTTGTGTTTTCAAAACTGTTTTGGTTGCAGATCTAAAACACAGCACCTTGCAGGTTGCTGAAAAGAAAATTAACTTCATCCAGCCTAGCCCAGTATACAGGTCCACTTACCCAGTAGTTAATCCAAGACGTGCTCCCTGCATTTCTGTACAGCATCTTCTCAGGGTGGTTACTTCTTTCTGAAAGGGCTTTTTTTGCAGCAGGCAATTAGCCTGCTCCACAGTGCTCCCTTTCATGGAGGGAGCAGGGGATGTTAGCTCTTATTCTTTCAGCACATAATGGGGATATAAAGCAAAAATGAGCCCTTTCTGTATCAGTGTTCTGGCAATTGAGCAGCCAGTGTTGGAGACAACATACTTAATGTGCCCTCAGGGCATGCACTTTAGTGGTTTGCTCTGAGTGGTTATGATGTATTCTATGAATGTATGTTATAGAGTCAGAATAAAATGCATGTAGCAGACATATACTCATCACCATCTAGTGAGCATTTAGTTCAGAGTGCATATTATATGCTGTATTGAATATGGCACAGTCATTTTAAGAAACAGTCTTAAGATTTATAAGTAGATACCTAACAGCATTCCTGTTTTTTAAATCATGGCTTGGCCTGTGCAAATACTGTTTACTAAATCTAAATATCACTAGCCCAATTTTTCTTGAACAGCTTGTGTCACATTATCAAAGCAGAAATCCTATTTCATCTTTGTGAAAAAAACAAAAAATGAACAAAATGACCCTCATGTTTCCCAACACAAAACCCAAGAGGCTTATTTGAAGCATTTCTTGCACTCAGCTTCTTTGTTGGGATGATGAAAGTTTACTCTAAATATTTCATTTTCAAATGCTCTTCCGAATATTTCATCTCTGCTTGTTACTTGTTACTTCCATCACATCACCTCATTATGGAGACTAGTAAATCTATATTTCTTGTGTTCTGTAGCAAATACTGTTCTTGAGGTACTTTCTTCTTTTAAATTTAAAGAGATGAGAGAAGAGATGAAACTTGTCTCTTGTGATGTGGGTCATGTATAAAAGGCAAAATTTCTGGTCTGGGATGGAGCTGTGATGAGTCTTGCAATCTGATACAATCAAGCCAAAGCTCCTCAGAGACTAGGATTATGAAAATATTTGTAGGGACAATTGGTAGCATGAATTGATCTAAAAATACCTTTTTGGAGGCAAAACTATCTGGCATTCATTTGACAGATATCTGTCAAAATGGAACTAGCGGAAAACCAGCAAACACCCATCAGATTCTACTCCCCTATCTCACTGACGTCAAGTCATCATATTTGAGTGGGATGAGCAGAATTTGGTGTTAGAAGCATTTGGCACTTTTCTATAGAAACATGGGACTCACCTTGGAACCAAAGTTGCAAGAATTCAGAGTAAAAGTACCAGCTGACTTTAACAGAACTAGCCTAATTTCAGTATTAGTATGCGATTATAAGTATGCGATTTATAAGTCGATACCTAACAGCATTCCTGTTTTCTGCTGGCAGCATAGGTGGCTACCATTCCTCAAGTGTACCACCCACCTCTCCTCTCTGGCTTGGTCGTGAAATAGGGACAGCTTATTTCAGAAAGGCTTGGTGAAATTAGGAAGCTGAATACTTAGGAAACCCAGCAGAAGTCGTGCACTGACTGGAGTTCCCATTATAAGCATGTTTTTTAACTCTGAAATACCATGTGTGCTCCATGTTAGTATTACTTGGGTCCCTCCCTGCTGCTCAGACTGAAACGGGAGAGTATCTCATTTGAAAAACAGTGCCACAGACAATTTCATAGTGTCTCCTACGGGAGTGAGGGAAGAGAAAACAGAAAGGTTGTTTTGTTTCTAACGTAGGCCAGAAAGCAGCTGCCAGAAGTTAGGTGGAGCAATGGAGAGCAGGTAGAATATGTTCCACAGGATCTTTGCAGTAGTTAAGAAAATTCACATTCCAATTGAGATATCTCACAGCAACATCTCCTGTGTCCCGCTTTTATTTTACTATGGAGCTCTTCAGAGCAAAATGAAGGTGGGATCCTATACTTACAGAAAAGAACTATTTCTATATAATGGATTGTGTTGCTGATTACAGAAACTACCCTAAGGAAAAAGGAGAATCTTCTGAACAGATTTTAAAGGCTTGACAGTACTTGCATTGTCATAGTCCATCAAAGCTTCATCTGGAAATGAATTTTTCATCCTCCTTCACTCATACTTCTAACAGGGCAATCAAACCCCTGGACTGGCTTAGTGATTTACATTGAATCAAGATCAACTAACAAGTGCTCCTTTTTCCAGTGGAATGCCACCTCCTTTGAGAATGGGAAAAGTAAATGTGACACTGTTTATTGTTGTCTTGAGAACTTAAAATATTTTATACTGCAAGCTGTGAATGCAGGAAGATAAAAGAAATTAACAGTGCTGATCTAATCTTAGATTTTCTGTGTAAACTGACATTGTGCCAGGATACTGATGCAAAACTGTATTTTAGTCTAAGAAATGTATAGATTTTTTAATGTATCAAAATAAAGTTTTCCTTTTAAGTAAGAAAGAAATTTCTGTATCTTCCATGTGGTGTGTGTAAGCCCTGCTCTTCTTAGGAATACAGTCTCATGTTCCTGAGAAGCAAGCCAAATTTTTGCTGAAGTTTTACTTTGCTCTGTGCCTGCCCCTTAGCTGAGTAGCTGCAGTAACACTGGACATACTGTCCTGGTGTCAAGAAAAGCATTCTGACGCTAATGTTTTCTGAGATGAGCGTGTGAATGGGGTTTGGTAGACCAAAGGTCGGATATTTTTGCTGCCTTTCTTCTCCCTGATCCTCAGTGATCCTCTCTCACTGTTCCTCTCACATCTGCTCCTCAGATTCTCTCCAGCGTGTTGGAAACTGCCCCTTTAGGCCAACAGTGTCACCCATCACCATGTTCCTCAGCCCCTCGGATAGGCTACAGCCTGGAGGTCAGTCCAGGTCAGCTGGAGGTCAGTCACACACAGAAGCTGTTGGAAAGTTCTTCACTGTGGGAGGGGAGGTTGTGGTCACACATGCAGACAAGTCCTTGCTCATACCCAGGAAGCAGGACTCTCAGGGCTCGTAAGGCTCTCTGGACCATACTGCCTCATAACCTATGCTTAGCCTTACCAGGACAGCTCTTGGGCAATGCACAGTAGGGAGGCATGAAGGAAATATTGTTATGCATTATCAGACACACAAGCTGCAAATCCCAGCACAGCACCTCTGGTGGCACCACTTCCTTGTTCTTCAAGGTCCTGTACACACTCGCCGCTCTGCACAGCTGTTCTAACGAGCTTGGATGTCTACAGATGGGTGGTGAGTAGAAGCAGTAACAGAGGCACATGCAGTCACAAAGGTTTCTTCCCCTCTCTATCCCATAGGCACAGCAAATTTCTGCTTTTTGCTGCCATTTTCTTTTTCTACACTAATACTCTAATGCACTAATAAGCCAAGCTGAACCATGTCTTCTGCTTCTGTTACTCTTTACTGCAAACCACTTCAGCATTGCCTTTGCATAAGATGGTTTACTTTATCTGGAAACTACTGCTACTTGGACTGATGCTGTTGTGGCCAATCAGTCAATACCATCAGGAGGAAAAGGACCGGACAGCCCGTCGGGCAGGACCTCTGCACACAGGCAGGGTCCCATGCTATGAACAAGTGTTCTGCTGTGTGTCAGTGTTCTGCAGTTCATCTGAAGGTATGTCCCCATGGCTCGGAGTGTCTATTTCATGGTTTATTAACAGTGAAGCTGCTTGGCTAGATGGGTTTAGTTGCCTGGAGCAAAAGAGGCTCCAGAGACATCCTTCGTCAGTAGAGGTGTTAGGGGCAGGAGGCACGAAACATGTATGTTGTAAAAATGCTGTCTGGTTTCCACTGTATTTTTCCTGTGTCAGAACTGCAGAACAGGAGCTGTTTAGCTTTCTTCTCCCTCTCTAGCAGTGAGGGACTGAAGCACTGTCTGCAGAGATCAATGCTCTGAAACAAGAGTTTCATGACTTCCAGGAGAAAAAAAAAAGCAAGCACCTAAAGGTGGGCTGCAGAAGGCTAGTGAGAGAAGCATACGCAGAGAACAGGATGGGACATGGGACTTGGAAGGAAAATTTCAGGTTACTGTGGTGGACTGTGGAAGAAAACCCTGCTCTCCTGGTGTGAGCAGGGACCTGGAGACAGAGGACTGGAGCTGCAGAAGCAGGATTTTTCCTTCAACCACAGAGCAGTTCCCACTGCCAAGACATTCTGCATGCCGTGGGCATGTACCTCCGATCACTTAGCCTTGGGACTCAGTCCCTGGCATTGGCAATTGCAGAACAGCACAGGCAGATGCCTCCTCAGATCCCTGCTCCCTGAAAAGCCCTGCTGTCCCACTGGAGATGAAGAACCAGTCTGCTTGCCAGCAACACAGCACAGGTCCTTGGCCACTGAAGGAGCTCTTCTGCCTTGTGTTGAGGATGGGGCCCTCTGTACACAGCATTTGGTGTGCAGCAAAGGGGATCCTTCTCCAAGCCAGGGACCTCAGATCCTGTGCTGCAGGAGTCTGGCATGGCTCCTTCCCTCCACTGCAGGCCACTGAGGAGCTGACCCAGTTTTAGTCACTGGTATTTAGATGTTTAATGAAGATTAGCTAGTGCCTAGGGAGAGATTATTTAGAATTTCTAATTACTGTTTAAATTATGAATGTGTGAAATGGATGGAGCTTGCACTCCCGCACACAGAAAACCTAAAAAGGTTGTTTTTCTGACACCTACTCCCATAATCTTCATCTAGTGCTTATTCTTGTTTACCTTAGATACACTAAAAATAAAGTGGAAGAAAATCCAGCACCAGAGCGTATTTTCTGAGACCCTTGCCAGAGCAGTCAAAGCTAGAAATAAAGCCTGTGACAGAAGCTACTGAATTGTTGTATCTCACTACCTCAGCTGACAGTAATCAAGTGTGAGAAAAATAAATGGGTGAGCAGGTATTTCACACTGCAGTCCTCTGAAGAAGAAATCACAGATATGAACCTTGTACCCTAAGAAAAAAAAAGTCTGCCACAGTCCCAGAAATAGTGATACAATGTCCCCAGGTTTTAATTACTTTTCTGATACCTCTTACTTGTATTCTAGTTTTAAATATTAAGTCCTGGATACAAACCTTAGACAAAAAACATTTGCTAGGCATTGGCAATGCCAGATGGAGCAGGGTGCTGTGGCCACTTCTCCTGATTGCGAGGGCCTGCCATGTCTCCCCATCTTTGCTTCCAGGTAAGAGAGGGATGGCTCAAAGATCTGGACAGCTGTCTGGGGCCAACACACTGCTGCTCCACCACAGACCTCCTCCGTAGCCTGGGACTTATCACTTGCTGTCTCCCTGCCTCCCTTTCCTCAAGGCCGAGTACATTAAAGATCAGTCAGCACTCAGATACTGCGGGAGGATTGATGAATGAAATAGGGTCAGGTAAGGCTGTGTGTGAAATTGGGATCTAAAAATGCCTCTCTGCAGCTGCAAGAGGCAATGAATTTGGTGAGAGTTGCACCTTGTGCAAGGGAAATGATACAGACATGAACACCTCAGACACATTCCTCTTCTGATTGAGTCCACTAGAAAATTGCCTCCAGTCCTTCAGTGGGTATTGGTAGTTCACTGTGCCTGCTTTCTGCAAGAAGAAAAATCCACTTGATGGAAGGCTTGCTAGGTCTCTTTCAAATCTCTCAAAATTGCACTATCCCTAGTGACAACAACAAACCTAACTTTAGTACCTAATGTTGAACATTGCTGAATGAAGGAAAGGGCTCTCAAAGCATGAGTTTGCTGCCTGTTCTGAAAGGTTGGGTAGGAGGACTGCAGAGGAGTTCTTCCTTCTTACGGGCACAGAAGCTCTACCGCCTCCAGGCGAGCAGCATCACAGCTTGCTTTTGAAAGCTGTGGTGTTGATCTGTGATTATGGGACAACACAAGGACAAGAAAACCTCAAAGGGTCTGTATTGCAGTGCAGCAGGAGACCAGCCTGCCAGGAGAGCATGTGAGGTTCATGCTGTTTATGACAAAGATGAAGCTTGACAGCTTTATAAAAATATAATTTGCTCCCCCAAAAAAACCAGCATAAGTGCTTGCAGGTCTGCATTTCCCAGAAGATGAACAGCTTGAAAAGCTATTAAGCTTCTTAAAGAAATAATAGGAAATCAAAGCTTGAATGAAGAGTGTAGGAGAACTATACACAAGCCTGAATTTCTGTTCACTTCATTGTGTTCATGCGCCAGGGCCCCCCACCTTTCCATAATCACCATCTGAACTTACTTTAAGAACAGCACATAACAAGGCAAGTAAAAAGCACACATTGATGTTTTGAGCCACAGGGGCAAATGAACTCTTGTTTGTAATAAGCTAAACATTTGAAATGTGGCCACACACTGTGGTTGGGCTCCAGAAGGGCTCCAGCCATGACATGGTAAAGGAAGTGGGGGAAAGGAGGGAATGGACTGATGACCTGCCAAGCTGGAGGCAGGACATCAGCTGGGATAAGTCCCAGCAATGGCAAAACCTTGTTTGGTGTTCAGGCTGCTGTGGAGCAGCCTTGTATTTGCATGCACCTTGTAGCTCTGCCTACCCTCATTAGGGTCCTGCAGATGTTTTCCAGCTAACCTCTCCGGAGGGATCAGGGTAGAAAAGCAGTAAGTAGGGAAGAGGCAATGGAAAAGCTAATCTGGAAAGGGCAGTAAGTAGTAAATGAGGTGCCAGAACTCAGAGACCCTCCTCAGAAGTGGAAAGCTGGAAAGCTCAGAGGGGATCCAAGAGCATTATCTGAGTCATGCTTACCGGAGGGATGGCAGTGAAGAGTTTCTTTGCAGGGTGAGTATTTTTGCTTGCCTTTACCAATTACAACTGCTGTAATGAACACAACTGTTGTTGGAAATAAAAAAAAAAAATTAAGTTGCTTTGGCTAGAATTAAGCATTTGCATGGAAGTGTTTGGAAAAGTCATATGAAGACAAATGAGCCCTTGCTGTCTGAGCATAGCTGGATTTGCAGCAGAAGGAGCTTTTGGAGAGGCCCTCCTTGAGTGTCTTACTTTTGCAAGGGGGAAGAGCTGTCCTTGCTGCCTGTTCTGATGTTAAAAATGTAATAAATGATGCAGTGCTGCAGGCCAGGACACAGCACCGTGGTGTGATAGTAGTAATACATGAGGCACGGGGTACTGAGTATGTCACATATGTCCAGATATCCCTATGATGTGCTTGTGCAGGTGAAAGCTATTAAAAATTATTAGCACTTCACACTGAGGTAGTCTACTCTTTGGAAAAAAAAGAGCAGCTGCTCCTGAGTCAAAGGGTTTTTTTTTTTTGTTTTTTTTTGGTTTTTTTTGTATCACAAAACCTAGACAAATACAAAATTTTTGTTTTCACTCTTCAGATGAGTCCTGCCAACTCGTTCAGCCTAAGGGCACAGCTCAGAACAAGGCATAGGCAGCATCATAAGCCTAAACAGCAACAGCTTCATCTGCTATTCTGTTCCTTCCTTTGCAGTCACAATAATAAAATCCAGGGGGAATTAGAAGTATCCTGGCTGCAGAGCCCATCATCCAGCCATTGTAATGTGGCTGTGAGATACAGAGCCACAGACTAGAAAGCACAATTAGCTAATAAGATTGGTGCTCCATCATAACCCCATTTTAAACAGGCTGCTTATAGAGTAATTTTGACACCAAAATAGCATCACAGGAAATGCATATTCACTGAAACTCATTGTGCGTTCTATTAAGCAACACTACAAAGAAGCCAGCAAATTATTTTCACTGGGGGCTGTCAGCAGGAGCAATTTCTCTGCTCAGACCCATGCTGATGAGAAAATTTTCCATGTCCCCTTCCCCCAAGCAGAGCCAGAAGGGCATGGTTACACATGCCAGCTGTGAAGGTTTTAGGCTGCCCACAGCTTCCCTCACAGACCTCAGCTGGGAGAAACACCATGGCTGTTCAGCAGCACATTGGCTCTGCCATATCCTCCATAAATAACTCAGCTCAGCTCAACTCAGTGTGCGTTGAGCCATATTTATCCCTGTGGGGCACTGGGCCTGTTCTTACCCTTATGCATGAAGATCAGGAAACCAAACCAGTCATGCTCGACTGTTTCAGTGAGCTCCTATAAAATGGAGGCCCAGCAACTCAGAGCTCATTAAGGAATGTAATTTAATGCCCTTTAATGCCCTGACAATGTACAACTGCTTCCCACAGCATGCATGGATGCACAGCACTCCCTGGGTTTGGAAGCTCCCCAGCAATGGTGGTCTCTCTCATGGTCCAAACTAGAGACTGAGAGCAGCTCTCTGAAAGGAAAAGGCAACTTTTTTTTCTCCTCTAGTTTCTCCTGTAAGTACAAACTGCTCTCTTTTATATCTAATCTAGGTTTTTAACAAACCAGCAAAGGGCAGCTCATCTCCTTACAGCCCATGACATGAAATCTTTCACCACAAAAACAATCCCAGTGCAATGAAGCCTCCAGTCTTCAAAGGCACCTCTTGGCCCAGCTCCAGCTCTGGAAAGCCTTGTTCTGAGATGAGATGTGGTGCTGCTGCTGGGTGGTATGGTTTCCAGTGACCCTTCCTGAGACCTGTTCTCTCAGTGCCCACTCTGCCTTCTGAGCCTGCCCCAAGGGTGGGCTCACAACGTGCCAGGATTGCTGTGAGCTTTGCCAGCCTGTTGCCTAAAGGACTACTGCCAGCTTGATGACCTTTTCACAGATGTCAACCCTGTGTGCCCCGCTTCCCTGCTCTTCCAAGGCAGGGCTGACTTGTGTCAGCATTTGTCCCCCCCACAGCCTGTGGTGCACACACCTGACATGATTTCTGTACTGGACACAGCCAGCCTATGGATGCTGCCAGAAATGTGAACAGATGAGAAGCTCACCTCCTGACTGGCCCAGTCCAGAGTCAGGAGATCGTGCACAAAGCACTGGCATTGACAGTACCTGACCTCTCCCAGCTCCTGTCCTTGCCTCCTCCTGCTGGCTTATCAGACTGCAACCCAAGGTGATGCACCAGAGGTTATTGCTCTCTGGGAGGTAGCAGAAAATTAGCATTTGGGGCAAAGGTGATCTGCTGCCTCCGAGTTTCAGTTACAGTAAGTATAGGACAGGATTAGAACACCCTTTCATGCTCCCCAGCTTCTTGTGCTTAAGGAGAGTTATGGCTCATCAGGCTCAAAAAGTGCAGTGGTTTTTTTCCTGCTGAGAATCTTCTTTTGCTGTGCAGCCAGAATTCACTGCAAGATCTGAGAAGTTAAAGGGTCAGATCCTTCATCTATTACTGCTCCCTGAAGTGGTCACACTAATATATGCAACACTGCCTTCACAAAAGTGAAGAAATGTGACTTTCAACCCTTTTATGACTCTCTTTTATCCTTGAGGATCACATCCCTGAATCACCTTTTTTACCTCTCCTCAATTGCAGCAGTCCTATTTTTTTCTATTCTTTGAACAGTTGATCTTCATGCCGCACATACAACTCACCCTTGTGCTTCTGCTGTCCCCATGCTCAGCCACTTCCCTTCCACCTGTTTACCTTATACCCCTTCTCTTCACCTACCCAAACATCACCCAGCTGTGCCTCTGTTCAGTTCTCTGTTGTTCTCTGTGATTTTCCAAAACCAAACCCTTGGCCCCAGCCTTGAGTTCCATGTATAATCTACACCTCTCCCCCACCCAGACCTTGCCTCCACGATACTTCTCTCCTCTTCCAGCTCTCCTGCAACCTGAGGTGTCCCACAGTCATGGTTATGCTCTGACTCTTGCTTCTGTCATCTGGGACAATGTTCCCCATCTTTTCCTCTTTCTCCGTGTTCTTTTTCAAGCTAGACATCAAATTTGTGTCTGTCTCACAGTTTAAACACCCTCGAAGAAAGAAAATGGAAGCCGTCTGCATTCTGCAACTCAGGCTTGCACCAGTAACTTCAGTGAAGGTAGGCAAATGGACAACAACTTCCAGTCTCTGTCCTGCCTTTTACAGGATCAGTCAATGGCCGTGTAGTTCTGCTGCTATTTTAAACTGAGCTTTGTACCTAATGCCAGCAGCAAGACACAGATGTGTTGCTACCTCCTTGCATGTCTGTCCTACAGTTCCTCTCTCTGTGTAGGTGGGACACTGTGTAGTGCTTGGTAAACCAGGGGTCTGACTCCAATATAAAATGTTATGGTGGAGTTTCAACTGCACTTGGCTCTGCCCACCCCCCACTTACTTGCACTACAAGCAGAGTGGAGAGCAGATATGCACAATCAAGTATTTTTAACCATGTCACCCTAGAATGATTTGAACAGGGACCCAAAGGACTTATGCAGGGTGCGTTCTAGCTCATTCTTCAAGTAGCATTTAAGTGGAATTGCTGGTTGCAGGGTCCCTTGTTGGCACAGGCAAAAAACCCATAAATACAATCCGTCTACATAGAATAGATAGATAGATTCAGATCTAAAAAACCCAAAGCTTATTTTAGAATGTGTTTTGCCTTGGGTTCACTTATAATTTAAACACTATGATTTATTTGAAGTGCTCACTTTGAGAAGACATGAGGAAGTTAGGCACTCCACACTGGCTCCAGTAATGTGGGGAGACTCACATTGGTTTCGGCAGGATTTCACTGCACCTTTCAAATGAAAACCAAGAGTGCCCTAAATGCTTTCAGCACATGGCATTTTTTAATTAAAATTTCTTTCAGTTAGTGACATTAGCAGAGCATAGTGCCACATGTTGCTACCTGCTTGTCCTCACAGCTGGCAGGTGGCACACCCCCAGGGCCCTGGGCACACAGACCAACATACATGCAGGCTCCTCTAATGGCAGCTGTGCCCCTGCAGCCATCCCATGATGTCCTCTTCTGCACGGACCCTCAGCATCCCCAGGTGGGTGAGGGCTGTGGAGCTCAGGGCCAGAGAGGTGCCTGCAGGAGCAGCCACTGTGGGAGACTGGGGCATGGTGGGGACAGGAAGTGCAGCAGTGGGTGCTGCTGATACCCAGCTATGGGGTGCTTGTGGGGATGTGGCAGAAGCCCTGAGACAACACAGGTCACAGCAAAGCCAGCAACAATGCTTGCAGATTTGCAGCCTCCATCACTCTGCCTTGTCTCTGCTCTTCAAATCTTTTACGAAGTACTTCAGATGTCCCCAACAACCTTAGTAAAACCCTACTTGCCTGAGCAAAGCTTCAAAAGAGGACGTGGCCCCAGGAGGGTTCAGTAAAAAATGCTGTAAATGATAAATGCTAGTCAGTGATCAGCAAGCTACCTGTTTGACCAGCTGGCCAGCAAATGGCAGGCTTTTCAAGCCAGGCACGTCCAAATCACAATAGCAGCAGTCAGTCACCTGTTCCTGAGAAGGAAGGTGTACACTGTGCACAGATGCCTTCTTGAGCACTACGACAGTCTGATTTCCATTGCAGTCTCTGGCAACAGCTGCACCTTCTAGAGGAGCATGCTGTGGAGCTTCTTCACTGATCAGGGTGGCCACCATGGGTATGGCAAGTCTCCAGCTAGTTGCAGCATGGTTCATTCTCCCCCAGAGAGCAAGCAGACACCATGGGGAAGTGGAACAGGACTGGCTGCATCTCTTTCTTTACCAGAAAGTGCTGATGATGTTTGGCTGTAGTCGTAGCTGGCTGTCCTACAGAGGAAGATGTGGGGCTGCCACCAGCTGCTCCTCAGGCTTTCAGACCACCCACAGCTCCCAAAAGAAGAGCCAGGATTGCTCTTGAAAGGAACAAGATGAAGGTGTCTTTACAAACAGACCCTGTGAATCTGCTTGTAGACAGGGCCAGGGACTTGTAGATAAGGAAATATCGGGAGAAGCTATCAGTTGCAGAAAATATTACTAATTGACACGGATTGCTGCTAAGCTAAGGTCGTGCTAAATTCTTGAACTTAGAGAAGAAGAACAAAGACTTAATAGAATATGAGTATCATTTATTATAAAAAAAGGGGGTTGCATATTAAGGGAGACATGGATGGGGAAGTCTGTACTTTGCAAGTACCTTAGACAATGGGGAAAAGAAGAGGGCGATGCTGCCAGGAAATTAAGAAAAGAGGAGGCTGCATCCTCCCACAATTTGAGATATCCCATGGGGAACCGCCACGTGGCCTCTTCCTTTGTTCATGAATAAAGTTACAGGAGTCCTCTGTCTCCTTTTTGGACATAAACCTTTGGCGACATGACTTTTTCTGTCCACGTCACAGCCTCCAGCTCCGTTGTGCCCAGGCTAGTCTCTGTGTGCACAAGAGCTTCCTCCTTTGCAAAGTTTTCGGGCGCCAACACCCCTGTTCAGTGTTAACTGGAGGGTAAAAATGGCAGGTCATGGACTATGTCTGGCGCTACTACAATCCTTCTAGGCACTGATCACAGGCTGCTAACCCACCGCTCTCCTCCAGACAGGCAGACTGACCAAGACACAGTGCCAGCAGCCAGGCATTTGCAGCCACCTGTCCAGAGACCGGGCCACCCCCCTGCCAGAAGGCAGGGGCTTCACAGAACCACGCCTTTTGGTGACTACAAGCTTTCTGTGGCAGACAGCAGTGCCTGCAGAGCATATGCCTGTCATAGGTGAGGAGGGCAAGCCAGTCTGCAGAGCAAAAGCAGGATTGGAAGTGTTGAGTCCGTTAAGAGGGCAGTAGCTAATTCTTGCTAAGCAGCAGCTTTAGGGAGCCTTTTGTCCTTCATTCTCCACCCTGCCATCCACCAGCACTTACTTGCATGACAGCAGCAGTGCCCCTGGCACTCGCAGCAGTGTGCCATGGGGACAAAAGCCTTTGCCTGCAATTTGATTTGGGAACCTTTTATAATGGAAGGGGAGGTGCAGGCGGCAAGCTGGATGAACATTATGCCTTAAGCTTCACTAGCTACGGGACTGCAACTGACTGTACAGCCCAGCAGAGTGCATACAGCCTTGAAAACCTCATTAATTATGCTCCTTCTCTTCCACACTGTAACTGGTCTTTCCACTGGAGTATGCCAGCACATATCTCCCTGGAGGCGAGAGCTCATACTTCCTCCTCCCCACTAAGAAAAATAGGCAGCAGCAGAGCCTTTTCACAGGTGTGCTTGCTGTTATGCCATGTGAGAAAACTCCCTTTTTCTGCTTTATCTCTTGCTGCTGCCTCTGATCCTCCCCAGTTTATCTCCTCACTCTGCCTGTCTTCTTTTTGCTCCTGGCTGGCTGCAGGGCTTCTCAAAATCTGGTTTTAAAATATGAAGTGACTTTTGGACTGTGTGGCTCAGGGCCAAGCCTTCATAGGCAGTGGCTGAGAAAATGTACTTATTCACTGCTTTTTGACATGGTCAAAGCTTATTCTGATAGACACTTTGGCATGAGAGGAGCAACTTCAGAAACTGACAAAATGATGTGGTTCGAAGAACTCAGCCTTCATCTTCATAGAGGTATGACTCCTGAGCAATATACTTGGTTTTCACATAATGGATCTTCTGTTTCTTTCCAGCAGCTCTCACGATCTCCCTTGAGTCTACTTTATTTGAGTGGAGTATAGGGGTTTATCCTACCTGTATCAATAGATCTTGTGTTCTGAAGAATTCCCTCTGTCAGAGACGGGGAAGGAGCAGGAAGTGCATGGGTGGGGCAGAGAATTAAATTCACAGTAGTTAAGCGAAATTAGAGGCCAAATTCTAATCAGCTGGGTCCTTTTGAAACTCACCTCGCCCAACAGAAGCAGTCAGTATCGGGGGAACAAAATTCACAGTGGGGCAGCATCCCAAAGATGGCATAAGCCTGGTGGCGCATTTTAGTACCAGCACCGTGCCCAAAGCTGCTGTAACACCGTAAAGTAACACGACACTGCAACTCCAGCCCAGTGGCTGTTTTGTGGCTGTATTTCTGCCAAACGCCATCATTATGACATTACTATTTCTTTTCAACACTGCGGTGTTGGACTTCTTTTTCATTATTATATTTTTTTAAATTTTTTACTTTATTTTTAGAACTTGCATTAGTGAGCTCTGTGATAAAGCGAAGTAAACACGTACACACAATAGTTAACCATAGGATGGCTGGGGCTGGCAGGGGACCTCAAGGATCACATGGCAGGACAGCACAGCCTCACTCGTGACTGCAGTTGTCGCCATCCCACATGACAGCAGGCTAAGGGCACAGGCTCCGCGCTGCGGGACACCCCGAACGCGCACCCAGCGCGGCGCGCCCCCGCTTTGGCTGCCAGCTCCGGCTGCGCATTCCCAGCGGGCATCCTGGAGGGTGCAGGGCTTGTGCCGCCGCCGCCGGGAGCCTGCATCCCCGTGCCGCTGCTGCCTGTCGCGACATGTGGAGTGTGCCAAGATAGCGTTAGGTCAGGATGTGCTTCGCTGTAAGATCCTTGTGTGCTTTCAAGCCTAATCAGCAAGAAAGGAGCCCTCATCAGAGGAACAGGGAGCGGCTAGGATCGCCTAGCTTAGGACATCCGGGAACTAACCAGCCTTGCGGAGGTCGTAAACCGAGATGTTGATGTGTGTCTGTTACATGCATTGATAGCTTGGCAATACGCTCAAGGTCTACGTCTCCTATGGCTGAACTATGTGCATTGTAATACTTAAAATCACGCCTGTAGGTCAAAAAAAGCCCAGGTGAAAACCCTTCCCTTGAGCATGCGTAGAAATGCGTGTAAAGAAATGCGTGTGTGTAAGGTGTGGAAGTTTCCGAACTAATCGCGATAGCGGCGCTGTACTTGGGAAGTCACTGACTCCGAACTTGTGCGTGTAAATAACGCAGTGGTAGGACCGGCAGGGCGCGCTCCATCTCTGGAATAGCACGGGGCTTGCGCGGCTCTGAAATAAACAACCAGTTTATTATTTACAACCTCTCCTGAGTGTGTAACTACTGGCTTGTGGCCAGGAATCCGATTTTGTGGCGGGCGCTCCCGCGGCTGGGGCCGCTGCCCGGGGCTCCGCCGGCGGCCTTGGCGGTGCGGGGGCAAGGAGCTGCCGCGCCCCGCTCGCCCCGGGCCGCAGCGGGATGCGGGCAGCGTCCGGCCGCAGGCTCTGCTCCGCGCCCCGCGGTACCGCTGCTGCTGCTGGTGCTGGTTCTGCTGGTGCTGCTGGTGTTGCTGGTGCTGCTGCAGCGCAAAGCAGCGCGGCTCTGGCGTAGCCTGCCTCCCTGTGTCCGCATCCCTGTCAGCAGTAGCTATGGTGCATGCACAGGCCCTTCTGTTTTCTCACTGATGTAGTTCGGCGTTGAAGGGATCTAGTTCATAACAGAGTCTTGTATGTTTGTTTTTCCTATGTCTGCTGCCTTATAATTTCCTCTTTCACTTAACTTGCTGTTCACCCCCTCGGGGAAATCACTGAGGAGCAGAGAAGTGCCTGGCCACGGGCTGGGCTTTCTAGTCCAGAGGTGGGTTGGAAATTGGGCAATAAAAAGCAATGAAGTTTTGAGACATTCTCTGCCTGGTGCTGTAATTTTTTTCTCATTAGTTTTCTCTTTCAAAGCAAAAGGAGAAAGGACCAAATTTGACAACCCATCATCCCTTTTTATTGCAACAATTCATTCATTTAAGAAGCAGCGGACTCTGCTTGGAGGTATTTACACATCTGCTTCCACCCCAAGTCCGGGAAACCTGATTGCAATGATGCTGTGGCCGAGCCCATCTGCCCAAATCTTCCACCCTCCCAGCCCCAGATATCAAGATGATAATATGGAGCCACTTTACTGAACCACCTAACCCCAAAAACCTGTGAGAAGGGGAAGTGCGTTCTCAGATTTAGGAAGCGAAATAGGGAAAACCACAGACAACTGTTGAAGCTCACACCTTCCCATCTGCTCCAGATAAGGATTGCTGTGTGTCTCCAGCTTACCATGAAAAGCAGGGTTATTGAAAGCTCCTGGCATCTTCTTTTTTTCCTGTTAAAATGGTAGGAAGATAGAGATATGTATTTGTAACAACTGGCTTGGTTTGCTTCTGCTCTGAGTAGATGACTGTGAGTAGATGACTGTGTTAAACTGGGACCTCATGAATTTTGGCTGCCATCCTGCCGGTCCCCCTCATGCCTCCCTCCAGCACAGCACCCATCTAAGAAGGATATTTTTCAAGGGCTCGATTCAGATTGGTGGATCCCACTCTCCTGGCACCATTACTTGATCCAGGAACTTACTAATGCCAGCCACAAGATTTGTCTGGTTCTTGGCTTTATAGGCAAGTCATGGAAAACACACCCATAGGAGACAACCAGTGGCAGGACAAGCCATGCTGGATGTCCTAACCAGTGCAACAAGCTCTTATCTAAATGCAATTTATTTTCCCCCAAATTTACTGCTGAAAATTTTCCCCCAAAGCAAAAAACTGTGGTACTTGTAATAATCTCCTCCACAAGGCCCCTGTTCCCAATGGCACACCACAGCCTTTTGCTTAGAAAGGAGGTGTTCACCACTGGGTACAGTGTGCTTGGGACCCCAGGGACATGATCAATATCTTTTTTTTAACCCATGAGTTTTACTGGGATTTTTTTCCCCTGATTCTCACCTGATAGGTTCTGGTTAACATACAACCTGGTCCTGCAGCCTCACATGGTTATTTCTTAGCCTTAGCCTTAACTGTGGTCATAATCCTAAAGCTTTCTTTTGGGAGTGTCTCGCCCAACTCACTTTTTGACTGAAATCTGAATCTCTTCAAAACAGACATTAAAAAAAATCACATTAAAAAAATCTGTCCTGTGAAAGGAGTAAAATGACATGTCATCGTATGACTGGCTCATCACAAACACCCTCCTCCACTGCTCACATAGTAAAGAACTACATAAATAAATGTAGTTTATGTTTATATGCAAATACATATAGTAAATAAAGTATGTGAGCAGACATAGCAAGCAACGTCAATCCTTGCAATAAAACCCCGAGAAAATTACTCACATGCACACAATAGAGCTGTACAACTCACAAGAAGTTGAATCCATGAACTCTCTGTCATCTGTCCTGCATCCCCTGCCAGGGCAGACAAGACCTTGAAAACACAAGGATCAATTAAAACAAATAAAAAAAACCCCTCCCACCCTACCAACGGACCGCAGTCCCTAAAGCAGACAGGACTGTTGAGTTCTACACTGCCTTTCTGTTCCCGTGCCCGACGAGGACAGACCGCAGTGCGGGGCGCTGGGGCCCCGCGGGAGGCTGGCCGTGGGGACACCAGCGCGCTGTCCCCTGCGGACGCTCCGGCGCAGGCAAGGCTGCCCTCTGCTGCTTCCCAGCAGGACAGCCAGCCTGCCAGCATCAGCCGCACTGCCCTCCCTCCTCAGGCCGGCTGGCCGGCATCGCACCGCTCCAGCACTGGGGAGCACAGCAGCCTCCCTAAAACAGGACTCGAGGAAGCGGCGACCAACCGTGCTGAGTGACCCGCCCCGCGCCCGGGTAGCACAGACCGCCCTGACCATCGAAATCCTTCAAAGACACGGGGCAAGCCGAGGGCGCCTGTGCCCACACTTGTCTGTGCAGACCACAGGGCTGTTTTCTTCCCCTTCTCCTGACTCTTTTCAGCTGCTTTCAGTAAAACATCCCTCATATATCCCCAAGCAAAAGCAATTCATGTAGTTTTAAGAGGAATGGTGGAAGAAGGTAGCTCTATCAAAATATTTGTTTGCATGCGGATAAGTGGAGACTTCAGGGCAGCCTTTGTTGACCCTTCATACTGATTAATTCATATTTACACTGCTTTACTTCATTTGAATGGAGCTTCTTGTGATTTATTTCTAACATTTTTTCAGACACGTAGCCCTGGCCTGCCAGCACGGAGAGGAATTGCACAGGCTGTGGTTTGGTTACAAGTATTTGTTTAGTATTCTTGTAATAAACAGCTGGTTGCATTGTGATGCTGAATAAATGCCCTTTTTGCTGTGTGTGTCGGTATGCGAGCAGAGCCGGCCCGCTGGGGGCTGAGACAAACACCCCCAGTGCCGGTGCCAGCCGCAGGTTGTGCCCTGGATGGCAGGAAGCCAGCCGGGAATGGGGGAGGACTCTGCGTCTAGCGAAGGGCACGGGCCCTGCGGGGTGAGGATGAGGGGGAGATCATCCCGAGACTCTGCAGGAGCCAGTGGACACACGGAGAGACCCCAGACCAAACGCCGGCATTGGGATGCGCGCAACAGCTCAAGCCATCCTCGTGCCTCTGCACCACCACGATTAAAAACGCTCCAAGAGGCGAGAGGTCTGGGAATGCGACGTGGAAAACCTGCGGCCGAGCGGGTGAGAGGAGCTGGTCAGACTGGGGGAATGTGGGGTGTGCAGGGAGCCGAGCGGGGCACCCGCCGGGTCCCTGGAGCCGCCCGCTGCGAAGGGGCTGCGGTCCCCGCAGCTGCGACAGTCCCCGCTTCACCTGGGATCTTCGGAGCAGGGAGGAGCCAAAGGGTGCGTGTTGAGATTTCCTGAGCAGATCCCGTATCAGTCCTCAGGATGGACTCGAGCCCCTCCGCTGGGGCAGCGTTTTGTTCAGGTTTGGTGACATTCCTGCGGGGGAGTGTGTGTGTGTGGTTGCAGTCCCTCGGAAGGCGCACGTAGAGAGCGGGGAAGTGTTTTCGGCCGGTGCGGGAGCGTTATCCCGGGAGCCGCAGCGTTATCCCGGGAGCCGCAGCGTTATCCCGGGAGCGGCAGTGCCGCTCTCACCCGCAGCTCGGCGGAGCGATGCCATCACGGGCACCGCCGACCACACCGATTCCCTTTCCTGCTGCAATGACTGCCTGACGATTCCCGTATTCCAGGGTTTATTGCTGTGTCCGGAAGACGGTGGGCTGATTGAAAGAAGCTTACTACCATGCATTCTATCAATACTAATTAATGAATATTTACACATATGTAAATTCCTTTTAAAGGAGCTAAAATCAATTTTAAGAAAAACCAAAATAAAACTTTTTGAGTGGACAAAAAATGAAGTCGCTCCTCGGGGTGGGGGTGGGGGGGTGGTTGGTGGAAAAATGTCTTGAGAAAACATTTATCCTAATCAAAAGANCCTCCTCGGAGTGGGGGGGTGGTTGGTGGAAAGATGTCTTGAGAAAATATTCATCCTAATCAAAAGAGACGAACAAAAAAAAAGAGAAATTCTCATGCAGAAGTGGATATAAGATAAAATCGGTCTTGAAAGGTTTCCAGCAGTCCATATGTAGGCTCTTTCTAATATGACTTGCAACCGTAGTTAATTGGGTTTGTGAAAAACAGACACACTGGAAGTCATTATTCTTAACCTCTGACTTGACTCTAGAAGAAACGCAGAGGCCCAGAAACAATGATGCAAAGAACTCACATTTCCTGTGGCTCCAAGGCAGTACTTTTTACTTGACTTTGGCTAACTTAATTTCTTGTTTGCAGAAAGACATTAGGGACAGGTTTCTAAGAGTATGAAAGGAGCTATTTAATTTTTGCATTACTTCTGCTCTGTTATGTTGAGGAGTTCTTCTATTTGTTTTGGTCTTTTGGTTGGTTTTTCCCCCCCCAAACTTGTATTTCTCTGTAGAAAAGCCTGACCTTATTAATGTAACATCAAGGAATCATTTAAATGGAAAATTTCAAGAACGTGTATTCATAATACATTTTAAATAATTAGTAGCTGTTTATTAAACTTTTAAGCTTATTATTGCAAGTTTTTAGGTAATTACCAAGACATATTCCTGCTAGCTATTCAATTTGAAACAGTCTTGCTTGGTGATGATGGAATGCTATTACCATCTGGCAGCTACTCAGCGTCTGTGTGAAATGGCTGAGTCGTCTAAGTGTGCTTTGTATCACAAGTGTTGCCAAAGGAGAGAATGAACTGGCAAAATTAATAGCAGACTGAGCTCAGGAGCCAAAACCTAAAAGATGTGGGAATTGTGGAGATGGGAGTAGCAGTGTGAAGAGGAAATCAGGCATGTTACAGATCAGTAGAGAAAAACAAATAAGGGCTAAACTGTGGCCTGTTTCAGCATGAGAACAAAACAAATTGTTTGCTACATTGAAAACATTGTAAAAGTGGTAACAATGCCTGAGAACATTCTGTTTTGAACTTTTCCCTTAAGGTAAGCCACGTTTATAATGAGATTATTTTATAGCCACTTCTGCTTTCAGACACTGACTATTGTGTGCAGAGCAGCTTGCTCATGAATTGGCACTTGAAAAACTGTACAGCAATTGCTTACACAGCATTATTTTACATTTCTCACTGGTATTAATTATTTTTGTCTAGGCCACCAGTGTTTTAAGTTAGCTGAATATTTTACTCCTTTAGATCGTAATGCTGATTCTGCTTTTAAACTGCATAAATTTTTAGGTTAATAATGTCCTAGGCATTAATAAAATACCAAACCAGCAGTCAGAAACATAACCAAAATACTGCACAAGCACTGCATATAGACTACAGTTCCATGTTTGTTAATTATATGATGTAATATTTCATCACAATATTTTATGTGATGCTGAGTATCAATTTTTTGTGGAAAATAAACATTCAATGTCAAAATAAAGCTGTAGCATTTAGTGGTCATTATTTTCCACAACTTACACCAGCATTAACACAGATAAACTGTTTGCAAGAATTCTTCACTTCCGGCACATAATTTCTTTCTTTACCTACCAGTTGCTATATTGCTGAAATAGAGTTCTCATGAAAACTGGGCTGAAATGACTGTAAGTTCCAGCTTTTTCTGGAAGTGAACACTTAGGCCCTGTTAAAAGGGGCTACAAAGTTTTGCAGGAAGAAGCAGATTAGAGAATATAACATTAGCACACCTGCTGGATGTACTTTCCTTCACTGCACGTATCTGATTCCATTTAAAAAAGAAACAACTCCACACTTAGGTGAGAGAAAACCTGTCTGCTGTACATTCTACTGTGTGTTTCCCCGAATTCACATGATCTTTTGTCCAGATGGATAAAATAGGTATTGTATTAATATTTTACAGATTGTTTTTACAGATCTGCATTTTGCAGAGGTGTGTGGTTAGATATTTCCCAAGCATGGGACTTACTTTCTCTTGGTTTTCAGTCTGTGCTGTCCCTACCAGTGCTAATACTGCCACTACTGCCATAACACATTGAAACACAGTAAATGGTAATAATAATAACAATAACAATATCTAATACTACTTTCACCTAGGGCACATTGACATCTCCCATGGGACACAAGGTTTCTGAAATCCAAGTGAGGTTTTAAAAGAGCAATAATATTTGTTATGTAATCAATATAAATTTACTAATCTCCAGAAAAATACTCCGAAGTCTACAGGTGACAGTCACGGTTAAAAAAAAAAAATAAAAAAGAGGTATCATTTTTGGTTTATAAAGCTATAGAAAAATCTTCTAATATAACACATATTTGTAGCTATAGTTGTGCACTAAAATAATAAATATTGCACCTCAATATACCAGACTGCTTTCAATAAACTATGCTGCACATTAAATCAAGTGAAATGAACTGCCCACAAAATAATTTTGTATTATCTATAGGTCACATTTAGCTGTAATATTAGAAGATTTTCGCTTAGTTTTCTATACACTGTAATCAAGAACCCCAAACTAGATAAATTTTTTGTAAAATATAATTTTCATGTAACTTTTCTAATGAAATAAAATCTCTCCAATTACGGGGAGGGATTATATGAACAGATAAAGACATAAGAGTTAGTGCCAGAGGAGTGATAGCATTATAAAAGACATAGACTGCTATCAAGTCACTACATTCAGGTTATCATATAACCTTAAAACGTGCACATCAGTTGTAAGCTCTTCGCAGCAAAGAATCTTTTTACTGTGCTTTGAGGGTCTTTCTGAGGGTCATAGAGCCCTTCAAAACATCCTTTATTTTAATTTTTAAAAATAATTTATATGCCACTAAGCGATGGATCATTTATTATAGAATAGAATCATAGAATAGAGTCATAGAATAGAATATTTTAAGTTGGAAGAGACCCGTAAGGATCATTGAGTCCAACTCCCTATTCCTTGCAGGACCAGCTAAACCCTACGAATAAGAGCATAACGCAGATGCTTTTCTAATTACTTGTTGCAAATTAATTAAACTAAACCAGACTAACCTACTGAAAGAAATTCCTTCAGTAGTACTAAGGAACCACAAAAGCACTTTGCAAGCTTGTTCCAGAAGGGGTGTGGACGCTACCTGTAACTAGAGACCGTGTGGAGCTGGGTTTCGGAGCACTCTCAGTACCTCCTGTCGTTTCAGTCGCCACAAGGTGGTAGCATTTCTGAGCATTGCTCATTCTGCCTGCCTTCTCTCTTACCTCCATACACAGCATTCTATAAAACAGCAGCAGCCTGATCTTTTAATCACAGAATGGTTGAGGTTGGAAGGCTCTGGATGTCTTCTAGTGCAACCCCTCAACTCCAGCAGAAACACCTAGAGACAGCTACCCAGATGGCTTTTGATCATCTCCGGAGTGGGAAACTCAACACCACTCTGAGTAACCTGCACCAGTGTTTGGTCACCCTCAGATAAAAAAACCCAACATTTTCCTGATTTTTTAAAAAATTAATATTAACATATTAATGTTCAGGAGGAACCTCCTGTGCTTCAGTATGTGCCCATTGCCTCTTGTCCTGTCTCTGGGCACTTCTGATAACATCATAGCTCCACCTTCTGTATGCACTGCCTGCAGATATTTGTACACAGTGAGGTGATTCCCCTTGAGCTTTTTCTTCTCCACACAAAACAGTCCCAGCTCGTTCAGCTTTTCCTCATAGGAAATAAACCTCCATAAAGATCTTGGTGTTGGCCTGAACTCTCCCCAGTACCCAAAACACTCTCCATGTGCTCACAGCTAGATGCAGCATTACAGGTGTGACATCAACAGGGAAAGGGGAAAAGGGAAGAACAACCTCGCTTGGCCTGCTGGCAACGCTCCTCCTAATGCAACCCAGGATGTAATTATTTTCTAATAATAAGGATAATATTAAGGAGTTCCAGGAAGGTCAGAGAAAAGTCTGGTCACTGATCTGGCTTTATTGTCACTATGAAGGTATATTACAGTTCACTGTCTGCCCATTACTGTCTCCATTCTTCGTCACCCTTTTCCTGTCTATAGTCAATTCTTTTCCAACATTCAGTCTTCAGAAAAAGTTAAAATAAAGAAGAGCACAAGACAATAATTCTGCTCCTGGTTTCGCAATTAAAAGCCAGTAGCTTATTCATTTGCACCTGTGAAGAGCAAATTATGTCCCACCTCAGACCACCTAAAAGTTAATGTTTTCAAAATGCCTTAGAAAATAAATCACATCTCTTTAGTTTACAGTTCAGTTCAAAATTGTAATTTAATTTCTGGTTTAAGGAGCAAAAAATATGATAATAAATTCCTGTCCATCAATGGTGGAGCTACCCAGTATGTTTTTTAAGGCACCAGTACTTTTTTCACTATCAGTACAAATGTCTTGATAAACTAGGGAAGCAGTAAGATACAAAACATGTGAGGAACTAAATGTAATGAGGAAGAAATCGTACCAACACAAGAGGAAAATACCTAATCGGCAACTTTGTAAAGAGAAGGCTGCACTGGCAGGAGTGGTCAAATCAAAGGACATGACTTACAAAGTCAGCACATGCAAACCAAGGCTGTTTATTCTCCAGCAGGCTGATAAAGCAAACTCCCACTGAGGTGACCCTGGGTATGAAGCACAATGGCCAAGATGATTTGACCTGCACGAAACCTGGTTCTTTCTGCAAGTCTAAGAGCTTCCAGAATAGTGCTGAGCACAGAGAGGAATTCAGCTATGTTTGCATTTCTCCATGAAGATAGAACCAAAAATGCTAACAGGTAATTTTAATTACCTCTAGCAGCAACAGTACATACCACCCACCTAATTAGGCATGGCAGCTGTGCCTGGAAGTGCCAATCTATTCCCACTAATGATAAAGCTTTCAAACCTGAGTGGTTTGAGTTGCACCTAAATCAGATGTACAGACAACAGTGATGTAAAAGTCCTCAAAAAGGACTTCATTTGCACATGGGACTCCCTTCATTGTCCCTTGGTCCTGCAAAGGCAGAGAATGAACACACACTTTTGTGAGCAGCAGAGACTGCTTCAGCATAGAAGTGCCTCTGGGTGAAGAGCTCTCAATGCCTGAACAGTGAACCAAACAATACTTTGAGGTGAAGAGAGCTGGGTATTGTGAAACACTTTCATTAGGAACTCTTAGACTGCTAAGGAGGTTGGGAAATAAATGTTGTTGGAAGTTGTTTAAAAAATTTATCTCAGATGCGCCCTAAGTTTCTAGCCACTGTATAGCTTGTTATGAAGTTACTTGAGAACATTTTACTGTACTTCAAAAAAAAAGCAGTCATCCAGCCATGATCAGCATTCACAGGAAACCACGTACCTTCACACAGGGCACAGGGATTGGTTGCATATGTTGTTCTCACAAGCTGTATGCGTTGGTGAAATAAATATCGGGTATACTTTATTTACTGTTGCATTTCTTTTGAAGTGGAGACATACTAGATGACTTCTTTCGGCCTCTCCCCACCCTATGCTTTGTATTTTTGTTCAAAAACCAGAGGAATTTTATCTCAGGACTAACAGTAATCTCCTCTGTATGCATCAATAAGGTCTAGGTGACCTGCCAAAACTCAAGATATGTAAGGTTATTGTGGTAAGAATAGAAACAGATGGCAGAGTCAGGTATTTTTCCATACACTTTCATCTACTTCACAGTTCAAAGCCTTCAGTCACCTCCCAGTGTTAATCTTTCTCTCATGTTTTCTCTTTCTTCTTCGGTGCTTTCCATAATGGTATCAGCCTTCGGCATCTTGTCTGGTTTTTTTGCATTGTTTCTTTCTTGTATCAGCAAACAGCTAGTTCCAAACATACTGTTTGGAACATACAGTAACATATCTTCATTTGTTATTTCAAATTCCTGTATAGATGATTTTGCTTTTGTTTTGGAGGAAGACATACATTCAATTTTGAAAATGATATTACGTAAGAAACTTATTTTCACAAAGGAATTCTGTCATGTTCTGTAAATGCCTTAAACAAATTACAATCATTGAAACTTAGTGTTTAAACCAGAGTCAAGTCACCATTACAGAAATTAATGCCAAATACTATAATAAGAATTTTGAGTACTGAAAAGCTTTTAAATACATGGTTTCATAGCCCATGTCACAGATGAGTGTGAAACAACAGTGCTCTATCAAATTAGAAGACCCTTCCCTTAAAGAAATTGAGGGCCTTAATATTTTATATGCAGACCACCATACTTCTAGCAAAAGGAAAAAAGTCCTATGAAAGACAAAAACATACTTCACACATTAACAATTTCAACAGTAAATAGGGAGGGCACTAATTTCTCTATTCAAATCCTGGAAGTGCAAGGATACCAAGACTTCTATTTGCTAATAATGCTGACTCTTTTTTGAGATCTGGAGAAGGAGGGTGATACTTACATGCTTTCACCATGCCAGGAGCACAAAAAAAATCACCTCTGGAAAGAAGTTCAGAAGTAAGTTTGTTAATGTCTGAATATATGAACCACAGCAGTATTTATGTAAGTGCCTATACATAACACAAGTGATTCAGTCTATCACCTTAATGCTGCCTTATGTTAAGCTTATGCATCAGAAGGACAGAAAGAGATAGCCATAATTTGAATGTAAGCAAATTATTTGGCAAAGACATACCTTGCCATTCTTTCTCAAGAAACTTTAAAAATATGTACTTTAAAGATTTAGAGCTTGTTCTTGCCACTGGTTACTTTTTCCAATATAACACTTCAGTGCTGAGCAGGTTCTGCAGTCTGTCCTGCTCAGCAGCTGAATACATTTCCTACCATCAGTGTTCCTGCCCAAGCTGGTGTCATGCACAGAACAGTCCTGCAACCTCCAGAGAATCCTTGTATTTGGGCTGATGTGCAGCACCAAAAATTCATTATTCTGCTTTTCCCTGTACATGATTTAACTCGCACAGGAACCATCACTGCCTATGAATAAATCTGGTCTTTTCTGAACTGAAAAGCAAGTTAAATATTCAAAATGTTCTCTGGGAGATCAACTCAAAGGGAGAATATTACATAAGGTAGGGAAGGCGTTAAGAGAAAAAGCAGCCCTCCCACTCATTCCTCTAGAAGATATTGAAGTTTCTTCATATCCAGCCACAAATATCTGGAGTGATATTTGTGACAGCTAAGCAGCACAGGCACCTGAAAACCTTGCACACCCTGAAACCTGAGAAGCTTTTAACCTGTGGAGGTATCAGGCAGTGCAGGAGCTCCAAGCCTCAAGCAGGTAAACAAACTACCAGAAAACAGGCTAATGTTAAAAAAGTTCAGGGACAACTGGAGGGTTCCATGGAATTCTAATCCCCATTCTACATGCTGATCTCAAAACATTCTGATGGTTTTATGTGGCACTGCTAATTTTATCTGGCATTGCCAGTGTTCCCTCAGGCCTAAAAACAAATGTTATTCTGTTTTCTTTGCTTGGACTAGATTATTATAAAATTTTTACACATGTAAAAAAAGTTTGACTTCTTCTAAAGCTTTCTACAGATAGGGTTTTAATTAAAAGAACAGTTACAGAAATCAAACGACAATTCTATTACTGCTGGAATATTATACAGAATGTGCTATTTTAAGTCAGAAGCAGCACAAATACAGGTGGTTTCAAAAGCTTTAAAGAAAAATTGTGTCTTAGAAGCAGAAAAAAAATATTTATATTGAGAAGAAAAAAACCTAAAAGGTTCCTTTGCATCTTGTTAAAAAAAAAAAAATCTATGCTGTTTTGAAGAGTAGCAATAAGGCACATTTTACCACATGCACCATGATTAAACTTTGACAGTCAACACCAAAGGAAGCTGCTGGGAATATATTAATGTTCTTAATTCTAATGTTCCACAGCAGAGAGGAATAGGGGTGAGCAAATTTCAGTCCAAGTATTCTGACCTCTTAGTACCTAAATATACTGAAATAGTACAAATCAAAGGTTTAAAAGTTTTAAGATGAGGGATCGTCTTTCCTTAATTGCAGATAGGCTAATCCCAAACAAACATATAGAAAGATTTTTCAAAGTAAAATTTTTGATATTTCTTTAGTCTACTAAAGCCTCTATTCAAGAATCATATTTATACTATCTCTAGAGGTCCTAAAGATATATCAAAATTCTGAAACTCCTCAAGTCAAAGAGAAAGGTGAATTCAGTTTTAAACTGATCCGTTTCTTGGTATGTGAACTTAACACTCAAAAATTAAAAAAACATGGGGATATTTTAAATATTAGAGTGTGTTTAATGTTGGTTAATGCTTGCTTTAGTGTTTGTTTTAACAACTTTTTTTGTTGTTTTTCCTTGAGTTTTGTTTTTGCTTGGAGTATTTACTTGAATTTTATCAAATTCAATGTAACTCACCAAAAATTTCTTTCAAAAGCCTTGGAGGAATATATTTAAATTAAACAATGTTGGCATTCTGTATTGTAAATAAGTACATACACAGTTATTTTTAAACTAGATCACCCTGGAATGTGGAATAATGAATAAAGTGTTTATAAAGTGATTCATAGCCTTTTAAATACCAGAAATCTGATAGCAACATGGCTCCTATTACTTTTTTACTATGCAGGTATGTTGTCGTACTCATTTATCCTCCACATAGGAATTTAAAAAATCCCCAAAACATTTTCTGAAAACAACATTGTCATCCAGTCTAGAAATTCTTCCAAAATAACTAATTTATTTCATTTTTTTTCTTGACCATTATAAAAATAACAATTGCCATGTGAAGTTTTGGGCCCATTTAATAATAGATACTGATTTTGTCTTTGGTATTGTCTGCATCTCAGACCTCACACATTTCTGCATATGTTGTTGTAGCTCTTGAAATAAAAGTGCTGAAGAAATGTAGATTATGTTCTAAAACAATCTCCAGCATCAGCTGCTTCTTACTTTAAGACACATAATATTCTACAGTCCTGACTTTAAATTATGAACATAACTGCAAGGATTAGCAGTACAAAACTTCCTACATTGCCAAAAACTACTGGTATTTACTTGTACAAAACAGATTATATAAAACTCATTGTACAAGCTTATTTTCTACATAATTTTTACTTCCTGTAGTTGGACAGCCACACTGCCACATAAATATGAACCATACACATGCATTTTATGTAGATTAAAATAAAAGGAATCTTTATCAAAAATCTCAGGGCTTTTACCTCTGGACATAAAGGAAAAGAAAGCCAAAACCACAGCATGGATCTACTTACCTCAATAAGAAGATCAGGAAAACAGGAAAATAATAATGAGGAAAAACACCAATATCAATATCAATAAACTAGGAGTCTCGCCACATTGAGCCAAAAATTTTAAATACATGGTATTGACAAGGACACAGTAAAAATGAACAGAGCGAGATAATCTTAACACAAGTACCACTTCTGTTACAAAACCCCCTAATCATTTTATAGTTTGCCTTGAAGCCTGAGATATTTTTCAGAAAGAAGAGCAATGACAGAGTGGCAAAGAGGTTAAGGGCCTTCAGAGACAGAGATACTTAGGAAGCCTTACAGTAGGGTTTGTGAGAAACATGATAGGGATGATGATATGTGGCTTATTCTGCTTCTGAGTGTTAGAGACATTAAATGAACATTTGGAGTCTGCCTGCTGGGAGGAGAAAGTGAAAATAATTTTATTTAGCAATAAATCTTCATATTATCTTCTGCCAGACCTGTCAAATGGCTCTTCTACACATGCAGCAGTGTTTAGCAATTTCAACCAACAATACTTTAAAAATATGCTCTGTGTTGAAAAACAGTTGAAAAATAACTGAACTGTTTATTGTGGAAC
The DNA here is from genome assembly GCA_013397915.1 of Daphoenositta chrysoptera. Taxonomy (NCBI): domain Eukaryota; kingdom Metazoa; phylum Chordata; class Aves; order Passeriformes; genus Daphoenositta; species Daphoenositta chrysoptera. The sequence goes on from VZRO01000423.1 coordinate 285,835, forward strand.
CCTTAGCAGAGAAGCCTGTTAAATGGCTGATCCTTTACCTAAGTTATATTTAGAGATACCTCACACATAATTTTTCTTGTTTTGAAAATTAAAGGAGATGATTCTAAATTTTTTACTAAAATTAAAATTAAAATTAAAATTAAAAATTTCCATTACTATGGAAACCTTTCTCAAAATACTTCACTAACCACTATTATGAATATGGTATTTGCAAACCATACAAACTAAATAATTTTGTTATGAAATAAAAACAAAGATGGAGTAACCAAATTGTGAGCACAGTCAAAATTCTTTTAGAAAAGGGTTTTTAGCAACTCCCAGACACAAGCTTTTTCACATTGCAAGGTAAGAGCGCAAAATGAATAATAAGGCTTTAAAGCTCTGCAGAAAAATTGATGCAAAGAAATACTTCATTTCTGAAGTATATAGCTATAGTACAGACTTCTGAACTTCAATTTCAGGAAAACAAATTGTCAGTGTGAAAGTTGGAATAACTCTCAAGCCTAATGGTGTAACTATGACTTGTTGTTTCCCTCCTTACCACCAGTGCCCTTCCTTGAGTTCTCACAACCTTTGGAAAGCAAAGCAATGCTGAGGGACAGGGCCCAGGAAAGGGGACAAGATGTGCAGCACATCATTGGCCTCTCTGTCCTTCCTACTGCTCCTCCCCCCTTGTTTATATTCATTCTTTCTTGCCCCCATTGTCAGAAGATGTCTGGAAAAAAAAAAAAAGAAAGAGAAAAAAGGCAACACACCCTTCCTGCCCACCCCCCAGCTCTTGCTGTTTTAACAGGTGAGGGGTTTTTATTGAGTTACTTACAGAGAAGAACGCAGGAGAGAAGAGACTTATTGCTCATGCCTGAGCCTGTGCTGTCTAGGCAGACTGCTGTAGTCACTGCCATCACAAAGTGAAACTCTTCTGCAGTCTGTGTTTTTTCTCACTCGAGCTAGGCATTTGTCTCTTTTGATTATTACAAAAGCTAATCAGGCAAAAACTTTCCTGCCTTGATGTAATGTAGCAATTGCAAAAGCAACTTGTAAGCTGATTTCCCCAGGCTGTTAGTTTTCAGTTATCATGGTTTGCAGACAGACGGAAATCTAGGAAGGCATACTAACGAAAGATTATTCCAGTGAGACCATTTTGGCTGGTCATTTTTGTACATCGTTCCATGATCAGCTGACCTGGAGAAATATTCCAGAACTCCTTTTGCTTTGAGTGGGAAGTAGAGCCCACTACCTTATGTTAAAGCCATTTTCAATGCTGTGGACACTGTAGTACCGGAGCAAACAGTATTCTAGTGGAAAGAAGACAAAATGGGATTATTTTGACAGTTATTAGGACATCGCTGACCACTAACATTCATGCTGCAGGTGGTCTGTTAATGCCATTGAGACAGAACTATGAAGCTGCAAATAGCCAATAGGCCAATTATTATTAGGTGGTTAATGGACTAGTGTACATCAGGCTACTAATGTAGATTTCAGCAAGTCATTTATAAAAAAATGGCCCCTGCACCCAGACATATCCTTAAAAATTTCTTTTTCGACACCTTGGCACGAAAACATTTTGCAACAAGATCATTCATATAGATATAAAAAGTTATTCAACTCCATCCAGATGAAGTTTTTGGCAGGAAAGTCCATTCCAGAAATAAAAGCATAACTATTTAATCACATAATGCTTATTTTAAAAGTGCCTATACTTGCCTTGTGGTTACCACGTTCTTTTTTTCTTTTATTGCCAGACTAGTATTTGAAGATACCTACATACTTACCTCCTCATTTTAAGATAACCACTTAATAACACAGACACACCCCAGGCAGTTAGAAACTAAGAAAATGGCCAATTTGTCTGAATGTTCATGGCTTAAATCTTACAAACACCATAAAATGACACATACAAAAGACTTTTTTTTTTTTTTTTTTTACGTAGTGGTGACTATATCACATAAATGTAAAGTTAATTATATTAAAGTATCTGATTGAGTCACCTTATTTGTTCCTTGTTAACTTTTTTTCCTGCATTTATTCCCCGTTAGCCCCATGGGGTTTATCAGTCGAGGTGATTGAATCTGACGGATCTCATTTGCAGTTCATAGGACAAGTTACCTGAATGAACATAAAAGAGGATGTTTTTTTCAGAAACACATTTTAGAAGACTGCTAAAGATATGAGGCTCCACCAGCTTCTTAGAACCTGTGAGACTCAAGTACAGGTAGTGACGTAAATTCACCCTAATGGCCCTGACCAGCAATCACTTGGGATGTTCTCCTCTCCACTCAAAGGCTCCAGATGGTCTAAGTACAGGGCTGGGCAGCCACACTTACCTGGACTGAGTTGGATGTGGATGGACATTGTTGTATCACTGTCCCTGGTCCTGCCTCTGGCCTCATCTCCCGTCCTGGACCTGATCCATCACCATCCCTTGTCTGGGACTGCTGGCAGCCCCTGTGTTGAAGTACCCCAGACCACGGTGTGTTCAGGTGCAGCCAGACTGCCCTCTGGTCAGGGAGGTGCTCCTGCCAGTGCTGGGGGCATCCTCAGCACCTGTTTTGTCCCCCAGCTTGTTGAGTAGCTCTGCTGTTGCTGCTCGGTGACACTGACTGTGTATAATGGAGCCACAGGAATAGGAAATGGGGGTTTTCTCTCCGTCATCTCTCAATGTAAGCTGCCTTGTGAAGGGGGAAAGGGTATTACCAGGAACAAAGGGGAGCACAAAGAGCATGCCAAACATTGCTTCAAGCAAGCAAAATTCATACGTGCCAGAAACTGTTATTAGCTGTGTTATTAACACAACAACACAGCAGCTCAACCCAGCAGACTTAATATTAAGATCACTTTGATTTACAATCACATTGAACAGGATCTACGTAGAAGATGCTTGAGGAATGAGTCTCTTGCACCACAAAATGACTGCGGTTTCAGGATTCAGTAGTGCTGAAACATGTGCAGAGAAGTACAAGTACCTGTAACTCTCAAGTACCTTAAATTCTTTTCTCCCTCTCCTGTTGTGAGTTGCTTCTTGGGCTTTCAAGAGAATAATTTTTCCTCTTCATTTCCATACCACAGAAAAGGAACATGTGAGAATAAAGCTAAGAAAATGAGTGAAAGTTTTTGCTACTGAATTTAAAGAAGTCAGTATTTTACCATATAGCCCAGTCATAGCAGATGGCAAAGTATCTCTGAAAATGTTGTTCCATATAGAAGACCTAAGTCCTTAAAACATAGAGACAGTATCAGAAATGGTAGTACAAGTACAGGGGAGTTCTTCCAGCAAGAAGAGGTCAAAGGAATGAACTGTTACACCAGCTAACATTGACAATACTATTGCCAGGGTCATCAGATAAAATTTCAAATGCAATCAAAGCACGAAACAATGAAAGCACTAATAAGGGGCAGATGTTCTCTGGCATACTGTTTAACTGTGTCGAAAACATGAAAGCTCGGAAAGCAGAGGCAAGTTGAAAATTATCTTATGCATGCCTGAAGGCACAGAAGACAAACACCCTGTTCTAATCCTTTGAAAGATGAGTACAGCAGCCCTTTCACCTAGAAATTCAGCATGATAATGAAAAGACTGAGTACTTCCAACTGGTACTTGCTGAAAACACCCTGATCTGAAAGATGCTTATTTAAAAAAATTCTTTTAAATTAAAATTTGTCTCCCTAGCACATACCCACAGAGCAGAAGCAAATAATGGCAACGGTAGGCATCTAGCTCATACAAGATTTCTTAGAGACAGTTACAGATAGTTGAAGTTTTGCTCATGATTTTCATGCCTCATCTGCTCCATGCTATTTTGACACAGGCCAACACGCCAGAAAATTTCCCTGACGAGCACTGGAAGATTTCTTCTAGATTCTTATGGTATCCTAGTCCAAACCAGATAAGATTGTATAAAAGTATACTTCTGTTATTTGACATCTCTTGAAAACCAAATTGGGATGCTATGCTCTGCAGTCTAGAATAATTATAAGAATAACAAAAAAATTAAGGTGTAGAACTTTCAAAAAATATTTAGTATTTTCAACATGAGTCAAGTTCAATTAGTGCTCAACAAAGTATCTATTTAAAGAATGTGAAAATCATGGCACTTCATACTGAGAAGTCTGTTTTCTTCTCTGTTCAGTTCATGTCCTGTCTGGGGTTTCCCCATGCTTTCAAGTCTTCTTATTTACCTTACACCTGAGACAGCACCAAAATATCCTTTATAAAGGATTTATATTCAGATTCTAATGTTCCTCGTGCTCTTATTTCATCTTTTGGTATCAATGATTACCTGTTCTTAAGAGCCATGTAAAGTATGCATCCCTTTGACAGGTCAGTGCTGTGTCCTATACCTGATAAGCAAGGCAAGAGCTATGGAATGAGTGAAATTAAAACCACTGGTTTGAGACTATCAGACTACAGTGTGAAATCCTTCTGTACAATTGTTTTGTCTCAAATGTGTAAACTGGTAGCTTGGTTAATTCAGATCACTTCTGGATGACAGTGGGACTGAACACCAACTCTAACTTTTCAGGACCAAAACACTCACTGTTGTAAACTCCTTCCATCAGCAGTCCACAAAGTTGTTCTAGGAGTGAGAAAACTTGAATATTTCAGTATGCTTTTTTGGAAGCTTGTGGCTAAATTTTACTTGGATACTGATGCATATGGCTCCTAGTACAAACACATTTTCATGAATTCAGGCAAAACTACAAATTTACCTTTACAGCCTATTCAAAGCTAGCTAAAATGAAAAATAAAATGGAGGGAGGTGTTAATGATCTAACTCATTAATAATAGAGCTTTCCATTAAAATTTCATCTACCCGAGATGATATTTCTCTACATCTTTGAGAGGTTGACACAAGTCTGTAGTGTTGACATGCTGTAGTGAATTACTTGAGACAAGACAGCTTATGTAATGTATTCCAATGTATGTAATGTATTCAAATGAATGTCCTGACACAACTACAGAATAAGCAAACATTCCAAAACATTATAAAAATTAATTTTCATTTCCTATGGATTTGAATCCTAAATGCTTTCCCGTGATTAAAAACTTCCATAATGTCTGGTCTCTGCCATGACAACAACTTTAGACTTTTCCTCCTCAGGTCTCTGTAATAACTGTAGTATGACTACACCATTAATTCCCCAAATTCCCATGGGACATTATTAGTCAAGAGTTAGTTTTGTATGGCTTTTTCAGCATTATGACTTGCTTACTGACCACTCAGACATCAAATTCGGGTTTGCTTATACCTTGTTTAATTTTAGATTTAAGATTTTAGCCTTTGATAGACATATGCTTCACAGGTAACCTCTGGAAATTAATAGACAAAATTACTTAGATATTATTGTTTTACTTTGATGGAAATGGAATTTAAGATGAGATGTGAAGATCTGGAAATCGCATTTTCAAGGTATTTTTGTTTTTTATTTAATCTTCTGGATTATAATTTAAATAGAATAAATGGTTTTTAATATATTTATTTTAGAATATAAAAAAGGAAGAATTCAATAGTGGTGGACAATCTGCAAGGCAATATTCATAATATGATGCTGTTTTCTTCCTCTTCCACATTACAGCATTCTGACACTCTGAAAAGCCAGGAATCTGTTTTTAAGTCATAGACAGTTTTTTCTTCTAAGAATTTCTATTTTCTCTTCTTCTGCTGTAAATTTCAAAACTTCTATTCCAGATGAAAAAAAGTCACTACTTTAAAGCAACTTTAGGAGGAAATTAGAAAATAGATGACACTTCAGAATTTATGCTACTGTTTTCCCTGAGGGGACCCAAAAACTCCATGAATCTAAAATACCTTATTAAAAACAACTTTTCTCCCCCCTCCCCGCCCCAAATTGATACTTATGTCACTAAAATAGCCCAAGCAAATTGCAAATTCCTGTAGGCACAGTAGCCAGATTGAGAGTTAATAAAAATATGTGTTCAGCACCATATTGTGTTATCTGGATATTAAAAGGCATAATGTGTCAAAATTGTAACATCAAAACTACAGGTTTTTTTACTCTACAGAAGCATTTCTGTAGTCAGTGCATATTTTCTTACAATACTGAGATTTTGTTACAGGGAAATGCTTTATCTAACCACAAAAAAAAAAAAAAAAGAAAAAAAAAGCAAACCCAAACTTCTCACATATGACTTCCACCAGCAGAAAATTAAACTCCTCTACATTTCACTATTGGGTCATAGCATACTCTCAGGCATCAAAATGTTTTCTGTTGAAGCTAAATTAAGCAGAATAATTCAGGGCTCAGTGGTTTTTCTGTGGTATGAGTTTATGAGTCCTACATAACGTCAAAAGTAAATTAGATTCCAGCTCACAACATTTAACAAGAAGCTGAGGAGCAGGTAATTTCTTGCCATACTTTTGGGGTTTTATTTACTGTAAAACAAATATCACTACATTTAAAATATGAGAACTTTCGAGAGGTTTTTTGAGTTAACCTTTGGAATAATTTTAATTAAGGTTTCTTCACCATATGGATGTACCACTTGTACGTGATATGTTAGTAATTTTATTCTCATAATAACATACATTTTTTCCCAGACAACTATTTTTCCCAACAACTTGCTCAATGCATATGGCAACTCATGTTCTCTTAAATGTTCTTATGTTACACTCAACAACCCATGCATGCAGATTATTGCATCTTCACTGCTGATATTAACTAGCTAACAAGAAAAAAAATTAATGTATTTGTCAGCCATTCAAATTCTACACTGTTTACTTCTAAAAAAAAATTAACAAATGTGCATTCCATTGGATTAAGAACTCAAACTGTATGGTGGAAAAATATTGAAGGTGAATTTAACTAATTCCTAACCCACCTCCTAACTTCTGGTGCTAGATCAGCTACCATTTCACTTAGCCTAGAACAGAAACTGCAGATCCTCATGTGTTAATCTATAGTTGCTTTTGTAACCATCAGACCAAGGGTCTAAGAGGGCCTTAAGGTGTAAGGTTAGGCATATGCCTTGACTAAATAACCCAGTTTGGGGACATTGTAAGAGGTTAATCCAATATCCCCAGGGAATTCAAGCATAGGCAGGGTTTGAATCCAGTTCCAGCACGGCTTCACATGAGTTATGTGACTTTTCCATTGGTTATGGACATTTCTTGGCTCATCTTACCCATTTTTGTAACAGACCAGAAAATTAATGGAAAACAACTCATGCATTAGAGAATTGTCCTATCTCCCTTCAGGAGGACACAAGAAGTAAGTTATTGCTAATGTTTACAAGAACCTTGGATACTGATTAGAGAGGATTGATATAGTTTCTCTGTAGAATTAACAGGAAAAGGGACAATTCAGAGATCACGAACCCACAATTTTGCTTTGAGACTATGTATTTCAGAATACCAGAGTCTTTACGTTAAAGTCTTGCTCATCACTTCAGTTCTTGGGGATTAGCAGCACTGATAACATCTAAACCACAAAATTCTTCTCTCTTCTCATGACATGAGATTGGTGACATACAAGTTGTAAGTCCGTTTGGTAAATGCGGTGTTGCCAGGCTGACTTTTAGCTCACGGCACCATATATTTAAAATATGTTCCTCTCATCCACAGGCCATTCTGTATTAATCTTACTTCTGTGCGCTATCAATTACCAATTGCTTTTCCTCTCACTCTCATCCATATGCCCAGAGCTTTACATTTACCTGACCTGCCTCGCCTTCTGCTTTCTGTCTGCCTTCTTCAAAGCAATCTTTGCAAACAAGAGTATCTTTCAACCTCTATCTTATTTCAAATCAACACATAAGTATGCATCTTCCTTAAGAGTCGCGGCCTTTCCCTTTATTCATTATTTATGCACATTTCTGCAGCAGTTAACAACAACCAAACTCCAGTCAATCAAATAGCTACAGTGAGTTTTTGTATGTTAAGCACATATTAAAGCAGCATTTATTCTACCTATTAGTTACTTAAAAAAAATTTGAAATACTGGCCCTTTGAGTTATCTCCACCTAAGAAAAGTAATCTAGAACTCTGTAGTCTCACAGAATGTCTTCTGCTAGAAGTGATTCTCACCAGCTGAAAACCTAAGTATTTCTGTCTTCCTGTAAATGGACGCCTAGTTTGGACAGAACATACACATCTACTGCACTTTCCAAGTAAGGAACACTGCAGTATCAATGAAAAACTGTCAGGCTACTGAGAGTATTGCCTTTGAAGAGGCATGAAATCTACTCATAATCTAGTTTTGCACTGTTTAACTTGCTTGAATTTGTTTTCAATGCATGTCTAGCCAGTGTTCATGTAACAGACCTGTGTCTGCATATTCTTAATCTCCTCGATCTTAGCGGTAAAACAGAAAAAAACAAACAGTACTAGAGAGAGAGTTGGGAGTACGACTCAACTCTCCAAGTGACTGCCCTCCTCCCCTCAGCGGGTCCCGGCTCGGCGGGGCGGGACCGGCCGGCGGGAGCCACCTGCCCCCGGCGCCGCCCACCGCCCCCTCGCCTGGCGGAGCCGCCGCCTCGGCCCGGG
>VZRO01000423.1:294552-342111 GCA_013397915.1 Daphoenositta chrysoptera
GCCTTGCTGCTGAGCGGTGTTGGCCCGCGCGTCCCGCTGTGGAGGAGGAGAGGGCGGGAAGAGCCTCAGCCCGTGCCGGCTTTCGCCTCCGCGCCCTGCCCGGCCGTGTGGCCGGCGGCCCGGCTGCGGGGAGATGCGTGGCTGGGACGAGCTTTACCCCCTCCCAGTGCCGCCCTCCTGGGTGCCGGGGGCTGCCGTCGGCATTCTTTCCCTGCACTTCATCCAGAAACTCCTCTTCCCCTACTTCTGGGCCGACCTGAGGTACCTGCTCAAAGTGTTCACCTATGGGCTGAGAGTGGAGATGTACCGGCTGCAAGGGAGGGTTGTCACCGTCCTGGACAAGTTTGTGAAGCTGGCAGAGAAGCAGCCCCACAAGCCGTTCCTCATCTACGAAGGGACCATTCACACCTACCGGGATGTGGACCGGAGGAGTAACAGGATAGCGCAGGTCTTCCTGCAGCACGAGGCTCTGAAGAAGGGAGACACGGTGGCCTTGCTGATGGGGAACGAGCCAGACTTCATCCACGTGTGGTTCGGACTGGCCAAATTGGGCTGTGTGGTGGCGTTCCTCAACTTCAATGTCCGCTTCAGATCTCTCCTGCACTGTGTCAGTAGCTGTGAGCCCAAGATACTGGTTGTGGGAGCAGGTAGGGTATACTCCTCATTCCTACATCCAAAGCTACGTCTCCCGTATGTCTGGCCCTCCAGATCCTTAATTGGAAACCTGATTTACAGATGTTCACAGAATGAAAGAAACACAGGGCTGGAGGGGGCTTCAAGGTGTTATAAAGCTTCAGCCTCTCAGGCAGCATCAATTATATCCATGCTTTGTGAACATCCATTTAATCTTTTCTTTAAAAATGTGTATTGCAGGAGAATTTTCAACATCTAAGTACAGCCTGTTACAAGTGTTTAATTGCTTCAGTAGCAGCTTGAAGTGTCTCTGAAAACATTAAAATTACCTATTAAGTATAATTTTCCATTACTTCTCAAATAGTCAAATGTAATCTTATTTAAGCCACGTACTTTATTCTCTTGTACTATCTCCCCATCTTTCTACTGATCAGACACACTGCAAAACTGGAAGGTCTAAGCTTGGCCTGTACAACCTCTGCTGTTCTACTGTTTGCAGACAGTTTTCCAAGAATAATGTTTTGGGAATAGAGCACATAGGAGTTTGATTCATAAAAACCAACTTATTGGTGGTGTTGGATTGTAGAAGAAATTGCTGTGTTTGAATCGGGATGGTAGTGTGTGTGGTGTAAGTTTCCTGAGTATTACATTTTTATTAAATGCTTCAAAAGATTTTAAAATCTTGTTATAGGCATCCTGGGCATTGCACGGTCAAATTTGGCTTCACTTGATAGATGTATAAACTGAAGACAATGATCCAAATCATAAACTTGCCATAGCATTTATGATCAAGTGAAAGTGAACCTGCAATGCTCAAAGATCACACAGAACCTTGACACTTAGATGAAAATATATCAAAATATTGCTTATTAATGTTGTCCCACCTCTCTAAATTATTGTTTCAAGTCCACTTTGCCTTTTTCTGTTGCACAACTTCTTGTTTTACTCCTGTTACACAAGTCATAGGGTTTTGCACGCATCATGCCTAAGTGATGTAATTTTCTTCCGTCTGTTCTCTGCTGGTATGAATTTGTGTTTTCAAAAATGTGTTTAAGATTTTTCTCTTGCATATTTTTATATTATAAATCTTGTTGTTCTGATTCTATATGGTATGCTGGTTTAAGATGCTTCGTAATTAGAACAAACCAATGAAACAAAAGTCAAGTACATGATAACAAGGCTTTTGAACTGACAGCTTTTCATTTTGCCTTTTACTTAATTTAAAAAAAAAATCTTGTTTAACCCCTTCTTATGAATATGTACTTTTGAGTATATGGATTGAGGAAGAGAATTAATGTTCTGGAACTTCCTGCTCATTGACTGTGGCGAGGGAGAAGCTGTGGATCAAAGCTTGTATCTAAGAGAAGTTTTTATTTAAATTAGAAGTAACTAGTGGATGAAAAAAGCATTTGCAGAGCAGGGAAAGGAACTGTGTTTCTCCACTCTTAATTTTCTACCAGCAGCTGATAATAAGAGCAACTGTATTGAAGTAGGTTCTTCTGGGAGTCTGCCTCTGCTCACAAGAGATGAACTGTGTGCAGACAGATGGTACGACAGAGACACCAACAAATTAGTCTCTCAGTTGGTGTTTTGCATTTTAGGCTTCTTACTTTATTAATGGCTTTTAGTCTCTGCTGTAAGTCTGTCAGTCCCATGAGCCTTCTCAGTACTTTTCTTCAGGACTTAGAGGCTCTTTTTTATTTGTATCTGTGAAAGAAGTTAAAGTTGCTACGTCCTCAGCTGTTGACTGCATCATATGACAGCCTCTCCGAAGGAGTCCAGATTTAGCAACTGAAAGTTTATACCCAGTCCAGTGACTGAGAGGCCTAACTCATACCACTCTTGAAAGAACCACATTATACCTAATTATTATAGATAATAATTTTCCCTGAATGTTTATAAAAATTTCAGAGCAATGTTTAACACTGGGGTTACACAGTCAGGTCTATTAAACCTCTTTTCATCCAGTGTTAGTGTGAGTTTCTAGGGATTCTTCCTCAGCAATAGACATGAGTTGTACATTTTCCTCTTGTGGCACAATTTTCACAGGAGTGTGGATAGTTTGAGTGTAGTATTTTTTTTCAAAGTATTTACAGTAAAACCAATCAACTTCTGGTCTAATATCTATCATTGCCACAGACAGGCATTGTGCTTGGCAGTTAAGATTGGTTTTTTTATCAGAAAATAGTATGTAATGGCAGTATTTCTGGATAATGAAATTCTTTTAAAAATACATTGATTTTTCACCCCCCCACAAAGAAATACAGGTTAACTTGGCAGTTCTATTTCTTGCAATAGTTACAAACTATATCTTCAGTGTTTTGGATGACCTTTGATCTTATTCATAGACTGCAGCACAGCAGAAATTATCCCCTTAGCAATTTGACTGCCTGTGCTCAGCAAGACCAAATTTGCTCTTGAAATTCTTGTCTGTAATAGCACATTAGAACAGGAACTTGTATACAGGTTCTACTGTTATATCTTACTGTATATCTAGTTAATAATTAGGTTTAATTCATACTGAAGGGAACCTTCCACCTTCAGCTGCTATCTGAAACAATTCCCACGTATAATTGTTTATGTCTAAATCTTCCCTGCTCCCAGTGATGTAGTGTAGCTACATCCCAGTAAATTATGATGTAGCCTTCCTTTGTGTGAGATGATTGCATCTTCAAGCTTTTTTTGTACCTGATTTTCAAAAATGCTCTTGTTTTTTACAGATGTGATACATCCAGGCAAATAGGCTGGATACTATTTATGGTTGTATTTTCTTCCATACCTTGTTCCATTTTTCGTAGTGCCTCTTGTAAAAGATCAGTCTCGTGCCATTTTTTACTCCTCACTTTTGTTTTGTGCCCACATATTTTTCAGACATTGTGGTTTGGTAACATCATCCAATTAGTATCATCTTGTCTTTGCTTCAGCACTTGGAACCAGACTTTCTTCTGGTCTGACAATTCTCTCGTACTTGGATTGCTTGTTCTAACTTTAGTTCAGAGTGTTTCAGAAGTACTTAAGTTTTGTGGGTTTGATTTTACCTTAATGCCTTCTATGAACCCAGCAATTGAATGTTTTATTCTTAAGCCTCAGATACATTATAAAAACTTCATTATTTCTTCCTCTTGTTGGTTTCTTATATGAAATGGCTATCTCTAAAAGTCTGTTTTCTTTTTTCTATGACACTGATGCTCTTTCAATTAATTTAGTGCAATCGAGTAAATTTTTTTTTGTCTTCTCATCCAGGCTCTGTTTAAAAGGCAAATACAGATTCTATGATTTGCCAATATTTAGTGTTCCTATTCCTTTCCAGTAATTCCATTTTCCCTGGTGCCAGAGAGAGAGTTTTTTACTTTAACTACTCTCGTTTGTCTGCTATGTTCTCCGAGTATTTAGCTCTTGCTTTAATGTGTTACTTAATCTTCTCACACTTCAATTCCCAGAACCACTGTCTCCCACACTTCCATTTTGGGGAATGTTTCTGGAAAGAGAATCAAAAGCTAGAGTTAAAAACTGCATTTTTAATAAAACAGTAGTTAACTAACTTGTAAGTTAATGAGGAACTTGTAAAAGAGGAACTTGTAAAAGAGGCTCTTCTCTTTCAAAAGGTGTTTGTTCTTACTGCATTTGTTACCAGACTATGCCACCCGTTGTTGTTTAAAAGCTGCTGGTTAAACAGAGGAGGTAAGGTACTGCTTAAAATGCAGAGATCTTTTAAGGAATTATGTCCTTTCTGGGAAATACATATTTCTATTGACTGAAGTCTTGCTTGAAGGGATTACATTGCATCTTTTGTATCATTCTATCTATTGCAGTGTGACAGCAACACTACTATTTTTTTTTACAGTAGTACGGTAGTACTGTATTACTAAACAATGCTTACAGTCTAGTGAGCCACCAGAAATGTACAAACGGAATTTATTTGCCAGGGCATCTCTAGTCTGTTCCTACTGGGAAGAGTTCAGCTCAGAGTAGGACATCCCAGATTGCCTTCATGACTTCTGATGCAAGGATTCAGCTGTTAAAGGATTGGTTTCTAGACTCCATGAGGTTGATGTAGACCAGTCCTGATAACAAAGGCTGTTAAGGGAGGGTCCATGCCCCACGGACACCTGTGGGCAGCCTGCTCTGCGTGGCTCTGCTTGAGCTGGGAGATCGGACCGAGATGAGCTCCAGAGGCCCCTGCTATTCACAGCCATCTTGTGATTTTGCAGTTCTGTACAGAGGTATGTCTCCCAGCTGTATTGCATTTTTCTGGCCAGGATTCTTCACTCTTGAGGCACTAGCAGTGCTTTCTGCTGCTGCTAAGTGTATTCTGAACTAGACAGAAGCATGTTTACATCCTGGAGAAAGAGAGTAAGCAAAGTATTTTATGGTATTTGTAAATTAAGGTCATATGATGTTACATGCCAGTAGAAGTCTCATCTCTCATTTTATTCACTGAATGAAAGAAAGAACGGATTCTATCAAGACTGCCTTTTCTTACCCATTTGGAATAAAGAGCTACTTCGACCTAAATGTTTAGGACGAGGGGACCATAGAAGACCTGTGAAGGACACCCTTACCTGCTCTGTTGGACACCATATCTCTTTGATCCCTTGCTCTTACTTAGTCTGTGTCTTGTCCCAACTGGACAAAAGACCCAACTGTGATTTGCAAGGTGGTTTATGTTTTATTAGCTTTACTGCCTTCAGTGGTGCATCAAGATACCAACACTGATCCTGAGCTGCAGCTGACTTTTCTACTATTACTACTTTGTGAAAAGCCATGCTGAGTCACTTGGGGGATCAAGTACAAGTAACAATTATTTTCTGAGGCCAGAAAGTGTGGGGAAGAGTTTGGACTTGATATGACTTCCTGAGCATATCAGCCAGGGTACACATCAAAGTTATGTAAGAACTGTATTCATAGAGTTTTCTTTCTGAGTAACTTTCTGTTCAGTACAAGCTGATCTCATAATCTAATGTATTCCTTTCATCAGTGTGGGACGGTGTCCTTGCCAACAGCCTGCATGATTTCTTTGCTAGAAAATAACATAAAAAACCTTTGTGCAACTGGAAGCCTGGGACAGTAGTTAAAACTGTATTTTCCTTGCTTTCTCAAAAGATGTAACTGAGTTACGTATTCATGTGAATATAATGTAACAGTTTCACAAACTTTTGTTGAATAATGCTTTAAAAGTAAGAGGAGAAGAAAAGCAAACAAAAGTGGAAAACTGTGTCCATCCTGATCAATTCCACATATTTTTTCCCAGTAGAAGCCAAATAATTAGCAAATGGTGGACATTTGCATGCAAACAATGTAAACAACACAGATGGAACTTGCCAAATTTTATGTGAGCAGACATTTCTCCCAAAATAAGTAACCCAAATCTGAATATACTTTCATAATGTAAAAAGTAAACAAGTACCTGAGAGAAACTCCAAGTTACATGGCTGAGTTGCTTTACTGTAATTGCATTTCTATATGAAGTGCACATACAAGGTAGCTCTAGAAATATTGAAATTATAGATCTTCCCAGAGGGCTTTGTCTTCCTAACAGGTGGAAAAAATTATATTAAAGACTAGACAGCCCTACACAATGTCTGGCACAGAAGTTTTCTGTTTGGGGAACAAAATGTTAGTTGACTATCATTAGAATTATTATTTGGAAATAATGTTAGTACAACTGAGAGTCATCTACAAACACCCCATCTCCTGTGTGTTCCAGAAGTAACTTTCTGGCACTTTGAATACAGCTGTTTTAAATTACCTTTTTTTAATTCAGGATATAATTTATTGTTTCTGCTGTTCTTTGCTATCTACTGAGGAGTTTCTTTCATGGTAATGTTTAATTACAAGCTGTTCACATATTGTTCCAACAGCTAGATTCCTAAGCACAGAAAAAAAATTATGCTGTGTAATCATTTAATAGTTCGATAGTAGTGAAAAACTCCAGAGCCACTGGTTTTAAGAATGAGTGTTTAGAGAAACAATAAACAGTGTGTATGTTTAATTTGAAGATTAATCTTAACTATTTTGGGTAAATATGTTTCAGTCTACTAAAAGGGAGCTGTCTCCTCATGTCATTCTTGAATCTTAAATGATTGTGTCTTCAGGGTTGAGATTAATAGTTGCCATCTTTCTTCCTTTGATGCAAGAAGAGGGGAAATAAGAAAAGGAAAGAGGCAAGTCCTCTTCGTTTTGACAGACTTGCATTGTAGATGGAGCCAGTGCATTAATAAAGAATGACAGAGAATGCTATATTCTCATATGACTTTTGAGAACAGAAATAGAACTCCAGCTACTTTTAACACCTCTGTTTCTTTTGCTAGGTTCTCAGTCTAATTTGCACCTACACAAGCTATCCTTAGCATATTTGAGAGACATATATGCATAATAGGAGTGAAAAAATCAGTATAAGAAGGTAATATGTATATAGTTATTCCATCACGCTTGATTTATTTATAGGTGTTAGAAATAGTTCAGTTCTATTTTTCTGTTTATTGCTTGAAAAATATACCATAATTCTATTATACAACAGCAAGGCAGAATTAATGTGCCAATGAATCTTGGCATTCATGGCATTAGGTTTCCTGCAGTTAATACTACTGTTCTTAACATTATTTTTTATTCACATTTTTACACTCTGTTGCTATCTGTAATGGGACTGTACTCCAATGAATCAAACAGGAGGCTATCCATCTTTCAGATTTTTAAAATTGTTAGGGTGATTCTTTCCTGCAATCATTCTACAGTACAAGAAAGTTAGAACAAAAATTTTTCATGTTACACTACATCTAGATCTAGATCCATTTGCTGAATGTTCATAAAATACATAAAACTTGTACTCTGTAGGCTTTAGGTATATAAAACATGTTTAGTTGACGATAGTAGGCTATGTATCCATAACAGCAATACAGATTAGTGTGTTATTAATTAAAATAACTACATCAGTCCGTCATTATGAAAGGAGTTTTCTGAAAGATGAAAAATACTCAGTTATTTTGGCGTAAAATCTATGCATATGGTATCCATATTTAATATTTGTGAAACGAGTTCAGATTTGACATCAGGATTTCAAATGCTGGCTCTGGCAGTGCCTCATCGTGAAGTTCTGGGTGAGTCATGTCAGCTTTGTTTGTTTATTCATCTATCAAAACTGAGATAATAAAATAAATGTATACCCACAGGAATATTTGCAAGATTAATTATTTAGACTGAGCAGTATCAAAGCACTTAAGTGTAAATGAGTTCTACTGAAAGCAGTATTGCTCCTGTTCTTGATATGTTTCCTGGATTAGAACTTTAATGACTGTACAGTCTTCTGAGAAAGTGATGTTGTAAAAATGCTTCAAAATATAAATACCAAATGGATTATTTAAGGATTGGCCTCTCTATATATTTTCTCTTTATTTCTCTTTAAAAATCTCTCGTTGTTCCTTTCCTGATAAGCCCACAAAATAAACCCTAGTTAAATTGCTGTTTGTTTTTAAATTACCATTTCTGTGCTTTTGAAAAAAAAAAAAACACTTCTCTTGGGAGATTGCTGTTGAGGGCATCCAAGGAAACCTGGACTGTAATTAGCAGTTATGTATATATTTTTGTTGCATCTTCAATGGTTTTCTTAAAGATTTATTTGAAGTTGAAACTTAACCACACTTCATTCTGGTCTTAACCCTTAATGACTAAGGGTTACCTGAAATCATGGGGGCAATAGGAACTAGTAATCAAGACTCACAAGTTTGCCTTGAGAGCCAGTTGACAATTCAACTGTGTGGGATCAGCAGTATTTTTAGCACATTATATCCTGTTTTCAGTGAATTTTCATTCTAGTTCATCTATATTTTATTGAATCTCTTTATATCCATGGAGGTGACTTGCATTTCTCTTGCTTTTATAAAAAGTAGAACTTTAGGAGGAAAAATACTTTATTCTCTAGTTTTGTGAAGACGTAATGTAAGTAACATTATTTCCTGTTAATTTTTAAGATTTGCTTGGGACATTAGAAGAAATTCTTCCTGAACTTCAAAAAGATGTTAGTGTTTGGATAATGGCCAAAGACTCCACGATTCCAAGTGTGCATACCCTTTTAGACAAAATAGAAGCTGCATCTGAAGACCCTGTTCCAGTTAGTCGATGCTCTGCCAACAACCTCAAGTCAGCTGTTCTATACATATTTACTTCGGGAACAACAGGTACCGGTCTGCTAAAGAGTCTGTGTTTTCCTTCAGCTTTCATCTAGAAACTTGATTTTTCTGAAACTCTAATATCTCAATAGCAAAATGTCACGTTTCTCATCTAGAAGCATTATTATAGAAAAACACTCATATCTGTTGTAACTGTTTCTATTCAGTGGTTTACGAGTTTTTCTTCTTTATTTTCTCCTGTCTCATTGTACAAATACTATGAGAGGCTTTACCTTTTTTACTTCACAGCTAAGGTGTTCATAAAACACTGCTTTTCTGGTCGGTTTACAATCATAATCAGATTGTATTTTGTGACCATATAACAGTGCCTAGCTAAAATTATTAAGATTTTACCTAGAACTTTAAAAAACAATATTGAAACAAGCAAATAGACATTTGTTTTTCTTTCCTTAAGTCATGTTTTATGCACATCACTGTAGGGACAGAAAATAACTTAACTAGGGTTAAGTTACTAGATATATAGGTTAGAAACGGATGCCTGAATTGTGCTCCAGCAGCTAAGAAGCTAACACTTAAAAAAACCTGATCACCGGCACGAAAGGCAGCATTACGTTTTTAGGATGAGCAGATTGGCATTCTCATTCAGTTGAACACAACAGTTTAAGTCAAATGAAGATTGAAAATGCGTATGTGGTTTGAGGCTTTGTTCCTTCATACAAAGAATAATTCAATTTAATTGCTTCAGGTTCTCAGGAAAAATTAGGAAATAAAAACATCAGTCTCCAATAAAAAAGTTAAGAAGTTATAAATATTGTCGAGAGATGAGCTTTTATTTGTAATACTGCTGATGGAAATATGGTTGAGCTTGCTTGTTAAGAGTTGGGAGTTACAATTAGCTAAAAAAATATTACAGAATTATCCAGGTGGGATGATTTTGTTCTTACAATTGCAATTGGAATATCTGTGTGATGTCTCAAATTTCAGTTATGTAGAATTTAAAATATTTTTGACACTTGGTATGTAATACATTAATTTACTTTGAATTTCTATTATATACCACGTAACTAACACCGTAAGGTTTGTTTCCTCTGAAGAGTATTGAATAACTAATTCTGATTAACTGAGCATTTTCACATGTTTTGATAAACCAGTGATTGATAAACTTAGTTAAAAGAAAAGAGTATTTTGTACAGTCTGTAGTAATCTGTCTGTAAAGGCAGAATTAAAAACTCAAGACTGAAAACTTCTCGCTATAAGCAGTTCATTGGCAATGTAGGCATATTCCCTTTTCTCCTTAGTGTAGAAAAGTGGGGTACCTTGAGGTGTAGCTAGACTCTCCACAGATTACACTTCCAGCTCTAGCTAGGTCTTCAAATGAGCAGTAGCTTTACTAGAATAGGTGAGAAAACTTTATGAACCATTACATTTCTGAAAAATCGAAGAGTTCTCACTGTTCGTCATCAGGCTGACTCAGACTGAACTTCGTGTGTGTGTTTGAGAACATATATGATGCAAAATCACATCCCCTACTCAAATTAATAGGTACCAGAGTAGTAGCCCAAGAAGCCCTTGCATGTGAGTCTGCGTGTTGCTAAAGAGAAATGCTGTGCTGAACCTGAAGAAACTCATTCAGAAGAACCTAACTGGCATGGTCTAGTCACTGATTTTTTTTTTTAATTCCTCATAGTGTTCATAGAGCTCTAAAACAAATAGAAAGATGTATGATTCTTAGATAAGCACCTGCTGTGTAATCTACTCCATGTAGATCCCATACCTTTCTTATTTACCTTACAGTCACTATGACCCTTGCCTTAACAAGGCCTGGTGTGATGCCTCTTTGTGTTAAAAGAAGTCCATATGTAGAGTAAATGTTTTTGTCCCTTCTTGCTCTATATAACTTGATAGCAGGCAAACCACTGAGTTTCTTCATATTTCCACTTATTTGAATGGACGTGACATCAAACTAAATAGCAAAGGGATGAGGTTACAAACTGGCTAATATTTACGTGTACAGAAATATGCAATATTGTATTAAACAGCCAGTTGTCTATTTATGGCTGTCTAAAAAGACAGTTGACAATTTGGTTACAGAAGAAAGAATTTATTCTTTTATGATTTTAAAGACTTTATACAGGGATTCTCTTTCGGAGAAGCCTTAATGCATTATTTTGTTTTTATTACAGGTCTTCCAAAGGCAGCAGTCATTAGTAATTTCCAAGTTCTTAAAGGAGCTGCTGGACTGTGGGCTTTTGGTGCTATGTCAGAAGACATAATTTATATTACTCTGCCTCTTTATCACAGTGCAGCTTCTCTTCTTGGCATTGGTGGATGCATTGAACTGGGTAAGGTTTGTTTGGTTTTGCTGTTAATAGAGAATTAATTATTATAAAAATGTATAAAACACACTTAGGTTCACTACCCCTAGGGAAACTAATGCTTTGCTCAAATTAAATGAGTCTTTTTTGGAATAGATGTATATTTTGGGGAGAGGGGGAGTTTTGTAATAACAAAGGATCTCTACAAGCTCTCTTTGTGGAGAAGCATTAGTTATCATAATTTGCATCACAAATGTTTTAACTTTTTAATATTTAGGTAAAAAGGAAGTTAAGGACATATGCAATATTTTGGCAGTGTGTATGGTGCATTAGTATATGTACAGTCTAAGCATTGTACAGTAGAATAGACTTACTTAAAATGTATTTTGGTGAACTTATAATATTGACAAATACATTTATAGTAAACGCTCAGCTTCTTAATCTATTTTTAAATTATATATAACTTTTTTCCATCTAATTTGTGTACTGTTTTGACGCTGACAATAAAACACATGTATTACTGAGAGAATGTAGGTGTCTTCCATGACTCTCTTATAAAAGATTTATTTGGAACTCCGTGGCAAATATTTTCTGTTTCCTTAGGCATCAAGTACAAGTCAGAGCAAGGGAAAGATCATTGTACCACATAGTTCTCTGAACAAGGCTATCTTAGTTCCTCAGATGTTCTGTTTTATAGTTAAGCTGCCACACAGAGAAACTGCTTAGTTTCCTTTTCCTTGCTTGTTTCCATAAAGGTGCAACCTGTGTGTTAAAAAAGAAGTTCTCAGCCAGTCAGTTTTGGAGTGACTGCAAAAGGTACAACGTGACTGTCATCCAGTACATTGGAGAGCTTTGCCGTTACCTTTGCAATCAGCCCGTGGTAAGTGGAATCACAGCGATGCCTCCTTCTCTGCCAGTGCATTTGTTGTTCTTAGTGTGGGTATGTTAAAGGGGAAATTAAACTGCATGGGGTGTGTCCTTCTGCCCTCTTTTTAATGTGAGGTTCTGCAAATATTTGGTGATATGTAGATGCTTTAATAAAAATAATGGCTTGGATCATGAAGATATACTAAAAGCATTGTAAGGAATGATTTTGAGACTAAAAACTGGTTCAGTATCATTTGGTGAAAAAATAATATTTCACGGAGTTTTGCAAGGTAAGTTCAGAAAACCAGGATTACTGTTCAGTGCCTTTTCTGAGTTTTCAAAACTTGTTTTCTTGGCATCTGAGCGTGTCATTTTAATAAATGACTTTGCACAATTATTATTAAAAACAGCTTTTATTTTGAATATTAGATAAAAATAAATAACAACCTCCAAGTGCCTGTGTAACATAAAGCAAAAAGAAAGCAACCTCTTTTAATTTTACAAAATGTTTAGGATAACAGAAAGAATTTTGTGAAAATATACAGAAGTTGGATGCAATGCAAATGTTATCTCTTTGAAAAGCCTCCCTTTGCCACTATCATAATTTCATTTTGTTATTTCAAAGAAATCATTGTTGGTTTATCTCCTTTTCAGTGAATTGTATTAAAATGACTCATCTTTTAGGAAAAGGTACCAGTAACTCAAAGTATTTAATCTGGAAATTATTAACATCCTCCTTAAGCAGTATTCTAAAATAAGAGAATGCAAATTAGTCTTATTTTCCAACAGAATAATAATTTGCGTTAGTATCTCGAGTTGCTGACCAAAGAATGGAAAAGGTCATTGGATTCCTTTTCCCTCGGGAAATTTTTTCAGAAGTATGTTTAAGCAATGTAGTTGTGGGTCATAGATTCTACTGCACTATCCGTGCATGCCTCAATAGAGAGGAAGTTCTTGAATTAAAGGGAGCATGTCTGATGGCCCACTAAAGGCCACTGGTGGTGATGAGAAACCAGAATAGTGGTAACTTCTCTGATTTTTTTTTTTGTTATGTTTTGGGGTTCTGTTTTTTTGGTTTTTAATTTTTATATGTTTGGGGGATTTTAACTTTATAGTAAAATATACAAAAAGTTACTGGATAACAAAAAAAATCAAGTTATAGATCATAAGAAAAATCAAGGCATAGGAGAGGCGTGATTTTTATAAATTGTGATTCTTTTCTCATTGTAGGCTAACTCAATTTTCACAAAGTCATTTCCCTTCTCTCCAAAACTTCACAACTTTTGCCATGTTTGCAGTCTGAGATATTAATTGTTCCCCTTTTCAGTTCCTTTACTATACAGGGAGAGCATGGCTTTTTTCCCCCACCCCTTTTTATCTTAAAGAAGAATGATAGATTAATATACTTCATTTCTGAAACAAACTCTTCCATTTTTAAATCCTTACCAAGCCACCATGAAGCTAAAGCAATTTTAAATAGTGCAAATAAAGTAACTTATACCATCCTTAACTATTTATATAGTTACACAATGGTTATGCAATCATTAACTATTCATTAACTGTATACCTATTCTATTTGTTAATTTATGTGCATACTCTCTAGGATCTGGCATGTCTAAACTTCTGTGAGGCTACAGGGGGTTTTTTTTGTTTTTTCTTTCTTGCTAAGCCTTCTGTAGAAAAATTAAAATTATAAAACAAATCAGTTTGACAGCTAGGTACTTGAAGAAAAATATTAACTATCTGTCATGTTAAAACTGGAAGAGAAACATGTTCACACAAATAAGTGGAAGGTTTTAAAGTATGTTTTGCAATGCACTCTTAGTTTTCAAGTAAGTAAAATAATTTCCTAAGTTGGATTCTCTATTTAAGTTTCATTAATGTCGAAGTACTGTATATGCTAGCAGCATGAGAAAGATATGGCAAGTTTAAAGTTCTGTGAAGATACTATGTGGGCAGTGTTCTCGAGATTAGAGTGCTACAAAGCCCCTCTAATCAAGACAGATTAAAACCATAGTAAGTACCTTATTTTCTTAATTAGTTTCTTTAACACTAAGCTTGAAATCAATGGTATATTGCTTACAGCTGGAGTCCACACTGTGGCCTCTTATTTAATAAATTTTGAATTGAACTTTGGGCAAGTCTCTGTGGTAGCATATTGACTCTTGGCTAAGCTTGCTTTATTGGTTTTGTCTTTGGTCGTTCTGCCTCCCACTCACATCTGCAACAGCTCTTGAAGACTCTTGCAGTAGAATTTTTCTGAGGTTATTCTGCATCCAGTTTGGTTTAGTAATCTGTTGTCTGGAAAGAACATTAATTAGGAAAGGAAGTTGTCTCTTTTCCTTAGGTACAAGTACAAAAAGACTTGGCATTATGTGACGTTCATACATTTTGCTGGGCTTTTGTGAGCAGTCCTCATGGCTGCCCTCTTCCAAACACTTTTTCTGCAGTGTTTTGAATATAGTGAAAGTACAATGATCAGCATTGATGGCTAATAGCCATCAGTAGCTACAAAAGGTGTCCTGGTCTAAGCTACTACCATGACTACCCCTGTGAAAAGGAATATTCACAAAACTGATAAATCGGTCTTGCTGGCTGGCATTGCTCAAAGTCTCTATTAAACAGTGACCTGCAAAACTACAAGAGAATGGCATAGCAGAGCTCCTTGTATCCTCTCTTAGCAAAAGCCTTGGAAATACTTCTCTACTAATCTGTGGATATGTTTTCCTTAGAGGCTTGCAACTAATTTAAATTTTAACATGTGAACTGTAAACTAAATCTTCCAAAGGCCGTTGCAGATTTATTTCAAATTTGACGTAATGATCTATTTAATAATGCATTGCGTCCTGAAGCTTTTGGAAAGATAGGAATGATAATGCAGCATCTCTTTCCTGCTTTTCTGTAAAGAAGACCTGAATCCTGAAATGTGTTACAAACAGAGTGTAGAAATCAGTTTCTGCAATCATTATGGCCCGTTTTCTACTTTCATAACCTGTGATGCAGTATGACAGTATTTATATGATTTATGATACCTTGCATGAAATAGGTAAACTCTCTATTAAAACGAGAGTTCATTTCTACTTGTATTCAAAGTCTGTTCCATAGATAATTGTATCATTGCTTAGAATTTCCCGTTTAATAATGTGTCCTCTTTTATGTCCACTTGGTATTGAGACAGTGTTGTCCTCCAGCATCGGTAACATTTCTTGTTTCCTTGGGGTTACCTAAGAGTATAAGACCATGTATATCAGCTTTCAGGCTTTCTTTTGCTAAGCTGAGGCAAGACAGTCTCTCTGCTGGATACAGTTTGGCCAGGGGTTCTTTGGATGGGATTAAGCTCTCTTAAGTGACTTAAGATGCTTAGGTATTTATTTTGTTAAAACTCTTCTGTGTTAGAACAATAATAGTTTAGAAGGAGAAAACAAGGAATTCAATGCTACTGCGATAAGGAAACAGAATGAATATTTATTTCCCTGCAGTTGACTCAAGTGTTGTGGAAAGGGGTGTAAGAATGGGGTTTATGTAGTTGGATAGCACTGTCTCTCACCTACAAGCAGTTTTCCTTAAGGGAAGGGAATTTAACGGTCACATAAGCAAGGAAAAATCAGTCAGCAGGCACTTTTCTACAATGCAGGTTTTACTTGTATTTACATTTTATTCCCCATTAAAGTTTAGCTCAATTTATGTTCAGTACTGGAAAGTGTTCTTTCTAATATCCTTAGAACGTGGAGTGGAAATTTGTCAAGCCCCTTGCAAGTTTTTGTCATAAACATTTTATTGAATACCCCAAACCAGTAATGTGACACAGTTACAAACAACCTCATCTGTACCTTCCATGAGAAGTCTCGTATGAATCTCTACACGTCATTAAAATTTAATTTACAGGGGGGAATTTTGCAGTTTATTTATTCTTCTAGTGACCTGTCCTTTAGAAAAAAAAAATTGAAACCATTTGCATGTGTCATAAGAATCTTTTTTCCAAGGTGTTGCTGATTTACTGCAGTATTAACAGTGCCTAAAGTGAAATTGAACACTGATTGTACGTATTGTTAGAGAAAACAGAACTTTTAGACTAAGAGCATATCCAACATATCTGAAATTGAAGCTTAGAAAAGGCCGTGAGATTTGGAAGTTTGTATTTTTTCCCTCTAGACTGCATCAATTGTTCTTATAAGAAACAGACTGTATGTCACAGCAAACTTTGTGCTTTTAACTGTCATAACTACAACAACAGTGTTATTTTTAAAAAGTGGCTTTATAAATAGATTATAAACCCACCTATTTTTCCTACTGCCTTTTGATACTTATATGTACTGGCATACCTCTCTTGGATTCCATCCACAGATGATCCAGTGTCTGTTTTCTCATTCTCCCTACTAATAATGGTAAAGGTTTTCAGATGTTCTTCGTGGAAAATATCTTCTGTAATGCCTTAGGAAGCATTAGTTTTTCATATGCAAAACAGCCCTGAAGGCTAGTTACAATGTCAACTACTGGTTCTAGCATGGTGGATCAAGACTTTTCTGAGTCTTTAAGAGGTCATACAACTTGACCAATTTCTCTCCTTCCAGCTTTCAGTTTTTCCTAGACTCATCTTTTGGATTAAACTAGTGGAGTCATGCAGAAAATGTCCTTATATTAAAGCCTGGAAATCACAGTCATGCTTTCACAAAGGGAAGTTTCATATTCTTCACAGAATACTGTGTGCAACATGCATCACAAGAAATAATCTGTGTGTGCTTTAATTCTCTGAATTATCTTTGGAAAGTTTTCTGTAATTTCTTTTGACTAGTGTGCTCCTGGGGCAATCACCAAAAATAAAATTACCTACTTCTGTTGGATTCCTGCCTCCCTGGTGTAGCTGTGCTTTTTAGCTAGGTTTTTCCCCCTAACGGGGGGACCGATTTTAAAGAAACTTTCAGCACTCTCTGTTTCAAGATAGTTTATTACATCTTATCAGAGAAACAAGGTCACATAGCACACACCAGAGAAGTGCAGAAGAAGAAATGTCCACCGAATGTCCGAGAGTGTCCGAGAATGTCCGCAGAATGTCCGCAGAATGTCCAGGAATGTCTGCTTATCAAGATAACACGGTCTTCTTGAAGGTC
The DNA here is from genome assembly GCA_013397915.1 of Daphoenositta chrysoptera. NCBI lineage: Eukaryota > Metazoa > Chordata > Aves > Passeriformes > Daphoenositta > Daphoenositta chrysoptera. The sequence continues at coordinate 311,602 of VZRO01000423.1, forward strand.
AATCATCCAATTAAGGCTTAAAACGAAAGGTATTTTCACTTTTCTACCAATGTTAGACAAATGCTTTAGTCACGTACACAGGAACTGCAGAATTTTTCATCCAATAATTTTTAGGAGCCTACTACTGCAAAATATGGCATACTAGAAGAAGAAGAAGAAGAAAGCCTAGAAACAACAACAATCCTCCATTTTGGAGTTCTTGCTTTTTATCTATTTACTACATTAATAAACCCAAAACCTTTAGATTTTTCACCCTGTGATACCCTTACCTAATACTCTATTATTTAGTTCTCACTGAAGTAGATTCTAGCTCTTCCCAAAGAGTTGGCAATTTTCTCCATGGATAAAGGTCGAATACAGTGTTGTCCAGAGGGGTAGAACCCTTCAAAACAGGCAGGGAAATATTCTCTGCATTCAGGGCTCCTACATACTTCATATTACTGGGTGGAACACAGACAAAAGTGACTTTTTTTTTGTTGGTAGATATTTTCTGAGGAAATCGGAGTACAACTAAACAAAACATTTAGAAGAGCTAAATGAGGAAAACTTATTTTAGAATATAATTCTAGATTATCAGGAGATTGATTATTAAAAATGGGGTGAGAGAGAGCTAGCTATACTAAATAGTAAGCAAGAAGTTTCTGAACTAGAAAGATATGTCCTTTTCATATTGTTCCTGTTTTTATAGTGCATCTCTTCACACCCGTCCTTTTTTCTTTCATTTGTATTTTGAAATTTGGGGATGTGTTTTGCAAAAAATCTAGTTGCAGTTTATAATTATGCATTACTAAATAATGAACATGGATATGCATCTTGAAAAATATATTCCATCTATAACAGCAGGGTATCTCCCATCTAATAGTGTACTAAACTACCTGATGCCCCTTTTTCAGGGCTAATGTATCAGTAGAGGAACTGGTAAATGTGTTGTTATATACACACCTCGTAAGTACTTGAATGTAAGTCCTCCGTCATCTGTCTTATCATATTTTATATTTAACAGATGTTTCCATTCTCAGGCCCTGAGATTGCTTTCAGTTTCATCAAGGCCATGATACAGAGAACACTGCATGCCTCCCTTTCATTGAATTATCTTTGCTTCTCTCCATTTGGATTTTCCTTATGCAGAAATAATAAAGTAGGGCAATGAACTTGTTTTCTTGAATTTCTTTAAAGCGGCTGCTCAGCACATTTTTATGCAATCATGAATCCTTCCTGCACCAGTTAGTGTACTGTTGATAGCACTCTAAAAGGCATTTACCAACAACTTAATCACGTAGATAGTCCAAGTAGTTTATTAAGAACACTTCAGGAGAAAAGACTGACGGATGAAAAATCCCAGGTATGTGGTATTTAATGTAATAAGGCAGATCTTGACTTGTCAATTAATTAATATACAAAAGAAACAAGCACACAAGATGGAGACATAGTGTGTCAAACTGATTTATGATGTGTGCAGATGTTTGGTACACAGTTCAAAGATCTTGGCAGAGTGAATGGAAAAAAATTCCAGGTGTATGGTAAGAACTGTTCTTGCTTGTTAATGCATTGATGTCAATGCAAAAGGCATTGAAAAAGTGCTTCACCTTTACTGTTAGAAATAAGTGGATGTACACTGAACCCCCATTTTATTTCAGAATCACTCTCAATTACGAAAATAAAATCACAGTGCAGGAAAATAAACAGACATTTTTAGAAACCTTGGAAAGATGTTACAACATTCTGTTATTCTAAAATCTCTTGTCCTAATTATCTGTGGAGAGCTATTAATATATTCAGAAACATGAATCATAATTGAATTATCACAGGACATGCGATTTTAACTTATTTGAACTTACTTGTGGTAGCTGACCAGGGGAAGGCGTTGAATGAGATATTGTGAGGAAATACAGCTTTTAGTGTAGGAGGTGTTAATTTGGTACTGTGTTTTTGCAGTGGGCTGCAAATATGCATGCACGCAATTGCTGCATGCCAACTGTTGCAGGGCAGCTGGCTGACATGCCACAGCTTGATCAGGTGTCAAGAATGGCACAGGGATAGCAGAGCTTTTCTGCTGGAAGACAGATCTATTAGGTGACTCCTTGGAATTCCTTCCATTCCTTAATTCTATTTATTGTACCAAAGGCTGATGAAATGCCATCTGAATATGGTGGAACTTCAAAGCATGACTGTTTGGTCTAGCAAGTTTAAAGCATAAGTTTCTGCATATTTCTTTTATTTCTTTTCATTAAGACTCCCTAAGTGTTCGTCATTCAACTGTGTTTTTGTAACTTGTTGGAATTATCATCTTTTTTCCTTTCCTTCTTTTACTTGCAGCATTGTACTTACTGCATAACTATTCAGCCACAGTGCCCATGGATACCAACATGCCTGTCCTAAGAGTTGGACTTCAGCAGTGATATGGACAATAACATATGTAATGATATATGTAATACATGATGTTTGATGTTAAAGAGATGACGTATGTTAGAATGGCTGACTCAGTTTTATTTATTGTGGCTCACTTTACATTGAAAGTTATTTACAGATAAAGCTAACATGAACTACTGTCATATATTAGTTATAAAAACAATAAAAATAGATAAAATAAAGCTATATTAATTTACTCACATGTAAAACTAATGTGTAAAACTCACTGCTTGAAGTTTCCCTAATTTTAATAATTTTCTTCATTCTTATTAAACCTGCTGGGAGATTAAATTACATATAATTTTCATTCTTATGGCTGAAAGGCTGCTAAATGTCTGACAGTTTTAATGTCTTCACCAGAAAACCCCGCAGTACTCTTCAGGGAATCTTGTATCAACAAACAGGTACAACTATGGTGAGCTGACTAAATCACAAATACAGCAATGCAATCCAACAGTGAATCTACCTTAGTTATGAAGAAGTGAATTAGTGCCCTGCCTTTTAAGAAAATTTGTTTTCTGTGATCAGTTCTTGATAACATCATATACCTTCCTTGTATTTTTGCAAAAGGCCTGAATGCTGTAAGAGCATTCCTTCCATAAGTGAAATGGCCTCACATTGTTATTGTTGATGCTGATGATAGGTGCTAACACTGCAAGCGAAGTAGGATGATGATTTGTCTGGTCTATGCTGCATCTTTTCCACTAGACAAAAAACTTTGTGCTATATTAATATAAACCAGCCAAAGTAACGTGAGGAACTGAAATTTTTGCACTTATAAATGATACCGTTATTTGTTCTTTTGGGAAGAAAAACCCAAACACCATAATCCAGGCCACTGTCTTCCAGTGCATTCTGGTTTGAGTATTTTCAGCAAACAGCTGTCAATGCTTTTATTTTTCTTAAAGTATAAATAATAGAAGAAAACTCACCTTTTTATTAGCTTGGTCTCTAGAGGTTTTGAATGTTCCTAGGCTGATGAAAGACTCACTTAATTACTGTGTGTGTATATATATATATATATATGTGCATATGTTTGTCTCTTCTGTTCATTGTGGAACAAAGAATTTCCTTGAAAGTATCTCTTGAGCTGTTTTTTGTGTCTTAGCAGAGGCAGTACATTTGAATAATTCAGTGGCATCAGCAAGAGATAACTGCAGTTCGGCTATGGACATGTTCATTTCAGATTAGCATTGAAATTGCAAGGAAAATAACCCACTTTGAGAAGTTTTATGTTGAGCTGAAAGGAATATTCTATAAATGGTGGCCAATTTTCTTGAGGGGGAAAAAAAAGCATTAAAAGCTTTCTTGATTAAGTTCAAACTAACACTGAAACATTTTATCTTAAAAAATAAGGATATTATTGCTTTTCACTGACAGCATAATGACTTTGAATATGTAATATAATAGATGCTATGATTTCAAGTATATGAAAACCTACACTGTTGAATTGTGATACTGTGTCTGAAGTTGAAAAAACAAACCACTGAAAAAATGACATCTGTGGGCAATTTTTAGATACTTTGTTCCAGGCTATGTCCATGTCAGATTCATAGTGCTATGTTATGCAGCACTTGTTAATAATGATTTAGCATGAAGTCAGTGAAGTATGTGCTTATGTGTTTAGAAATTACTTTCATGTCTAAAGATAGGGTAAGAGAGAAAGCAAGAATTGGGTTGTTGTAAAAACAGAATTGGTAGTGACCAGGGCAGGCTGGTGAGTGATGTAGTTTTGAGGTAAAATTGCAGGATAATGCCTCAGACTGTAATCTGCCAACACTTACCTGCATCTAGTGAAATAGGTGCATTCCTTCTGCAGAGTCTTATTTAGCAGAAGACTATAAAGATCAATGAATACATTTTTATCTTTCTGCGAGTTACTGGTTTTGAAGAGGGAAGAGAAAAACATAGTTGGCCTTTGTGATTTAGAGGAGCTTAACATTCTATTGTGTTTGCAATTTTTCGTTACAGTAGGAAGAATTCACATCCTCATGAAAAATTTAATTTCTCCAAGACATAAGTCCCTGAGGAACACTGCTGTCTATGTACTCAGTAGAGGCTTGACTGTTTTTAACATCCAAATTATTCAAAAGATTCCTGTTTCACTCAGCTGACCAGATCTCTTCACAAAAATAATTTGCTGTGATTTTATGTGAGACTAAAGGTGTTAAAATGGATTTTTAATATAAAACCATAACTAATTCATACTGGTTTGGGGCGGGGGTGGGGGCGGGGGAAACATAATGGAAAAGATAGGGACTCTGTTTTCTGTAGTATATGTATGTGAATGTGTACATAAATACATATATATATGTAAAGAGCTGTTTGCATACATATATATGAGTGTAGGTAAACAGAGGTATATAGAGACAGTGTTGCAGTGGCAGAGTGCTATGCAGTTCTGAAGGTATGGGGTAACAAATTGTACCTGTGTTTATTTTGTGCTCTCTCACTTCTAGAGCATTCTGTATTGCCACTTGAAATGATTAAGAAGGGAGTCTTTTTTTAAACTAGGTACAATTTAAAAAAAAATAAACCCAAACATTATAGATGTTTTGGCCTCTGGTACTTCAACTTGAACATGATTGTGTTTTAAAGGTGATCCATGCAATCTCACTGTTTGGGAATGTGTTAATAAAATTAGAACATCTTACTGAACTGGATATATACTGTTGTGTTTGTTGTAGTAAACATGGAAGCTGACAACAGTAAAGAATCAAGATCACTAAGAAATAATATATTCCAGTAACATTGAACAAAACCTTGCAAGTCTTAATATTGAAAAAAAAACGGAAGATGGCTCATATGGAATATGTGGGAAGGAACATATTTCACAAGTGTGTGAAATCTGATAGTTTCATCATAATCAGTCTGAAGACAGAAGAAAGTAACTATTCATCTCTTCTGACTTTAATCCTGTGACAGAAGTAATTCACATCTTTCTCTCTTCTTCCCAATTTTTCATTCCTCTGGGGAGACACAGACTGAGACAATACAACTTTTAAAATATGGAAGTGTTTATATAAATTATTGTAGCCATTATTCAGGAAATAATTTGTTTGTTCAACAAGATAATAGGTTTTAGATTGCAGCTTACTACTTTGCAGCTGTCCACCAGCTATGCTTTAACTTCTTGAGTGTTATTTTTTCTTCTTTTTGTTTTTTTACTGGATGTATTTCAAAGAAGGTACATTTTTCCTGCAATACATGCAGCAATCAAATGCAGTCATCAGTGTACTATATTTTAATTTTTTTTCTTTTTTTAACAGAAGGAAGGAGAAAAAAATCACAAAGTCCGACTAGCAGTTGGAAATGGAGTAAGAAATGACGTATGGAGGGAATTTTTAGACAGATTTGGTGCTGTTAAGATCTGTGAGTTCTATGGTGCTACTGAAGGAAACATTTGTTTCATGAACCACACAGGAAAAGTTGGATCTGTTGGACGCACCAATTTCTTTTATAAGGTGACTATTTATTTACATTCTACTTAGTTAGTGGTAGTGCTGAAAAATTGTGTTTCTTAGTTTGAATACAGTTGTAAGTCCAAAATAAATTTTCTAACTCGGTTATTGCAAGTTAGTTGACCTTCTGTAAAATCTTGGCACCTGACCCAGTTTTACTCTCGGCACTAACACTGAGATTTTTCATAGAGTTCACGAGAGTCAAAAAGGCGTTGGTTCTCTTCTGACTGTTTTGAGTAATCTGACAGTTGCCAAGTATAGTTTCAGGTCTCTATTAGAGGACAAATTAGAGGACATTAGAGGACAAAAGAAAAAGTTGGATTTATATCTAAGTTCTTTATGCCTAAGAACTCATCATCTGTGAAATAAGGATGCAAATGTCCTATTCTGATTCACTGTTCTATGAATTGTAGTTAGAAATGTATTTATATAGTATATTTATATTGCATATAGCTATGTATTTGGCATAAATGGGAATTAATAATAATTAATATGTTATAATAATTATATACAGCAGCATATAGACAGACACAAATTTAATAGATATTTTATACCTAGGTGCAATTAAACATAATTAACTCAAACTACATCTAGTCTGTATCAGTATTCAGAAATGTCCAAGATAACACAATACATTATCACTGTTGAGTTATTGTGATGGAGAACACTTGGCAAGATTGTTAATTTTAAAATGGCTATACCCCTTTATCTACAGTCTGCTCTATGTGTTTGCTGTATTCTAAGTCACTAAAACTAGAGAGAAACCCCCTCTGTATTTCATCAGCTTTGAAAATGGCAGTCATATGTCTTGGGGAGGAGGATTACATATCATTTATATCACACATTATGACTTTCCTCCATCCTTCTGAGTAAATGAAGAATTTATTTCTGCTTGAAATTCACAGATTGACTTTTTCTTTTTGATCCTGTTAGTACAATCTTTTAAGTGATTTGAAAGTCCCTAAGTAACATGTGTCCCAAGCTTTAGCTAATAATATGAAAGATGTCCAGTAAGCCTTTTTGCTAGGAGACTACATATTTATCATTATGCTGTTGTTTATGCCAGTTTTTACTCTTCTTGAAATAAATAATACATCACATATTGCCTAGAATTTTATATTGACTGATACCTATCTATGTACAAGTCCTATTGACTTAAGTGACATTTGTGCTCCTTAGGAGAACTGATAGCAAAATGTCCCGACAAAACTTCTTTTTAGAGAGTGACATAAAACCATTGTTTGGAAATACAGCAGAGGTGTCTTCTGATGACATGTAAATGGGTTTCTAGGCAGCATATGTTCCAGGGTCCACAACTTCAATACTCCATCACCACATTACAATCACTACAGACTATTTACACATTGGGGCCAGAGGAATTCTTCACTTCTGGTACAGGAACTCAGACTGCAGGGAGGAGTCTGGAACCACACAGAAAACACCCCAAGAGCTAGTGTGTTGCACAGAAACCGTTGAAAGCTCAGGAATTTAGGCAGATGACTTCACTGATGCTCTGTCCTACATGTCTGATGCTCTGTAGCAGGCACGGTGGCCATCCAATGCTGATGGATATCTCCAGAAGGGTCCAGAACTGCTACAGGAAACCAGGAATCTGGAATTTAGGGAGTAGTAGGTGAACAAGGAACTTTAAAGCTGATGTTAATTGTTTTTTCAGACTTTTCTAAGCCAGATGCTTTATAATCTTAAAAGATTTTGCATGTGTTCCAAACCTGAGTAAACTTGTTTTCAGTATTGCAGAACTTTGGCAGAATTTTGTCATAAGTCATTAACCTTTTGGAAATACCATGTAAAGTCTACAGCAGATAAAGATTAAACTTGAAACTACCTGTGTATTTATTTAATCATCTGTATTTTAATCAAGTAGTATGGGGATTTTGCATGTGACATTAAATATATATTTAATGCCATAGGTAGGTTAATTTTTACTTATTTCAGGCATTTGTTTTTCAGGTATTTTTTTTTTTAAATACATTTTGCAGTTTGCAGATTACTATACAATGCCTTCTGAAGTGTAGCTGTTGTTTGTTTTACTTCAGTCTAAATGACATCCATGAGACAAGTAGTGATCTGTAAAGGAAAGCAGCATTATCTCTGATTTGCTGACCTGTGAATGATCTGAAGTTGGAAAGAAAATCTGTCTCCTGCTGTAAAGCAGACAATGGCACAGACAAGGCCCAGACACCCAATTCCTAACGTTGGTTGTTTCTTCACAGACATGCTGCAACAGCTTTTGAAACATCCTCTTGACACACGGGACAACATGAGATAGCCTTTAACACACTTTCTAGGGATTTTCTAAACACCTATTTCTTAAACTGGGAATAGAAAGAAAGAGAACTGAGAAAGTGGGAAGAGGAGGCTTGTGTGCTCATAAATATGATACACTAAAGGAGAAGGAAGAAACTTGCTCTCTTTCTACTGCATAATTGCACAACTGGCAACAAAGTAAATACAGCATAAAGCCCTATAGATATAGGTATTGAGAGTATAGAGGGAATAATAGCAGAAAGGTTCGAAGTAAAAACCCTTTTTAGCAAGGAAAAAGGAAAAGAAATAGGAGTGCATTCCTGTTGTAGGTAGTGACAATGGTACAGTTTGTAAAGGTGAAATACAGATAAAAATTACAGCTCTTAAGGCAAGCTGAGCTCTCAGAATTAGCTAAGTAACTTCTCTGCCAGTTACTGCTAAGGGCTGGAGACAAATGTTTGTGATAAATATTAAGGTTCTATAGAACACCTTTATTTTCATAAAAATATTGGAAGACAAAGTAATAGGAAGAAACAGATGTATGTTAAAACAGTTGTCAGAAGTCACTGTATTTAAGATGTTAACTAAAAGCAGTGCTCTTGTTTGCACTTGTTTCTTTTCACACTGTGTTCTTTATGTGAGGGATTGGTTCATGTGATTGAAAGCCTCCCTGTAGAATATGAATAAATCTTTCAATAAAGATGTTTACATAGAGTCAATGAACAGAAAAGTAGAAGCCTCTGAATAGCTTTTCAGCTGGTAAAACTTAAAATGTTTTACAAAAAAATACAGTGTATTGATTAACACAGTAATATAATAAATTACTGCTTAATCTTTGCATCTGACATACTATGTATCTAGCTAATGTTAATAATCAATTTTGTTATATATGACATACATTATGTATGTATTTATATAAATGTGATATGGGAAAAATCTGCAAGATCTTCCATTGTGTCTATCAAATATATATATATAAATCTCTTTCTTATACTGAAGTAAATTCTGAGTGATGGCAGACAACAAGGGAGCTTGGGATTAGTGAGATCCAAGGAAGCTTATGAGAAGGGCTAAAAATAACACATGACACGATCACCTTAAAAGCATTATGTAAAAAATTAAAAATTCAAACTTTATTTGTAAATGTCATTTTTCATTATTTTAAGTATAGATGTTCAAACTATCACAGGAATGTACATTGCGTACTCAGTACTGTATAAATAAAAATCAGGTTTGAGCTGAGAAACACTTAAATCTTGCAACAAATCTTAAATAATTTCAACAAATAAGATGTCTTCCACACAGCCATTCAGAATTAGTATTATGCACTTCTTCATGCAGTGGTAGAACTTGTGGCAGAAGAGAAATCTTTTCGTTTAAAAGTAAACAAAGTTAGTTTTAAGCAGATTCTAAGATCCTGGAGAAATCTGTTAACAGGAAGAATACTGATGTGTAAATCTGAGCAATGGAAGCTCCTAAGTTCATTGGCCAATGAAAATCAATGCTGTTTCTTCTCCTTTGACTAATTTTGAGCTAAAATAATCTCAGGTACTACAAGTGCATGTCATGATTCAGTTAATATCTTAACATAGCTTAAAGGTTTTGTTTCTTGGTTTTGTTTACCTTGGCTAACAAAGCTGCGTGGGGGACTTACGTATCTGCTCTTTACAGCATAAATAAGGCATTACAGTGTATTTCAAAACTGTCTCTAAGATACGATGATATTATGCTCCAGTTCTTACTTTTCAGTTTTTAAAGATCCTTGAAACTAAATCTAGTACATGTAATGCTTTGTTTTAGAAACCAATATTCTCCCAGAGTCTCTAAAACAAGTAACAAAAAGCTTGTGATCTCTGTTTTCTGATAAAGGTTCTCTGAGCATTCTCTGTGAGTTAAAACTTTAGGAATGTCAAAACTATTTTCAAAACAATATTTAAATCCACATATTTCCAATCAGTTGAAAAAAGGGTGAGGTGAGGGAAGCTGTTACTAAATAACATCTAGGCAGCATATTAGAAGACAATAATGTTGCATATTTTCTAATTTTAAGTTTCAGCTAGCTAAATTATGCTCTTATTTTTGCTACATTTATGTCGTGCTTCAGAGAGTAACATGTAGATTAAAATGATGAATGTTATATGCAGTACTCTGTGAAAATAATATGGTAATGCTTCAACAGTTTAAGTCCTTGTCCCATTAAAATTTAAATAATGAGTTGAACGAAATGCTAGTCTGTGCCCAGACTATACTTTGCTTTGGAGCTTTCATTTTCTAGTATTTAATATGAAAAGCAAGCTGCTTAGAATCATAGAATGATTTAGCTTGAAAAACACTTTCGCACAGGCACAGCTGTTTACACAGTCTCTGTATAGTTTCATTATGCATATATAATACAAGATGTGGTATTTTAATTATGTATTTTCATGACTACTTTTTCAAAAGCGTAGTTGGAATACACCTCATTAATACTTGGAAGTTGTAGGCAAAAAATATGTATACAACATAGTTTAGTTATAAATAATAGTCTCAACAGTTTTTGGATTATCTCAGATACTGAATTACAATTTCTGAGTGTTTATAGCACCTTAAAATTCTTCATTCTTTCAGAGCTCAAGAGCTGTATCTTACCAAAATACACGTATGATGCATTATTTTAAGCTATTCTAATCAGACATAAAACCAGAATAACATTTCATTTTATACCATTTCATTCTTATTATTTATATTACTCATTGTATTTGGTCATTTGAAACCTACTAAAAAGTAAAAAGTAATAAATATCAATGTAAAAAAAAGGAAAGTGAAAAAGAGTAGCATTTAAATGTAGACAGCCAAAAAAAAGACCCACTCCCATTCTGTTCGTCAAGAATAATCAATTATTTTCTAATTGAGGCAAACTTTTTGACTCTCAAATTCTTGACTTTGGTAAATGGTTTAATCTGAGGTTAATAAAACTAATTACCCTTCACTTAATTAAAATAGTGTCCCATTCTTGAATCATTACTCTATTTTGCAGGCTATGACCTTTTTCCTTTGATCAACTTAAAAGTATCTTTTTGTTTCAAACTTATGTAGAAGAAAAACAAAGTGCTGAACATTGAAAGGTCTTAATGAACCAGTTTTGTCCATATGAGACTGAAATTGTGGGATTCAAGTTGCTCTTTATTCAGACTTCTTTGAGAAAAAAATCGTTTGATTTATTGACAATAACATTTCAAATTAGGATAAAGATGCTACTCTTCATCCAAATTAGTGGCAGAAAAGGAAAGAGGTTTATGTTTTAACATGCTACCTTTTACTTCAGTCACTTTCATACAATCCTCCCTAAGTTCCATTGCATTTCTTTATTGTGAAGAGTGCAGGTGTATATTCATGTTTTATAAAATTGTTCCCCTATTGCCAGGATTTCTCAGGAGAAGATATTTACATAACCGTGATTTCACTAGTTGCTCAAGATTGCTGATGCATTTCTTGTTAAGAAGGCAACATGGAATCCGAAGTCAGGCAAATTGTCTCTTTAGATTAACAAAGAGACAATTTGGACCACTGTAAGCACCATGGTCCAAACAGTATCAGGCATAAGGTATCTGTCAGTGTCTCGTAAAGGTCCAGTTTGGATTCATATCACAAAAGAAAAATGAAGCAAAGTAACAGTCAAATGCTGTGTATTCGAGAAAGGAAAAAAAGTATTGCAGTTGCTAGTTTTGATAAGAGTATCTTGTCCTCTCCTTCAGTTTGCTTGGAGCCGTGGGAGTACGTACCCTTCTGCTGGTGCTCACTCCCACCACCACACAAGAGCCTGAGGAAGGGAAAGGGAAGAACTGAGGCTAGTTAAGCAAGACTAAAGCCCAACAGGAAGCAGGTGTTCCTTTGTGAGGCCCTTCCCTTGCCAGCTGTTTCCAGTGCCAGAAGACCCCAAGAACATTTCATATCAGCCACCACCATTGAATGTCACTTAAATACTAGAGATATGCTCCTATTATGCTGACTCACATAGCTCTTCCACTGATGATGTGGATCCCATAACTTACTTGCAAGAAAATTAACAAAAGGACAATTCTATGTCTTCGTTTACAAAACTGTTTTGATGTTGCTTACCTCTGGGAAATGGCGTAAGTTTACATACAGAGTATTTTCAGTTTTAAACGAAACTGCCTTCTTTCAGATCAGCAAGACTGGAGTACAGGTTTCCTTATGTATATTTGCTGCCACCAGATGTCACTGTGTAGATGAATAACCGATGACTTCTTCCCTTTTTTAGCTTTTTTTCCCATTTGATTTAATCAAGTATGATTTCCAAAAAGATGAACCAATTAGAAATAAGCATGGTTGGTGTGAAAAAGTTAAGAAAGGTAAGTATGTATTTTAATAGGATATTACGTCCTGTTAATTTTAATAAAAATATTTCAGAGAGTTGTTTTAAGGAGCCTTGCTACTGTGTTACTGCAATTTACCAGATCAACTATTACCCTTTGCTCTGAAAAAAAGCAATATGATTTTTGATCTCAGATAAAACAGCATTAAACATACCAGTGCTGGTATCAGAAGCACTCAGGAGATCCTTGGATATATTCACAGAGGAGTAACGTTCGAAAGTGATGCTATGGTATTATCTTTGAATATATACATAGTGACATCTGTGTTTTTAAAGGAGGTTAACATAAGGAAGTGGTTGCCTAAGAGATCTACAGGAAGCACTGGTGGATTAGAGCAAATGCTTTTTGATAAGAGATTAAGTGTTTCTGACTACATGATGTGATTCAGCTTAATAATTTAAAAAAAAACAAACCAAAACAACAAAAAAACTAAAATTGCTTCCTTTTAGCTGTCCTCAAAATATTTATCATGATTGAAAAATCGTGATTACAGAATTTTTCGAAGTGTTTATGAGTTACTGGTGCATATACTGAACTGTGGGACGGTAACAGCTGAAACTGAAGCAAGAAAAACTCATATTAAAGGTCAGGCAGACAGCTTTAATAGAGAGCTGAAACAGATTTTTCAAAGGAGTTTTGAAATTCTCTAGCAGTTGGTAATGAAAGGTGGGCACTTTGAAGAAAATATGTCCCCAAAAGCTTAAATTTTATGGGAATTTATCTCTAGGGATTCCAGAGTGACCTGTGAAGGGAACACGTGCTCTAATTAGACACTTGGTCTAATTTTTTTCCAGCTACACAACTCAGTCTAATAAAAAGTATTATCTCTATCTGTAATCTTTGTCTTATCCATGTCTTATTTCTTTGGAGCATTATTGCTGCAGTGATACTATCAGTGAACTAAATACTTCCATTTTAAACACACCAGTTTATGGAAAGAAGGCACAGCTCTTATTTAAGGAGACAGTCTTAAACTAAAAATTGTGCCTACTTTTGGAAGCATTTTGATATATTTTCATATTTACAATTCTTGTGTCTGATACGAAGTAATTTAACTTATAATCTTTATTGTTCTGAACTTGCTCCCAAAAAGGTTATTTCATACAATTATTCCATGTTCTGCAAACTAACACCTTGATACTCTACATACATTGACAAGAATATCCTTTCCTCTATGCTCCCTACTTTCTGAGGAAAAAAAATTCATTAAAAGTTCTGTATTTTACTCCAAAAAGTAAATTGATGATGCTGTATATTATATTCTTTTAACTTTTCTGTATAGGTGAGGCTGGTCTTCTGATTTCCAAAGTCAATGCGAAGAACCCCTTCTTTGGTTACGCTGGCAATAAAAGACACACAGAAAAGAAATTACTCTGTGAGGTATTTAAGAAGGGAGATGTTTATTTTAATACTGGAGATCTAATGGTTCAAGACCATGACAATTTTCTATATTTTTGGGACAGGATTGGAGATACCTTCAGGTATAATTATTGTTCCTTTTCATATTTCTTCATTAAAGATACACAGAATAGAATAATGTGGTTATATTTGTTTTCAACCGAACTGTTCAATTTATTGCTATTGTGATGTAGTTCATAATGATTCTGAACTGGATGATAGGGCCTTAATTTTGTCAGAAGTGTTCCTTGAGTAATAATCCTGTGGAGTTGAATGGCTCATTTTCAGAATGGTTAGTAGGAATTACAGCTCATTGAACACTCTTTTCAATAAGCATATAACTAGTGATGCATTTTCTGTGAGCAAGGAAGTTGGATATTGATGTTGAAAAAAAATGTATTGAATAGTTGAGATTGGTCACATTTGATACATTTATATATATGTAAAAAAACTTGGAAACACTTCATTGAGCTTCAATGCCCCTTGCAGTGTTTTAATACCCAGTAATGTTTGAATTACAACATTGTCTTCTGGTGATCCAATTCCAATGTGACAAGTATGAAAAAATTTGAGGTGGTGTTAGTCTGAAATGAATGGAGTTTCTACTAAAGTTAATGTTTTTTTAAAGAGGAGGTGTGATGGGATTAAATTATTTTTTGACACATTTTAGATGGAAAGGGGAGAATGTTGCCACTACAGAAGTCTCTGATGTCATTGTAATGTTGGACTTCATACAAGAAGCAAATGTGTATGGTGTGTCTGTGCCAGGTAAAAACTTCAGCTATACGTTTTTCTTCTTCCAGGTTAGCTGTTAACCCTCATAACTCTTTTTATTTTGTGTTTTAAACATATGAATAATGTTTGATTGAGTCATCTGTTTAATATCCAGCTAAAATGTAGATGCAGATAATGAAAATACCACCCAGTTGTGAATGAGCCAGTGAATCATGCATTTTTTATCTGTATGCAACGAGGAGTATTTTTGAAAATTTGCCATGCAAGAATTTGTGATAGCTACATAACCTAAATTAAAATATAAAGGTTTATTAAATTCACATCTGTGGAAAATCCAGACATGTGTCAAAATAAAATTTCAACAAGGTAATTCTAAAGTAACTCTAAAGGAAAATGTGTGAATACATTTTTCTGTCTTATTTCACTTAGCCTCATAAAAGAGAAAAATAAATGTGTAAGGAAGAAAAGACATTCATTTCTTTTTAATAGGTTTTTTTTTGTTATTTTTCATGAGATCATGTGGGCTTGATTCTCATTCATGCTAAATCTTTTTTAAAAATGTATGCTAGGTCTCACAGGGATAAAAATAAGTTTCTGTGCAGGGGATTGTTTGATGCTGTTCTTTGCATTGGTGGCTAAAAGAGTGTTGATAGAGTGTTGATAACTTAACAGTGCTCGGCTACCCCTGACGGGAGCTTGCACAGTACCAAGGCTTTCTCTGTGCGTGAGAATGCTGGGGACAGCAAGAACTTGGGAGGAGATGTAGATGGTACAGTGGTCCAAAACTGACCAAAGGGATATTCCGTACCATATGATGCCATGCTTAGTTATTAAAGCTGGAGAAGAGGAAGTGGCTGAGGGGCTTGTGGTTGTGGCGTTTGTCTTCCCAAAAAAACCACTGCATGCTCTGAGTGAGGCCCTGCCCTGGGGGAAGTAGCTGGACATCTACCTGATGATGAGAAATACTGAACGATGCCCTGATTTTGCTTTGCTTGTGCATGTATCTCTTGCTTTCCCTATGAAACTGCCATTGCCTTAACCCTGGGAGCCTTGCTTTCCTTCACTTCCATTTCCATCTGATGGAAAAGGGATAGAGCACGAAGCTGGCTGGATGTTTGGTTGTTGCCAAGAATAAAGCCACCACAAAATGATAAAGGAGTTTAAAATGAGAAAAAGTGTCACTTACCTGTATTTTAAAGCCATACAACAAGAAAGATCATAGAAAGAAGACGGTCTGAAAATCTGACTCAGAAGAATGAGAGACACTCATTTCCTATACAGCACTTACCTGCTTACCTACTCAGTTTATCCGACTGTCTTGATAACTGCACTTAAACAAATCAAGTTCCTTATAGATTTTGTAGCATTTACAAAAATAAAACCAAAACAAAGATACGGTTGCCAGAACACCTCTGGTGTTACTACTAGCTGATGGTTAAAGTCTGCAGTTACTTTTGATAGCTGAAGTTCATTGCTTTTACATTTTACCCATTTTGTTCTTTCCCAAAGACCTACAGTGCTCTCCTTTTCCAGACAAAACAGTAAGAACTTTTAATCTCTCTCCCTGTTAATTCACATCCACAGTTTTGAGAAAAGATCCTGGCAAGAGAAAGAGACTGAAACAGAAATGAAGGCATAATTGGCTAATCCAGGAAACAGGCTCATCCCTCTTGTTTTTGAGAGAGGAATGTTGTTGATGTTTATCCACATTTATCAATTATATCGAGCATGGGACTCCATTTACTCTTACCCGCCACACTCATTTACAGCCTCATTGCTTAATTGATCACTTGAATGATCTCCAAGTAAATGTAATACTACATAAAATAGGAATGACATCTTGCAGCTTTACTGAAACTCAGAATATGATATATGACTTGGTTTGTTAATGAACTACAGTCCTTTTTTATGTGGTGTATCACTACAGTGTCAACTTCATTCATTACAAGATTCTCATCTCTCTTCCTTTTGCACAGGTCATGAAGGAAAAGCAGGAATGGCTTCTCTTATTTTAAAGCACAATGCATCATTGGACTTGGAGCAGATGTATAAGCAAGTAGTGACTTATCTACCAAGTTATGCTTGTCCCCTTTTTTTAAGAGTCCAGGTAAGCTGCATTATTGCACTGTGTATACAAACAGTTACATCATTTAAACACAGAGATGGCTAAGTGAATAAAAAAAAGTCCTTGTTCATGTATCTAGTTTTAGACCTGGTCGTATTTGCTGCCTTCATTAATGGAGTCCTGGAAAAGGGATTACACAAAACGTCAATAAATTCGCAGATTATGTTTAAATGGGAGAAATTATACAAATGAGTAAGGACAGAGGTCATACAAAAGGATCTGGGGAGATTAGAACATGAATATGGTGAAAGAAAAAGATTCAGATTTAAAAATGTGAGCAATTGCATCTGGAGAAAAGAATCTAAAATCCATTTTATTCAGTGAAAATGAGAGAGAAATAGAGCTAAAGCAGATAACATTGACTGTGCACAATAAAATGAATGTTATTTTCTGTCTAACAATGAAAAACGTTAAAGCATTTGAAAAGATACTAGGTAAATTTAAGAGGTGAATAAAAAATGTATGTTATTGTTGTCACCACGGTAATCATCAAAGTAATCTTTATTTGTGCACTGCTTTGCTCTAGTAACTGTCTGATTTGGGGGAAAAAATAGTCCCTCCTCCAAAGCGTGTAAAAATGTAAATATAATCCAGTGGACTACATAGGGCTAGGAAAAAATGTGACTGTTATCAAAAGCATACAATATTGATTATAATCAATCATTATAAATGAAGTCTGATGAGCATTTTCATTTCTGGTGTTTTGCAAACATCATGACAAAGACAAACAGAAAAATGTTTTTGAAGATGTTAATGAAGGAGTCCCCTAGGTTTGAGGAGCAGATAAAAAAATAGCCACTGTTTAAAGAGTGAAGGTAAATTACAGAAGTTGGTGTCCTAGGCCACCCAGATTGAATACTGGTTCAGAATAAAGATGGGGAAAAAAAAAAATCTGTGAAAGACCTTGAAAGCGAAATATATGTGTGTATGTATCTATCAATCTATCTCATAAGTTCAGGAAGATATCTTTTGCAGCAGCATTCGGATATGAGCAAGCAAGATTAGACTTCAGAATGTTGCAGTAGGCAGTTTATGAAATTATGAGAATCTAGTCTAGATTTACTCCTGTACAGCTGTACAAAAAAACCTTTATACTGGACAGAAGGAATCTGAATCTTGGATATTGCATTGATATCAAGAATCTGGAATTTAAATTAAAGTTTAAATGCCTTCATTACAGATGAACTGCTGTTGGTACAGCTGTCATTAACCAAGAAAGAAGGTAGTGGGTAGAACTTCAAGGGAAAAATGTTGAAAACATATTAAGCTTGATCTGACATACAATCATACTTTAGAAGACGTCAGAACATCTTAGACCAACCAGAGCAGATAGATAAAATCTGTAGGTATGCCTGGAGTAGATAAAATGGCTTTTTGACATTTTTGTTGAATGTAATACTTAATTTTTTGTATTTTGAGATGGTTTGCATATATATAAATATAAATATATATATAAAAAAATATATATTTATACATATTTTGTCATCCATGTCTGATGTGGGTCTGTAGCAGTGCATAAGTTCCAGTTTTTCAGCGCAATGAGAATAAACTTACTTATATCAAGTAGGACTTTGAAAAACAAATGTGAGTGTGAGCAAAAGAAAAGCTTCTTTTTCAATAATGTATCTTTCTCTCTGCTACAGGAGAAAATGGAAATGACAGGAACATTCAAACAACAAAAATTTCAACTTGTGGATGAAGGTTTTAATCCATCTACAATTGCTGATCCTCTTTATTTTTTAGATAATTCTAAGAAAGCATATGTTTTTTTAACCAAAGAATTATATGAGATGATCGTATCTGGGAAAATGAAGCTTTAAGTAACTGACCAAATAATAGGCTATTAAGGGACAAACTACAAGCTATTTTATGAGAAAACAGTAAAATTCATCACCAGTATTTATACACAGTTATCCAAAATAATGTTTTTTATATTTGATATATACATTCAGATATATCTTATATCTTTACCTACTTGATCATTACTTTTCAGTAATCACTTTTTACCTCTTGAGACAAATTTCTAAGCAAATAATCTGTAAAACATAACTGAAATCTATTTTATATTAACTTTGGAATATAAATGCTGAATCTGATACTTTTTCTTAGTACTAAATGAACATAAGTGATACATGGTATGGTATATGGTAAAAAAAGGATATATCAACATATAAAGGTATTGTGTCATATGGCGTGTCTAAAGGGAGAAAATATGCCCGCAAGATTTTTTTTTTTCTGTAGTTTACATACTTCTGAATATGTATTGTACGAAGTAAAGGCTTGACAGTGGTTGAAACTAAAAAACTTTTTTGGCAGAGGACTTTTCTGATGGAACATAAGATAAAAGAAACTGAAGCAGAAGAAAGTGTTCCAAACAAATCCAAATACTAACATCACTGCTGAACTTTTTTCCTGCCATAATCTGTGCTCTTTCATTTGTTAAGCTGGTTGTTTGGACTGTCAGGTTCTGAAGACAAAGCAAACTTTCGTGAAATGTTTAGCAGCAGATCAACAATAGGCAGATAAAATCTGCACACTTAATGGGGAAAATTACATAGCATAAAAAGAATTATTGCAGCACTTTATGTCATGCATACTGATTAACAAAAAGCCACCATACTCTTATTAATGACTACTAGAGATCATTATTTTATGAGTATAGAAGATAGTTGAATTTTTAAAACACTACGTTTTATGTTCTAATAATTGCTTTTTCTAAGTTTTAAAATAAAGTATAAGATTATTTAAACCAAATACCATCCTGTCTTGGTTTGATTTAAGTCTGATTGCACAAAGTCTGTTTTCCAGCCTCTTTGGATACTTTATGTGGGCAGTGCCCTCTTCTAATGCATCGTGATGCCTGCTTTGGTCAGCCAGGAGCAGCATCAGAGGACACTGAAAGGGTGACTCTCCAGCACTGGGCATCCTAGTGCCATCTCTCTTCCATCATAACAGTGATATGAAACGAGGTTCTCATGAAAGAGTAGGATGTAACACTTCATAAATAATTTTCTTATGTCTTTCTACTTTTTTCATCTCACAGGACATTAGAACCTGTGTCAATTCTTGAATCTTTGATTATCACTTTAACTGACTTTCTTTAAAAACACAAACCAAGGATGCAGTGAAAAATATATGAGGATCATAGGTTACTTATATTTTTGAATACAGTATTCCTTACAGGACTGCCAGTATAAATAAGCAAATTTACAATTTTGCACTTTACAAAGCAGAGAGACGTAACAAATACTTACACCAACATCATGCTTTATGGTAGATGTTAATGTAAAACACATAATGGGGAATGAAGATAATTGTTGCATAAGAATGGAAGGGAGTCACTGTGATCTAGTACTTCCTGAGCAGTCCCACTTTTTCTGTTTCTTTAGGCAGTGCCCAAATGGCTGGCTGTAGCTGAAGGCTGGGGCAGGGGGTGTTTGCCACTGACTCAGACAGATGGAAGTGCCATTGCCTAGTCAAGAACTGCAGCTTAAGGATGAGGTATTTATTATAAAGTTAAACCCAACTTTGAATGTTAGGCAGAAATTTTGAGCAAAGGATTGGTTGTTGAAATCGAAACTACTTTAACTCTTACATAGGTGTATGCTGAATATACTTCAGGACCCCTTTTATTACAACAGTAAAAATTGCATCCTTTCTATGGAAAATAATTATTTTCTGATTTTAAAAAAAATATGGCACACTGACATCCACAGTATTATGTTTAGTCTTGTAGTATAATACTGAAGAATTTAGTGAAATCAATTGCTTAGCTTTGGTAACATATTTAGGATTTCTAAAATTTATTTAGCTTTATAATACTTGATAGTATATATGACTAGTGAAAAGGTTCTACCTCTTAAATGCAACAGAAATGAGAGGGGAAAAAAAAACATGAAAAAAGAAGAAAATACTTTTCCATTAAAAAAATAAAAGAAAAAACCCTAAAAACTTGTGCTTGAGTGTCACCATTTGGTTGCTTATTTTGTAAAGTATGTAAGATGAAGCAGATTGTTTCTGTGAAACAGAATTGGGTCAGAGAAAGCACCAGAGGAAGAACAAAGTCTGTGTGCTACCTTTCATGCTCTGTCCACTACAGGATCAGCCAACTGGTGTTTCTAAGCTCTTGGGTACATTTTCAGTAGCAGGGGGACTCTTCTAACACACTCTTCAAACTACAAGTGTTTGTTTCCCAGCTGTGACCATTAGTGAGATACAGAATCCCAGCTACTCCTGTGTTTTCCACAGTGTAACCAAGACAGCCTGGGCAATCTGCCTGTTTTCAAAGGCGAGTAAAATAGTTCTGTTCCATGCACTACCCCAAGAAATAAGATGTCTACGACATCAAGCAAATAAGACATAGTCTCTGTATTTCCTAAGGGGAAAACAGTGTATTACTCTCAATCCAGTAGTTTTCTTTCCTTCAGCCAGTAGGTTGGGTGCCAGCAGATGCACTGAAGCATGTTGCAGCAAAATGTCACATTCGTCACGGATACCTGAGTTGTTGAACCAGCACTGCAGTTAGGTTGAATAATGATGGTGCTCATGTCAGACACCACAAAGGGTCTTCCTTTCAGAATGAGACAATATTAGGACTAACCTGTTCATTTCCAACCCTTGCACAGATCAGCATTTGGACTGGCTAAGGTCTGAGGGTTTGAGTGTTGCTGCAAAATGATGCCCCAGTATTTGTCTGGGAAAACTAATTTCATGTAGTAGGTGGTAAAAGAGCAGATGAGGGGTGGCCAGGGTGTGGATGGAGAGTTACACTACTAACCTCATATATTAAAAACAGAAGTGAGAGAAAGATTAAAATAAACGAAAGTAATTATTTTTGAGATTTAATGAATATAAAGTTTTCCTCTTCATTTAAGGAAGGTCAATGAAGAAAGAAATGTTTATTGAAAAAAAAAAAGAAGTTGGAGTTACTATGCAAAAAAAAAAAAATTCTGAAAGTGTAAACAAATACCCAGTTGTCTTGGTGAATCTTGTACAGTTAGTACAGTTATAGTCTGTATTAATTTTCATATATCTTTCTCAGGATCCCTAGAAAACAGTAAAAAATACAAGCAGATCATGGCCTGAATTTTATTCTCCTCATCCAAGGCAGATAAAGAGAGTTTTAAAAGATAATTCTAATACCTATAACAGTCACCATAAAGAATGCATTTCAATTGACATACAAATTTCCTGCAGATGACATACAGAAAAAATATTCTACTGTTGATTTTGCACCTTTTTTTTTTTTCTGGAGGAAAAAAAGAGGTAAAGGGAGGAGGAACAGCCTTTCCTACATTTTTTTAAATCTAAAAATACTGGATGGCTATGGGAGAAAAGACAAAAAAGTCACTCTTCTTAAAAAAAAAAAAAAAAAAAAAAAAAAATTTGCAGAAGCCTGTCCCCAGCTAACAATGCAACTAGTAATTTGATGTGAATTATCACAGCAGAAATAATGATACATACCAGTATGTATGAAACTTATTATGTAAAGACTAATTTCAAGCAAGTAATGTCTTTCTGTTTAATATCTGCTATCACAAAAATTAGATGCAAAGACAGCCAAAGAAAGTTGGATGTGAATAGCAGCAATTTTAGAAATAATTTTTGTGTGATGTGTATTATTAGCAGTACTGTCAATAAGTAACAGCATAATGTGGCAATTAATTTGGCCATAAGGGTAACATCAGAAGATTGATTGTGTCCTGATACTCAGGAATTAACATCTTACACATTATACCCTTAATTAGACTAATAGATTGTATTATTTATGTCATGATAATTTTAAATAAACTGGGCCATTAGCAGAGTGAAATGCAATTCCTATGTCACTAACAAGTCCACAAGTCTGAGAATCTTTTACCAAAGTAGACTTCATTGAGTTTCTCCAAAGACTGCAATAAGCACATCTGAAATCAAATGGTCAAGAATTGCTTTTGCAATACAACAAAGCAGTCCTTATTGCTGCCTTGCAGTAGGAGGTACCCTGACCTATTCCCATGTGGAGTCGTTCTGGCACCATGAGGTTTGCATACTTCCTGTTATTCCATAGTCCTGCATGACAAGTGGGAAGTTTTGCGTTACATCAGCTGGACCACACACGTATTTATAAATGAAAAGGGCACTGGGACTGTCAGAAAATCACTTGTTATTTAGTCTCCTTTTCTTCATGTAACTGATACTTCTATGCTGACAAAAATAATGTTTCTTACAAGTATGTATGGACAGTGTTACCAGTATAGGACTGTCCAAGTTTGGTAAGATGCTTTTTGTGGTGGTTCTGGGTTTAGAACTCAACTAAATATCTCAGTTCACTTAAAAACCAACACATCAACCAACCAACTGACCCACCAAATAAAACCCCCAAAACTAAACTCCACATTGTAGCAAATTGAGTAAGGAGTATTCAATTATTTGAAATATATTTTGCAAGAAAGGAGTCAATGCCTTGATGTGAATTCTAATATGAAAAGAGTCCTGCTCATTCAGTGCAAACTACTGAGTACAGATCAACATAATTGTCAGTGTCTTAAAGTGCTTGGGCTATGGAAGGGCATATATTTGGTTTTAAAATACTGCCTAAAAATGTAGATTTGCTCCAAAACCATACAACTTATTTATATATACAGTTATTTGCCTGATAGAGTTCATTACTTATGGCTTTCATGCATAATTTTTAACTATATATGGCCAAAATAATGTAGCAACAGGTGCCTCTATGGGATGGTGGATGACAGAGAAACTAACTGATGGCTTTGGGAGTAATGACAAGAGTGTTATCTGTGATTCAAGAAAAAATATGTTATAGTGATTACCACAATTTCCATTCATTTTTCTATTTATTCTGCCTTTCTTGTTTATTCTTTTCTCTTTGCTAATAACAAAATATATTTGCATTCCAAATGTTTTTTTTGGTAATATTAATTGAGGGAGTCACTGATGCTGAAACTAGCAGCATGTCACATTAGCGTTCTGTTGAATCCAGTAACACATACTGATTTTAGTAATCTGAGCACAGTACTTATACTACATATCTAGTATCTTATACTAGATATGTGAAATGTTACTCCCCGGGGGTTTAAAACAACATTGGACTTGTTAAGTTCTTGGTGTCACTGAAAGCATAGAAATTAAATATGCAGGCTTTACCTTTGAAAATCTGGAAAATTACTTAAATTTTTCTCCAAATACAGGACACAATCACAGTAATTTTAAAATCGATGACATCATTGAACACTTTCCCTAGCTACCCTAGCTACCTTATTTCCATTTTTTTTTTTTCCAAGGTAATTTCTACTAGGCAGCTTCCAGTAGTTTTCTAAATATATGTGTCTTCTACTATATGCTAATATTTTCTCCACTGGGTTGGCTGCACTTTAATAGTAATACACTTGATCAATAGTACTCCTTTTTTTTTTTACCAGACAAGATTTTTTCACAGCTTTTCCAGCTTAGGCAGAAACACCTGTGCTATAGCAGCCCTACCTCATAAGAAACTGTGAAGACAGATTAATTTGTGCCAGACTGTACTCCCCACATACAGGGATTCAACTTTACTGGTATGGAAAAGCATGAAGGTGGATCTCTGGGGAGGCATGCCTGCACATTAGCTTACTCCGACAGCTTCTTGTCCTGAAGGTATATGGGAACAGAATGCTACCTCAGATCTTGCTCTAGTTACATTTGAATGATAAGACTTCTCAGTAATTTAAGAAAATGCATAGACAGAAAAATGGACATGAACATCAAAATTGTCTTCTGATATTTAACTTTTTTCTATCAAGGAAAACTACCAGCTCTTAGCTTTAGTGTGTGCATAAAGAGCTAATGATGTTATTCATTCAAATATCAAAATTAAAAGGTATTTATTTATTTGTCTTCTGCTTCTAAAACCAGCATGCAGTTTGCCTTTCAATTCACTAACATGACAATGAAATTCAATTCTTGTAGAGTACAATTCTGTTGTGGTATTAAATGAATACCATGTGTGGCTGAAAAAGACATCTCTTAAATATCTCCATCAGTTGCATTTCATGGTGCAAACTTTGGAAACATTTTCCTAAATTTTAAAAATAAAGTTTTTAAAAAATCCCAAATTGGCAGTAAACACTGTATATCCCAAATGAGACAGTGCAATTTAGGGAGCTGGAGAGGATGAAACCAATCAGATAGAGTGAGATACAGGGAGAAAAGATTAGCTTTCACACACCTTACAATCTTCTGGTAGAGAATTGTAATTATCTTGGCTATGTATATTTTCACAAGAAAGTGGGATTAAGTCCTGAGATTTTTTTTTTTTTTCTTTTTTAAAGCAAGAAACAAAATACTAGCTATAAAAACGTGGACTGTACTCCGGATTTGTGAGCGGATCCTTATTTCTGTAATAATCTAAATGTAAATCTTGGATACAAAGAGACGAAGAGATTTTAATTTTGGAAAAGTCTGGATTAAAATTCCAAAGGTATGGCACATTTTGATGTCCTACTACTCAGAGCCCTTTCACCTATAACCTTGTAACCTTCTACCTTTACCATACTTTTCATTGTTTTAAGCATATATATATATATATCTATATCTATATATATATCTGTATAAATATCTATCAGACTAGGAAAGAATAGCGTCTGGGGAGATCTTCTAGAAGCCTTCCAGTACCTGAATGAGGCGACAAGAAAGTGTGGAGAGGGACTTTTTACAAGGGCATGGAGTGATAGGACAAGGGCTTTAAACTGGAGGAGCATAGATTTAAATTGGATATTAGGAAGAAATTTTTTACTGTGAGGGTGGTGAGGCCCCATGCCTGGAAGTGCTTATGACCAGGTTGGATGGGGCTCTGAGCAACCTGTTCTAGTGGGAAGTGTCCCTGCCCACGGCAGGGACTTGGAACTAGATGATCTTCAAGGTCCCTTCCAATGCAAACCATTCTGGAATTCTGTGATACTAAACAAGAGAGATCTAAGTTACTGCTTCATTTGCAGCTATCATGTGTCAGGAGCAGAGCTGCTCATTTCACAGCTGAGTAGCTGAAGGAAATGGAGTTGCTGCAGGCATTGCTTCAGTGCCTAGCTGAAGAGCTCAAATGCTGAGTGAAATTCACAGGACACCACAACAGAGCCTTAAAAAATGTGAGGGAAGAATTATATGCCTGCAAATAAGATCCACGGAAGTCCGCTCAAAGAGCAAGAACTGCCTAAATCGACTGGTAGGGAACAGTGAGAAGAAGATTATGTCTTAAATCCATCTCCTGTCAGCACGTAGGCATCTAATTCTCATTTGCTGGGAGCACAGAGATAATTAAGCTCTCACTTAGAATTACACAAAACCAACTTTTTTTGCAAATGCTTGTAATTCTACAGATTGCCGTGAAAAATGTAGCCATATACATTCACCTCAGTTTCTATCCAAGCATTTAATTAGAATAATAAATTAAAGAGAGATAATTATTTATTGATAACATGTGAAAACTCTGCAATCAGTTACATATCTCTGCAATAATGAAGATATTCACAAGATAAGAAGAACCTCTTTTGGAGTATAAAAAAATTTAACTGCATTTCCATTTTGCTAGCCACAAAAATCCAATTTTTGTGAAGAGAAGCTTACATCTACCCAAATGCCTGTAATCTCCCATTAACAAAGAGGTTTTGTTGGGCAATTTGCAGATCAAAACAATATGAAGTATGATTCACCGTTGTCTCAGTCTGATTTTGGCAGATCTCTTCTACAACGAGGAGTTCCTATGCCATTTTTCAGGTATATTCTG
Organism: Daphoenositta chrysoptera; assembly: GCA_013397915.1. Lineage (NCBI taxonomy): Eukaryota > Metazoa > Chordata > Aves > Passeriformes > Daphoenositta > Daphoenositta chrysoptera. Next base: position 338,134 of record VZRO01000423.1, read on the forward strand.
AACTAGCTTGACGTAGTAAGTTTTCTCCAGAGGTACAGATTATGTTTAAAGACACTCCTCTTTTGCTATATTAAAATGAGAAATGTGGCATACAGAAAGCACATTTTTGTGAAATATTTTTGAGATCACTCACTTTGTTCAGCTAGCTCATAATATTAAACACTACCTAACTAAAATGTTGATCCTACAGTCTGTATTTTTATTGAACCTCTCTTTGTGATGTTCACTGCAAGTTCTTTTTAGACAACTTTCGACCTAGTTAAGATAAACTCTCCCTTGGTTTGGTACATAAAGAATAGTGTCAGAAAAGGACTTTCTAAAAACTGTTTCTAGACAAAACAGTTTCCAGGAGTGATTGAGGACAGTCAGGGAATTACCAGTAGCTTTTTATTTACACAGCCAGTCAGCAGCTGACCATTACCCTCATGTTAGCTGCACTGTACATGTTTTGTTGGTAATTTCCACAGTTACATTCAGAACGTGTATATTCAGGCATATTCAGAATTTAAGTGGAACTCATTCTTTCTGCAACCCATAAATCACAGTATCTTGCTTTCTGTCACCATCATCCTGTCTTGTTTTAAAAAATTAGTATTCTAAGTATAGGAGCCAGCAGTGCATTAAAACTGCACAGTGAAATCAACTGAAGCAATATACTAGATTGCATTATTGCAGTTAATAAAAGGCCTGTTCCATTCAATAAAATATTAAAACAAAAATGTATGACTCATTTTGATAATACTCTATCATAAAAATAGTTCTACACATATGTTTCTTAATCTGCAAGAGAATTAGGTATTTGCTGTGACATTAAGATTGGAGCCACTAAGAAGCAGTCATTTGAAAAAAATATGTTGTTTCCAAAACTGCAGCTTTTAAAAACCTTGCTACAAGTTTTTTTAACAAATAGAGGTTGTGTTATAACTGCTAATTCAGACATCTGGCAGGTGCTGGTCATTGCAGAGGTTCTCACTCCAAATTCTCACATTACACTGAGCGACACAGCTCAAAGCCATACCCTTGCATTTGGCACTGGAGTTTGGCTTTCCTTTCCTTTTCTGAATCCCAAACAACCCACATAGTCATTCCATTTTGAAATAAACCCCCAAAGGTTATTAAGAAAAATGGAAAGGATTTCAGCTATTGAAATTCTTAGTAACGCCGAGGATGCCATTCAGTGGAGCCCACTGAAACACACACAGGAAACAATATTATCCCTGCATATTCCATTGCATCATTCTTTGTTATTAAAATCCTGTCCAAATTAATGATTTTTTAGTCTTAACTTTCAACAAATACTCATTTTACAGCCCATCATTGAACAAATAGTCACAGAAACCCTACTCCTTGTGGTAGAAATCCCTGCAAAGACAAAGAGCTTTAAGAAAAACAAAATGCACTTTTTTTTTTTCTTCTTTGCTTCAGCTTTTATTTGTGTGCTACAGCAATAAATCCTGGCCGCAGAAACAGTGTTGCAACTACTAAAGGTCTCATACACATTTATTTATGTATGTGTTTGCAAAATGGGTCAGCTGCCAGGCAGCTTCGCTCATACGAATACGATCTATTAATTGTGCAGGTGGCGGCAGACCTGGCGTGACGATGAGGCAATTCATCCTCATCTCTCAGAGATACTTACAATAGATGCCAGCTAAAAATATCTGTGCTCTGGACCTCTTCTTTCTCCTATGTTCTGTTATTCAATTTTTTTTAAAAAAAAGTTACTTTTAAGGAATCGGGAGGCTAAGGATAATTTTTTGGTAATGCAAAATCACCCATGGATTAAGGAGTCCTGGAATTAAACCTACGAATCTCCTGAGAAATGAAAACCACAGTCTGCTAATGCAGAAGTTTGTTAGGCAGATGTTCCCAATGAAAGTAATCAAGTTAGAAAGGTTTTGAAAGAGCTCTTGAGTTAGTAAATTACATCCTCAAAATAAAATATTTAGAACTGGGAAACTGAGGACTGGAGTGACTGATTTAAAAATAGATAAAATGGAGATAAATGCTGACAGTAAAAGAACAGGCAAAAAATATTTCTTTTCTCCTTAAAAATCTCTGACAGTTTCCTCTCTCTTACAATTGGCTGATACACTTCAGATCAGTGGAACTACACTTTCCAATGTAGGTCAAAGCCTGCCAAAGAGGAAAGCAAAAGAAAATGCAAAGGCACAATATGATAGAAGCACCTTGTTGATTTGGGTAGCTATTCACCCCGAGAAACAAGCAGAGGGCAAGAATTCTGTTGTATATAAATTCACATTACAGAGTTTAGCTTTAAGTAATTGTGCTGGTTTTGGCTGAGTTATAATTTATTATGTCCTCACAGTGTCAAGTATGGGGCTGTGTTTTTTATTTGTGCTGAGCACAGGGTTAATAATATAGAGATGTTTTTGTTATTGCTGAGCAGGGCTTACACAGAGTCAAGGTCTTCTGTTTGTCATACTGCCAGAATGGCGAGGAATTTGAGGGTGCACGGGAGTTTGGGAGGAGACACAGCCAGGACAAGTGACCCCAAGTGACCAAAGGGGATTTCATATGATATCCCATGTATATGTATATATATCCCATATGTATCCCATGTATATACACCATACCACATCATGCTCAATACATGTAGTGGGGGGAAGAAGGAGGAAGGAAAGGTTTGGAGGGATGTCATTTGTCTTCCCAAGTAACTGTCACATGTTAATGGGGCCCTGATCTCTTGGAGATGCCTGAACACCTGCCTGCACATGGGAAGCACTGAATGAATTTCTTGTTTTGCATTGCTTGTTTGTATTCCTTTTGCCTTCCCAGTTAAACTGGCTTTACCTCAACCCCCTGGCTTTATCTTAACCCATAAGTTTTCTAGCTTTTATCCTTACAATTCTTTCCCCAGTCCTGCTAGTGTGCAAGTGAGTGAGTGGCTCCATGGGGCTAGGTTGCTAGCTGGGACGAAACCATGACAGTAATCTATTTGTATTTTAAAAGGTTAAGGGCTAATGATGTATCTGCCAAATGATGTGTTCACCTGATGATGTATCTGCCAAACCTGCAGCGTACGTCATGCTTTATACCTCATGCTACACAATTACGGACCTCGTGTGTGCAATCTCATGTGCACCAACAGGCTCTTCAAGCTGCTCCTGCAGGGGTGTGGCACCCAGCTCCGGGGGAAGAGAGGGAAGCTGCCTCCTAAGGCCCTTCCCGCCTTTGATAGGGAGGTGCTTCTCTCCTCAGACATTTGAGTGATCTTTGACGGATGTTATGGGTATCACTGAGCCCTGACAGGTACCTTGCTGATTCTAAGCACGAAATTAGGCAAGGAAGGCTAGAGACCAGCATGGCTTAGTAGGGAACTGCTGGTCAAAATAAAGGGAAAGGCAGTAGGAATGATGACAGGTAACCTGGGAAAAGTATAGGTATGAAGTCTGGTAATGTAGGATTGGGTGAGGAAGGTGAGGAAGACCAAGGCAAAGCTGGAACTGACCCTAGCAAGGAACACAAAGAATAACAGAAAGGGCTTCTACAGGTATGTTAACCAGAAAACGAAGGTCAAAGAACCTTCCCTTCCCCAGATAAACAATGCTGGAAAACTGGTAACAATGCGTGAGGGGAAGGATGAGGTACTCGACAATTTTTTGCCTCAGTTTTCAATGGCAACCTCTGTTTCCACATCTCTCGAGTGGACGGACAGCAGGATGGCGACTGAGGGAGCAAAGTTCCTCCCACGGTAAGTAAAGATTTGGTTCATGACCCCCTGAGGAATCCGAATGTACCCAGTGAGGTGCATCCCTGAGTCCTGAGGGAATTGGCTGATACAGTTGTCAAGTCACTCTCCATGATATTTGTAAAGTCATGGCATCAGGGGAAGTCCCAGGTGACTGGAAAAGGGGAAACATTGTACCCGTCTTTTAAAAGGGCAGAAAGGAGAACCCTGGCAACCTCACCTCTGTGCCTGGGAATATCACGGAACAACTCATCTTAGAAGATGGA
>VZRO01000423.1:351788-376597 GCA_013397915.1 Daphoenositta chrysoptera
ATGTTTTATCTGCAGTTACACACAACATTGATTTGTCAACTCTGTGTGTGGCATAGTCAGTTGAATCACTGTTTCAGATGTACGTTTCAAGAGGGACAGCTTTTGCTTGCTGATGAGATTAGACTTACATATTTAGAAAGACACTTTTTGTTTAAAATTAAAATTCACAGGTGCTGGCATCTGTATCCCTAGACAATAATTTCCGTGTTTTTATATGCATGTTTTTTGAAGTATGTATATGCATTTAGTTGGAGGTAGCATTTTAACCTTGAGGGCAGCTAGTGCCCATGTGCTCTGGAATGGTCTCCTCCCATTTTGATTCCTGTGCAGGCCTGTCATAGAAGGATGCCTTTTGATACAATAGCTCACAAAATGTCAGCATCAAATGATGTTTGACTGGGCTATTTCAATTTCCTGTCCTTGCAGCTGAGTGGGGCAGTAATCTCATGGAGAAATTGCCATATGCTGCCCTTGGAAAGACATTCCATGAACTCAATTCAAGGCTTGATCTTTACAGGGACATTTGCTCCCCAGTTGTTTTATGCCTTTGTACCATCCTCATATGTGTACATTTGTTTGTTTTGGGTGTCCTGACATGAAACAGCCATTTAATGTTTCAGTGGCCATGCAGTGTTAGGCAGGATGGTGGGGTGCACTACGCTGTGATGTTCTGCCTGGCTGCTGCTCCTCAACTCAGATCTCCTCAAAGAAGGACATTTCCTCAGGCCTTTCCCAACTGGAGGGACTGAGTCCTGGCTGAAAGGAGTCATCTGCTTTTCATAAATTTTAAGTCTTTTAGAAGTCTTTTAACAGAATAATATTTATAGTTTGGGTGAGAGAGTGCAGGACCACTTTAATCTCCTTTAAATACTGTTAAATAGTCCTACAAGAATTATTGTGTTTTGCTGTAATGTTGTAGCTGCCTTTGGAGGAGAGAAGTAAGGAAAGGAGGAAAAAGGAGGAGGAAAAAGACTTTGGTGATATCCAAAGAAAAGACAGCTATCTGCACATTACAGCTGTGTAAAAGAGGAGTTCAGGCAGCTTTCAAATATGTAACCAAGAGAGGCTATTTCACAGTTGCTGTCATGACTTCAAGGTGACTTCTCCTCAGCAGTACTTGTGCTCTGTGTTTACAAGCTGGTAAACCTCAAGATACTGAAGCTAAAAGGGTAAAATTATTGCTGACATCATTGCATAAACTATTTCAGTATGGGTTTTTTGTGACAGGTTGATGTCTCAGGCATGGTTTTCTTGAGAAAAGCTGCTTGCAGAATGATATTCAACTGTTGCTGAATGATAAAGTAAATAAAATATAACAGTTTATACACAGATGTTTCACTCTTATTGCACATATCTGATATTGCTCAGGTAGTTTGGAACTAGAACAAACAGTGACTCAGGAACCTAAGTCCATTTTCTGAAGACCGGAAAAAACAGAGCATAAATTGCAGGGGAGTTATTTGAGGTTTTTAGGGTGAAATTATAAATTTTGATATATTAGTACATTCCTAAATAAGTAAGTTTTTTGAAAAGCCGCATGAGGAATCTTAAAGGTGAAAAAAAGAGGCTGAAAATATTGAAAGAGGTTTTTTTCCTCAAATCCAGACTCCTTTTTAGTGTAGCTTTACTCTGCAGCAAGCATTTTGGTAATTTTAAATTTTGCTGAAGACTTCTGTACTACATTAGTTATATGAACTTCATGTGTTTTTTTAACTAAATCTGTCCTTTTTAAATGCTGAATTGCATGTAAAAGGCTGCACATTGGCTTAGCATAAGATAAATATTTATGTTTCTAAATTGAAACACTTGTAACCTATTTTTCTCTTGAAATACATTAAACTGAATTTATTCCATTCTTTTTCCTTTGAAAGATAGGCAGCAAAGTACAACTGATTCTTACACATTTCCTTTTAGAAATACAGGAGAAGAAAAGATGGTACCTTCTTTTTGTTGTCTTTTTTATGCCATTCTTGAAATATCAAGGCTCCAGCATCCTCCTGTCTGCCCTTTTAGTGGGTAACCTTGGTGTGAGATTTATGAGGTGACTAGTAATGTCAAATGGGATTATTTCTTTGCTTCCAGTTTCTTGTTCATTAGAAATACTGGGAGGAAATTTCATTTTGTATGTATTATTATTTCCTGGAGTTTTAACAGGGAAAGTACAGATAAAAAGCCAGTACATGTGAATATTTTTGTAAAGCTGAACCTGTAATTACAGTACTTCATCATAATCACATTTTGTCTGATTAATAATAATCAGCAGAGATGAAATAGATGTGAAAAATCACCTCTCCTTTCCCACCTAGGTCTTTTCTAGAGTAGGATTTAAAGCTGTATGTAACTCGTGACAGCATACCTTTAAATCCTGGTCTGGACAAGGTCCTAGAGATGACTTCTTTAGCTGGGTTAAAGAGCTGCATCAGGTTACGTGGCCATTTGATGTACCTATTCTGGTTGTGCTGTGGATAACCTTCAGCTGGAGGACAAAAAATCCTAACTAAGAGAAATGAAGTGCAACAAATGGAAATGCTTATATACTGCTGAGGGGAACCTCAGGACATTTTGGTTTTGATTTTCTTTTTTTACTTTTCTTTTGAGTTCAAGCTGTTTAATGGCATTGTGGCTGAGTAAATGTTATATTCAGGGTGGACTCAGGCAGGCACTGTGTGGCTGCAGCAGCTCACATTCCTTGTCCAGCCTGCTTCTTTCCACAGTAAAATCAAACAGGTGTCGATGTGCCAGCCCAGGGTTTGATGTTTAGGTGTAGTTTTGCCCTCACCCCAGCTCTCTGGGGTGTAGCACTGGGGAAGTGTGGGTCATTTTCACTGTCAGGAGATGTGAAGTGGAGGTGTCACAGGACCCTGACACAGCATCCTTGTAGAAGGGGAGGATGCCATTGGAAGCAAGGGAGTAGTAGGATTTACGTGGCACACTAAGGAACCAGTAAACTAAACCTTTCCTTTATATATAGCAAATACTTACATGACTTTATTTATGGACTGTGCTAGCTGGTATTTGAAACTTAATTTCAAGCTGCTTTCTGCTGCACTCTGTCCTTTCTACATGTGCTCTTCCAGGTGACACCAGCAAGTGTTGACTCCTTGATCTTAGCATCTATTTCTTCCAGTTTCCTCTTGTTCTGCCAGAATTCAGACTGCAAGTTAATCAGAAATAAATATGAAAATCAATATATGAAGTATTTGTGTTAGATTTTGTAAAAGCTTTTATTTAGCAAATACATAGTTGATACAACTTTATTTTAGAGTGCTGCTGGTATGAATCTGAAGGCATAAATTAAATCATGTGAAACCAACTTGACGATAAAGACAAGCGTATATAGTGCTTTTGCTATAGCTGCCTGTGATTTTTGACATAAACATATGAGATTCAGTGAAAGTCTATAAGGATACTCCCTGGCTGGAATGACAGTCAGTTTTCTTCTGCATTTCACTGTCAAATCAGAATAAAATTGAGTTGTGCTCTGTAAGATAGCTTCCAAATCCACTGTTTTTAATTATTCCATTGTCCTTGTCCTTGACAAAACTTAGGGCAAATACTGTTTTTGCAGAAGATCCCAGGCTGGAATGAACTGCAAGCATCTGAGGAAGCAGAATTTCAGGACAAATTGGAGAAACAGGGTACCATAAGATGCACTTCAAAATGGAAGTAGCAATGTAGAAATAATCAGCTACACAAATAAAAAATGAGGGAGAGTTCAAGGAATGATTTTTAAGTTTAAAATGCACCTCAGGAGTCTAAGTATCATCAATTATGAAAAGAGCAAATAGTGTACTGGAAAGTACAAAATAAACAGGGCCTGAAAGAGCTGTGAATTGGCTGATGTTTGAGGCCCTGCTAGTGCAGTGAAGTAGTATGGGCAGAGAAACACTGCTGGGATAGTAGTATTGAGTGCCTTATTCCAGACTGCAATTTGAAAACTACCCCAGGGAGGACCATGAAAATAATTTGAGTTGTAGGAAGGAATACTAAAAGCATTAGATATATTTTAGAATAAAGAAGGGGAGGGGAATGCCTAAAGGGAGATGAGGTCTGAGTCTTGAGGTCTGATAATAGGCCTTGCACATGGTTATCCGTGTGAAGGAGGATGGTAACGCTCTTTTGTTTCAAGTTCACCATGGAAGTAACTGGAAATAACACTCTTAGATGGTAGCAAAGGAGCTGTGGATGAGAAAACACTGAAAGATAATAGAGCTGTGGGATGGGTTTTATAGGAGTTCTATTGCTTATAGGTCAGACCATGTAGTTATCTGTGAAGAATATTTGTTTGATCCTTCTGTAGGGGCAGACTATGCAGCTTCTTGAAGACCTTCCTACTCTAATCACATTTGTGCTAAGGATGGTAGTGCCATCTGCTGCGTTGGCAGAGGAAGGTGTATACCAAGGCAGTGGATTAACATCACATAGATCATTCTACAGTCCATGATGGTTTGTGGTAGTTCAAACAGATCTTAAAAAATGACAGAATCACGGAATCAATTAGTCTGTAAAAGACCTCTGAGACTGAGCCCATCCTATGACTGAATGCTGCCATGTCATGATAGATCATGGGACCAAGTGCTGCATCCAGTCTTTCCTTCAACACTTTCAGCGACGGCAACTCCACCACCTCCCTGGGTAGCCCATTCTAATATCTAATCACTCTTTCTGTGAAGAAATCCTTCCTGATGTCCAACATAAACCTCCCTTGGTGCATCTTTTAAAGTGATCGAGAGATTTATAGGAGAAAGTAATAGTCTTTGCTTGTCATATAAATGCCAAGACAAAATGACACATTTTATGAGTCTGAACCACGCTTACAAATATTGTCTTTTCTTATTATTCTATTTTTATTGCTGAATGGTAGGGAAGTTAAATATCGTGATTGCCTTCCGTGATGGTAGTAAGTGCCAGAGTTGGAATGGGTCACAGTAGGTGCTTCCTGTGGTGTTGAATTGTACTGCCTGCCAACTGCTTTTTGCATTTTTCAAGCATGTAGATGGATGATATTCAAGAACAAGGCGCTTATTTAATTTTATATTCAATCTTTCTTGATTCCAGGCCTCATTCATTACCTGGTGTAGAGTTGCACAAGTGTTATTTGGGAAAAATATCTAGAGGCTGCTTTCCCTAACCCCTGGATCAAATCAGCTGCTGCATTGCTGAATGGCGAAAATCTCCAAGGATGGAGATCTCACAACTGTGGTAACCTTTTCCAGTGCAGCTGTATCTTCCTGGTGAAAAAGATTTCCCTAATGCCTGTTGTGATGCTCTTCTGTCTTCCTGTGGCATCAGTGGGCCCGGTGTTACATCATCTGCACTTCTGGTTGTTACTGCATTTGCCTCTGTATTATTGTATATATTGCTTGTATTCATAGTGTTGCTGTTTGGCTCGCAAGGACTGGAGGAACCATGTTTGTGAATGTTTGCTGCTTTGGCAGTTGTGGTGTAATGAATCTGAGCATTCAGGGAATTTAGCATTTACAATTGTTTGCATACAAGTAATTTTCCCAACAGTTTGAACAGGCCATTACATATATTTAAGCATGGTCATTATTGTAGTCTTTCAGCCTTGGGAATTGAGATCAACAGCATTTTACCCAGGAGAGATGTGGTGGATCAGTGAAGGTTTTTGAGCTAATGTTTATGGATTACCAATTCCTTTGTGGTGAGTTGACCTTGGCTGGCCACCAGATGCCCACCAAGCTGCTCCGTCACTTGTCCCCAGTAGGACAGAGGGGAGAAAATATGACGAGAAGCTCGTGCATCAAGACAAGGACAGGGAGGGATCACTTGCCAATTGCCATCATAGACAAAACAGACTTGGGGAAATTAGTTTAATATAGTGCTAATCAATAACAGAATAATCAGAAATAAGACCAAATGTAAAAACACCTCCTCCCCATCTCTCCCTTCTTCCCAGGTTTAGCTCTACTTCCAACTTCTCTACCTCTTCCCTTCAAGCAGCACACAGGGATGGGGAATGGGGCTTGTGGTCAGTTCATTAAACTTCACCTCTGCACTCATGCTTCTCACACTCTTCCCCTTCTCCATCGTGGGGTCTCTCCCGTGGGACATAGTATGTCATGAACTTCCCAAATGTGCATCCTTCCCACAGGCTGCAGTCTTTCACAAACATGCTCCAGCATGAGCTCTTCTCCACAGAGTCACAGGTCCTGCTAGGAGCATGGGCTCTCCAGAGTCACAGCCTTCTTCAAGGCACATCACAGGCCTTCTTCAAGGCTCTGCTGTGGTGTCCTCCACAGGACACCAGCAGGTGGATCTCTGCTCCACTGTGGACCCCCATGGGCTGCAGGGGCACAGCTGCCTCACCATGGGCTGCACCAGGGGCTGCAGGGGAATCTCAGCTCCAGCACCTGCAGCACCGTTTGCCCCTCCTGCATTGACCTTGGTGTCTTGCAGGGCTGTTTCTCCCACATATTCTCACTCCCCTCTCGCGGCTGCTGTTGCACAGTGGGCTTTTTTAACCTTAAATATGTTAGCATGGAGTTGTCACCAGCATCACTGATGCAGCAGATCTGTCTTGGATTCAGCTGGCATTAGCGCTCTCTCGACGTGAGGCTGTTTCTGGCATCTTCTCACAAAAGCTACCCTGACAGCTTCCCCACACTACCAAAACCTTGTCACGTAAACCCAATACATCTGCACTCTTCAGAAATACATTCTTTTACAGATTTTGTAATTTTGTTTCAGTTTAAAACGTTACAACCTCAGTTTGCAGAAAATGAAGTGTATATAATTAATGGGTACTTCCCAGAAAGTCTTTATTCAGTTCGATTTATCTGTCTGATGAAAAGCTCCTGAAGGGATGTAATTTCTCTTGAGTTGCCTTACAACTAAATGATAGTATGTAGCTCTTTTCTTTCCTTGTAGCTTCCATCTGAAGCCCTATGCTTTGGTTCTACAGGTAGTGCAAGTAATTTATTTATACAAATACAAAGCACTCTAAGTGTTAGAAAATGAAGTATTTGATTTATTTTTCTTATCTCCTCCCTTTTACCCCACTTGGTAGCCTGTATGAGGGAAACTCTAGGAGATTACTTTTTCTTCATTAAAATGTGTTCAGTTCAGTTTCTAATATTTACAGTCTTCTCTGCTTTCATTCTAGCCTTTGGACTTTCATCAGACTTGTGCTAAAACATGTCATAGACAAATCAAATTGACTACAAAATGGGAGTATTGAACATATATGTACATACAATATTTGAAAGCAAGTGAAAGTCTGAATATTTTTTTTTAACTTTTATTTATCCTGAGTCTGTATAATTTCCAAGAACTGTGGATTTAAAAATGAATTTGAAGAATGTAATTTTGCTTTTGGTACTTTTTCTTTTTTTTTGCTGTACTTTAGGCAGTATGTTCCTCTGCCCCCTTCAGAGTTCAGCAATTTTTGTGTACATTTATGTTGACTTGTGCTTCCCACCTAATAAAATCTTGATTACATATTGATAACTGTACCATACTGTTCAGTATCAGCTATTCATTTGAATTTAGAAACATACCAAAATCAGGCTTGAAAAACTTTTCTCCTATTTTGACTCAAAGTAACATAAATCCATTATCTGGCAGAGGTGTCGCAGGCTGTCATGCTGCTGCATTTCTGAAAGGTGTCCACTGCCATGGAAAACATTACCTTTATTTCTTTTTTCAGATTACTACTTTGGGCAACCTGACACCCTCCAGCACCGTTTTTTTCTGTTGTGACATGCAAGAACGGTTCCGGCCTGCCATCAAATACTTTGGCGATATCATCAGTGTGGGCCAACGACTGGTAGGTTTGCTTTTTTTTGCTTGTACTGAGTTTTGATCACTCATTGTAAACTATTATTTTGTATACAGTCTAACGAGTACTTAGTCTTAGGTAATAACAATGCCTTTGTTATTATTGTTCTTTAATAATTTTTTTTTTTTAATGTTTTTCTCTCTGTCCCTTTGCAGCTCCAGGGTGCACGGCTCTTGGGAATTCCGGTTATTGTCACTGAACAGTATCCCAAAGGTCTTGGCAGCACTGTGCAAGAAATTGATTTAACAGGAGCTAAACTTGTGCTTCCCAAGACAAAATTTTCAATGGTGTTACCAGAAGTTGAAGCAGCATTAGCAGAGATCCCTGGAGTCCGCAGTATTGTCCTCTTTGGAGTAGAAGTAGGTGCCTTGCCATTCTTGTATTGGTTTATGGTAACATCTGTTGGCCTTCAAAGAGGGCATCGCTTTCTGTAATTAAAAAAAACAACTCAATTTCTAATACTTAGAACTCAGATATCCTCTACAGAATGAATTATTTTTGAGTTGTCTTTAATATGATCTCATAATAAAATTTGAAATGAGATACTTGTAAACTACAGGCACTTGTCTTAATCTTAGCTGGCATTTAAAATGCATATTGAGTTCCCTAGTAATGCCAGGGGTAGAAAAATGCATATTTGAACTCTTAATTAATTATGTACTCTAATTTGTGATTGTGTTACTTTCATTTTATAATAACGGTTTGTTGCTGGCTTTTTTGCCTTTGATTTCTCCCCTGTAGACTCATGTCTGCATCCAGCAAACAGCATTGGAATTAATTGGCAGAGGTCTGGAAGTTCATATTGTAGCTGATGCCACCTCATCAAGAAGTATGATGGACAGAATGTTTGCTCTTGAGGTAAGTTTCTTAGTCAAGGCTTTCTTCACCTTAGGTTTATGTGTTAAATTCCCTGCTTATTGTAAGCTAACAAGGAATTTCTAAGGACAAAGCAGTGGATAAATGTAGATTTGAGAAGAGGTGAGTGCTCTGATTCTTAAAATAGCATTGAGGATGGAGAAGAATTACTGGGGTTTTTTTCTCCATATCATTTAATATGCAGTTGGGGATGTTTGGAATTTAAAAGTGATTGTTTCATACAATATAGATTACTCTGTATAAAAATTAGCATTTTAGCATATCCCTTTATGCAGTGTAATCTCTATAGCAGAGTAAAAGTGCTATAAAGCTTTCGGCTTTGTTGTTCCAAAGAACAGGTGTTGAATTTATTTATTCAGGTGTTGAAATTCTTGAAATGCAATGAAATATAGTAATGATCCTGTTCAAAGCTCCTTCTTGTATGTCTGTCCCTCCTTCTGCTTTTCCTCATCAGTGCAAATTAAAGCTTAATCGCAAGACCCTGATTATAGTAAAGATTCCCCTCCCCCCCTGCTTTTAGGAGCTTAGTCAAACTAAATGTTGAGAAAGTGGAGATAAATGTAACAAGAAGATTTAAAAGCACGTAGAGCAATGTGGTAACAAATTCATGCAAATGATTTTTTGATGGCATACTCTTAACTTGCCTACAGGCATCACTGCTGGAAGTTAAAACCTGATAAATACATTAAGCATTGCAATTTTTGCTTCCGGCCCTAACAATTATTTGGAAGTAGAAACTAATAATAACCACAGCATGTTATACTTTTTCATAGATTTTGAGAGGACTTAATTTCTTAAAGGCTAAAGAGAAATCCCCAGCATATAGTGATTGATGAAACCCATGACTTTGATTAAGTGGAAACCTAATGTTAACTGTCACATAGAGCATAGGGACACACACAAAGTGCAGGAGTGACTGAAGTCATGGACTTCCCAAATCAATGTGGTACAGCAGCAGTAGGAGACAAAACAAATATAGAAAACCTGAAATCTGTCTGCCTTGTTGTGCATGTTTTTGTACATTTCACTTACACTGTGTCTGTAAGCATAGAAGTTAGACCAATGTAATAAAGGTTAAAACAGTGACTAGCTAGCTTTGCTTTACTTTCTAGTCAAAAAGGTATTGATCTTAAAAGTGTAATTGCTTACAAAAGCTGTAAATTTTTCTGTTTTAGGTAACTTTTTAGTATGCCTTTGCAATTCTTTCTCAGTAAGCAAAAGAAAATGTTTTGCTGTGATCCCTTATGTCATCAGTCATTACAATATGATCCAGCAAGCACTTGCTGCCCTGCGGTGTTGAGGCAGCAGTAACACCTTCTCTGCTGCACATGGCAGCACATACCAACATTGTCCTCTTTTTGTGTTACAGAACCTCAGTTAAAAATGCTACTGAGGGATGTGGGCTAGAGCAAGCAAGACATGGGCATGCTTGGGAGGAGGAGAAAGGGACTTGTATTGGACATGTCCTTAATCCTGTTTGACTGTGGCATTACATTTCTTAGTGGAGTGGGCAACATACCAAAGTGGGTAATCCTGCTTTGGTTTCACCCTAGAGCTTACAGTTCCTAGTCACATTCTTCTCATGAGTGAGTCTAACATTGTTTCTTGTGCAAATCTGTGCAAACTGGTGAGCTGAGGTGAGTTTTATTGATCAGTGTTCCTGGACCCTTTTCCTTACCTTTCTGGGAAGATGAGTGTAATATTTGCCTTTTCACAGTGACACAGCCCTTCTCTATTCACAGTGACCTTTCAAGAATAATAAAGAGTGATGTTGCACTGATAACAACTGGCTTCCTCAGCAACCTCAGATAACCCCCATCTGGTCCCACCTGCCCCTTCAGTTCTCCACATTTTCCATCATGTAGCATGTGTTTTGATTGTGGTGGTATAAATATGCAAATATCTGAGCAGGTGTACTAGGAAATACTATTTGACTTAATGGATACGGAAAGCTTTCACGTCTGCCTGGATAACAGGTTGTCTCCACTTCTGTTGTGTGCTTAAAAATGACAGAAGGCAACAACTTGTAGTTAAAAAATTCCTTAGAAACCAAAAAAAATCTCAAAATTTTCATTGATGAAAAACCTCAGCCCAACAGTTCGAGGTTATGACTGTTCTGAATCTCCGCCCTGTTTGGTGAAGATGTCTTACGCCAGTGCTGGGTCTCGGATTGACAGAGTTTAGTCTGCTCCTGCTGGATTTCTTTTCTGTTCTTCATCTTTTCTACTTGTTTAGGCAATGTGGATGCAACACACTGTTGATGCTTTCCTTCTTCTCAAAGACAGCGTTCTAAGAAAACTTGTAATTTCCTTGGAAATCATCCAATCTGCTTAGCAAATGCATCTCTTAATTTCTGCTAATCTGAAATCTATACAAATTATATCTAGTCCTAGAAAAGGTACAAGCCTCTTTGACATGTTACATTATGTTTTGCTTTTAAAGAGAAGGTGTTTTCTCTTTTCAATCAACGTTTCAAACAGCAGTGATTTTTTAAGAGTCTGGGTTTTTTTCTCATCCATACTAGTTAAAACCAAAACCTCTGTATTCTTGGAGAAGCTCATGTTGAAAACATTGCCATGATATTTCATTTTAATTTTCCTGTTTTTCTTCTTTTTTGTATGTGTGTGAGGTTTAACAAATATGGTTGTATGGAGTGGGAGAGCTGAGGAAGATAGCTGCTTTCACCTTAAGAATATTGCAAGGCTTGTTGCTATTATGGCAAGCAGGAAGCATTGGCTTCAGTTAATCCAGCCTTGTTAGTTTGTTTTTATGTAGGCTGTAGTTACATATACTTTACTGGTTGGTCCCTTAAAATGAATAACTTTCCCCCATCAGTTGCTTTGTAATTGAACACCTAGAAAGTCTGGAGCTTCTCTATGCTTTGGTGGTTACAGTTGAAACCTCTGTGTGCATACCTCTGTTCTACGCCACTTGCCCTCCCTTGGCTCATTCAGGATCCCATTAGATTTGGTGGAGCATGCAGCTGAGTAGAGGATGATGTAGGGAAAGCTGACTCCATGAAGAGTTTTACTGCCAAAGCCATCTATATGATGGCTGGGAAGATGATGGGGGGGCATGGGTTGGTCAGCCTTTGCTGAAGATAACTTTGCTATGTAAGCAACAACCACAGTCTTAAAAGTCCAGTAACTCAAGTATAAGTCCTGTGCCTTGGGCTGTGTGAAGCCCAAGCCCTGCTGAGTTGCATACTTACAAGGTCTAGCAGACCTCTTTTGGTTTTGCTTTCTCTGCAGCTATGCATTTTATCCTGTAGCCTGTGAGAACTAACTCTGGAATTACTGCCTGTAATGAAACATCATTTAAAAAGAGCTGCTGTTGTGCCACTATGATTTATAATTTCTGCAGCAGATATTTTCTTCTGTCTCCAGAGATTATAGCTACTAGTGCACTCTGTAGTCCAACAGCTGATGTAGTGGTACATAACAAGGACCGAAAGAGAAGTTATAAAAATTTCTTGCTCTTGCTGTTAGGTTGGACCTCGCTATTTTATTTTTCCCCAGGCCTTTTAAATCTGCATGAGAGGGAAGAAAGCTGTCGTCTGGGTCATACAAGGGGAAGGGGTTGTTTTTAAGATATGTGGGGCTGCTGCCTATTAAATCTGACTTGGGGAAAGAATCCAGTTCAAGTATAAAGCCTTATTTGTTATCCTGGCAGCCTTTTGCCGTAGGAAAGTCTAAACCTAGTCAATTTTCATCGTAGTTTTATGATACCACCAAGAAATGCTGGAATGGAATTGGGAGTACTTTTGTTAATAGGAGATGTTTCTAAAAATTTTATCTGTCTTTTTTTTACAAAATTCACTCATTCACATTTGCAGATATCTTACGTTATTTCCTATCTGCTCTTTTCTTTTTCAGCGTCTTGCACGTACTGGAATTATAGTTACTACTAGCGAAGCAATATTGCTGCAGCTGGTAGCTGATAAAGAACATCCAAAATTCAAAGAGATCCAAAATCTCATTAAGGCAAGTGCCCCTGAGTCAGGGCTCCTTTCCAAAGTTTAAAGCAGGCATGGAGGAAGCAGATCTCACTGTCCTCTTTAAAGAGGAAGGAAAGCTATAAGCGCACATGTACACCTTCTTTAGCTCAAAGTTTGGTAGGAGTGTAAAACTAAAAATTGACATACTCGTGCTTGCCTTAGCAAAATTGTCTGGTTATATGTCTGGGTGCCAGTGTGTTCTCTTTAGTTACAGCTGTCAGAGGTTTTGGGAACCATAGGACCCCTTTGTTGTCAAATTTCTTTCTTTATTAAAAATAAATAAATCAAGAGAGGTGCCTGCTAGTCCATACTATACACTGATTGTAACAGCTCAAAAAACTGCATATTTCTGTGACACCTCTTGATTGTGTGCTTTGCAAGTGTTCCGTGATGTCCTGATTTACTTTTGTATTAATAGAAGATAATTATGTATTGGATAAATGTGATGTGATGCGCTTTAATGTTCCATGTAAATGAAGTATTTTATTAGGGCGTAAATTAAGACTGAGTAAGATATATGAACTACATGTGCGCTTTTGTGCTCTAGGATAAAATTTAAGCACTTTGCTTCATAGACAAGACACATAAATCAGGCAGAACTGATGTTTGCCCTAGGTAGCTGAAGTCTGCATCATGACTTTTGATTATACTGAAATTGACTGCCCAAGGCTGTACTTTACTTAAGTGTATACAAACAGAAGACTGTCATGTGATGAGTTCTCTATAAACAACTGGTGTAAACTCCTTCAGAACTTGCAAACATTACCAAAGCTTTAAATTGGAAATGCTAAGGATGTTTAAGAGTGAAAACTTTTCATGTTTGAGTGCTAAATCTACTAATATGTTTAGCTTTATTTTGCTTTGTTTTATCCCCAGTTTACTTAGATTGAATAATTCTATCCAATTTGCTCAAGAGGGCTCTGAAAGAAGGCTCAGCTTCTCTGGGTTTTGTGCATTTTTCTGTGGGCTGTAGTTGGGTGGAGTTTGAATAGAATCTGGCCTAAAACCGTTCTTCAGAAAAATAGCATCTTTAACTTAATGATATATATTTTTTCTATCTAGAACTAATCTTTTAACATGTGATTGTTCATAAAGGCACTTCCTTCATGTTCTAGGGGATTAAACAATGTTGTATAAAGTTTACAGTGTGCCTGAGACATTTATTTTTTTAAAAGAGTACTAGAAGATGTCATACTAAACACTGATCTTTTTGGTAGAAGAGCTATTAAAGTACATGTATTGTTTTAAATTCCTTGTTTTCCCCACAAGATGGCTCTAAAAGAATTGTTTCATAAATAAAAATTGTTTCAATTGTTTCATATAACCTTTATATGTTCAAAACAAATAAAGAGTTAACATTTGCTGTCTCTCTTGTGCCTGTGATATTTATTGTAGAGAAAATCCTGAAAGCTGTGTTTGCCATGGACCTTATTCTAGTTTGTACAGCTGTGGAAGTTCTATGGATGTCATGGGAATTTTGTGTAAAGATCAAGGGTGGATAATGTTGAATGATTCTTGTCTTCTGCATCTAGTTACAATGTTATTTAAGACTCCAGAATATGAGGATGAACATTATGCTTCAAGCTGGAGGCTGGGATGCAAGTTGTGTTAAGAACCATTGTCCTATATCACTGACCTACTTTTAACCTTCTTTTCTGGTATATTAATTGTGTTTCTTAGCAGTATAAAGTTCACCCATATAAATCAACAGCTGCGCATAAAGATACTATAAATTTCTTATGAAATAATGGGTTTATTGCCTTCTTAGCTTTATGTATTGATGGTACCAAGAGACAGTAATTGAAGGAAAAACTGTAGGATTTTTTTACACGGTTATTTTTGGAACAGTATTAATTGCCTCAATAACAAATGCATGGATTTTTAAGAGGTAATGACATTGGTTACTAAAATGTTACCATTTTCATAAAAAGTAAGTTGAAAGACAGATCTTCCTTTACATTCCTCTTTTGCCACAAAGGGAATCATTAGGTGGCAAGATGGCACTAGAGAAGAAGCTATAAAATACATTGATATTCTCCATGATGATTCCTTTTTTTTCCCCCCCTTTCTTCTGTGGCACACTAGTTTTTACTCAAGGTCCTTAATTTGTGGGTTTTTTTCCCCATAAGCTTAACTAATAAAAATTCAGAAATACCCAGTGTTACCTTATAAAATTGAGCTCTTAGATGTGAATTTAGGGGCAAAATAAATTCCTCTTTTGTTAGATGGGTGCATTATTCAGCATCACATGGGTCATTCAGATGAGATTTTAAGAGTGTTTATTTAAAAATAATAGAAAAAAAGTTGCCATATTTCTCTTATGTAAAGCAAGTTTATTCACAGGATGGAATTTCCTTTGCTTCTTCATTGCTCTCACTCATCTGTATTTTCTGTTCTCTGACAAGTGGGTGTTCCCATGCAGTAGAACAGCAGAAATGAGCCATTTGAGAATAGGTCTGTGGGCTGTTGCATTATCTAGAGTAAGTACTGTTTTGTCCTGCAAGGATAGGAAATAAATTAATGAAATAACATGGAGGAGGACTGCATAAAGGTATATTCAGCTGTTTGTGAAGAAGCTCGCTGTCAAGATTTTCTTTATTTGAAGACTTCACCACAGCTATGGCTAAGCAATACAATTGCCACCTGCTGTAGGTGGCTTCAGCATCACTTCTCTTTTCTTGGGGAAGCAGAAAGACACTTCTTGATAGAGAAGGGTGGTTTATTTTCCCATGTAGGAGTTCTGGTTCTATGCAAGGTTGCTAATACATTGTTTACTTCACTGCAGTAGCTGGTGTATAAATGCTACACTAAGTAGAGTAAGATATGTGTATGCTTAGTTTTAATCTGCTAAGTCCTTACAAAGATGAGTATTTTTTTCTTACTAGGACAGTTTAGGTTTTGAGTTTAGAATGTGATCCTGTTTATTCACAGAACCATGGTCCTTTTATTATTTTTCCACATGCATGATTGTTTTCTATGAACTGAAATGAGCAGGGTTTCCAGTAACCTTTACAAAACCTGAAAACAGAGAATGAATAAAATATCAGCTGTTGTAAGCCAATGTTTTCTATTATGGCTGAAAAAATGATGCTGTGGGACTGTTCCACCATCATTTCTGCACTTGCCTATCAGTAGCTCTCAGGCAACTGTTCACTTAAATAAATAATGCTGCTTATTGAGTATGTTTCCTATTAGACATAGGGTAGTACCCTCTCTCAACCCCACGCCCTGCCCCCATATTTATTACTTTATCTAAACAATTCCATTAACCTTTTGGGAGAGAAGAATCCAGAGCAGTCATTTTCTACTGCTACAGACTGTTTATCTCTTCTGTAAGAGATGAAGGCTGGATACTTTGTTGCTTTAAAAGCTTTGCTTCAATTAAAAATTAAGTAATTACTGGAGCTGTGGAGCCCTGAAGAATGGGAAGTGATGTTAAGGACGATAAAGGCTTTTCCTTTGATAAGGGGTGATGCCAACTAGTAGTGCTTTGTAGTCCACTTGTTTTTCAGAATTTTTTCTACCACTATAAGTGCAATGGTAATGGCAGAAGATGGCAGTGATTTCTAGAATCTGGAGTTTGGGTGCTTTTTTGTTTTTTTTGCTTGCTGGACAAATTAGAGATAAAATGTACTAAGTAGGTATAACAGATGTCCTTCAAATAGATTTAGAAAATCTACTCTGCAAATGAACTATGGCAGGAAATCCATGAAAAAAAGTTCAGTTTTGATTGTCCAGTGCTGGTTTCATCTTAATAATTGGAATGCTTTCATCAAGCTGTTTCATCAAGTCCTTTCTGTAATCTCAAGTAGTACTTCTGGTACAGTGGAGATTGCAATTGATGATATGTGCTGCTCCTCTTAGACAAGACTGTGCATATACATAAATATAAGGCAAAGTGTGGGGTCTGGACTTTTATTACTCATTTGAATTGCAGAACTTAGTTTTCCATATGAGATAAAAGAATATTTGCAAAGGACTGCCGTGAATGGAGGGAATTTATTAAGTATTAGCTTGCTTAGGTCAGCTTAATAGACTTACTAAAACTGCCAGGGTTGGCAGCTCTCCTGCCACTGACAGCATTAGGCTTTACTTTAATGAAACCCTTTTATCTGCTCAAGAGAGAAGATTGAGCAAACAAATGAAGAGAGCAGTTAATAGAGAATAGATGGTGAAGTGCAAAGGCAAAATGGGAAAGAAAAAGTTTTCTAATTATTACTGGTTTGCTTCTTTTTTTTTTTTTTTGCACGGGGGTGTTAGGAAGCTGGAATATTGTTAATACAGAGTTACATACCTTAATTTTCAAAAACTGAGTAGGTCACAGCAGTCATTGCCTCTGTCTTGCTGTGCCCTTTATTTCCTTTCTGTACTGATTTTACCTTTTTTCCATTATAACTGTTTGAAAAGCAGACTCTGCTAAGCTTTTTTTTGCTCTGAGTATCACAAAAATTGCCAGCTGGAAGGGCAAATATTCAGTTATCAAATAGAAAAGGAGGTGGTGTTGGAGAAAGACTGAAGATCACCACAGACTTGGCACTGATATTCCCAAGGCAGGTATTACCTGCACTATGACTTTAAGAGCAGAAATATGTACAACTGAGAGTTGGACAAATGAAAGTTTTTGAAAACAAAGATAGCTTATCATAATTGGCATGGTTTTACCTGTCTAGGGCATAATTTTTTACAGCTGAAAGATCTTTGTACACCTGAAATAAAGTGAACTAAAACTAAGTTTTTGCCATTTATCTTGCACCACTGGGAGAAGGCAGGATTGTTAGGTTGAGCCTATATGCATTAGAGCTAGCCTTAGTTCAGCTGAACTCTAAAAGATGGATTTTAAAATATTGTTCAGGCATCTAGAAAAGCAGATGTTTGGCTATGACATTGTTTCTATAGTTCCTAGAGGCTTATTAAAATTAAATGTTATGCTGACATTATTTTGAAGTTCAAATATTATAGAATCATAGAATGGTCTGGGGTGGAAGCGATCTTAAAGATCATCTACTTCCAACCTGCCTGCTATGGGCAGGTACTCCTTCCACTAGATGAGGTTGCTCAGAGCTGCATTCAACCTGGCCTTGAACACTCTCAGGGATGGGGCATCCACAACTTCTCTGTACAACATGTGCCAGTGCCTCACCACCTCACAGTAAAGAATTTCTTCCTAATATCCACTCTAAACTTGCCCTCTTTCAGTTTAAAGCCATTCCCTCTTGTCCTATCATGCCCTTGTAAAAGTCCCTGTCCAGCTTTCTTGTAAGTCCCCTTTAGGTACTGGGAGGTGCAATGAGATCTCTCTGGAGTCTTCTCTTCTCCAGTTGAACAACCCCAACTCTCTCAGCCTAGGAGAGGTGCTCCCCTCTAGACTTGCTCTAGCAGCTCTGCACCATTCTTATGTTGGGGGCCCCAGAGCTGAGCACAGTTCTACAGCTGGGTCCTCTACCTGTTTGTGCCATTTGTGTCCTAGTAAAACACATCGGACATTCTGACCTTCAGCTTTTGACCCAGAATTTAAAGATTTCATTTGGTATGTTAATAATTTCAAAGGGATTTGAATTGAGGCATTGCAGACAGGGAAGACTTCATAAAGTAGGAATCTTTGCTGATGGGAATAAGCTAACTGTTCAGCAGAGTGTTTAACCAACTTGTGGCATCCGTGTTTCCAGTTCAGCTCTCTGGATAGCTTAAAACCCACAAGCTTAGAGTCCTTTCAGCCATTATCTGCTTTTTGCTTGTGTGTGTATATGCACGGCGGCATTGTTTAGTTTTCTTATATTTATACTCAGGCACTGAAAATCTCGGGGGTTTGTCATGTTGAATAACCCTGCTTGGTGTTCCTAGTAAAAATTCTTTTTTCCCAGGAATATATTGATTACCGTGTTGTCTGCTAGCAACTTCAAGGCTATGACAAAATTCTTTCAGGAGACAGACAATTTAAATTTGGCTAAACAAGGGGAAATGTTATCACGGAAAGGACAGTAAATACAGATTTAATGCTCTTGGTGCCTGCTGCCTCAATACTCAAGGTGCCATGACTTGCAACACCTATACCCTGTGCACGCACAGTTTTATTAGTGTTTAATAGATGTGTTTGGGATAATAAGTATGATTTAAATGAGCAGTTTCACTAAAATTATTAAAATCACCAGAAACAACATCACAGGAGATACACTACTTACAATTTAGTAAGACAGTGCTAACCAGGCAGACTACAGTATTATGTTGCTGTATGAAGTTTCTTTATGTAAAACCCCACCCATGGTAAGGATTGTAACTTGCATTTCTGCAACTTCAATTGCAAGCATTAGTGCATTAAAATTCCAAGGGGATTAGTATACTAAAAATTCCAGGATACGTATGTAGTTAAATATGTAAAATCTTACTCCCATGTCCCATTGGACTTCTACATTTTAGTTCAATGGGCCATGCTGTTGGTTTTCTGTTTGATTGGAAATGAGTGGTTTGCTGAGCTCTGGTGTAGCAGCATGGAGCCCAGGATATTGTTCTGCACTCAGCTGGGACTGAGGCAGTCAGCTCTGATGGTGCTGATAACAGTGAGCTGCTTGATCCATGGCTGGCTGTGACTGGAGGTGACAAGAAGTATCAATGCCAGGACCATCCAAAGGCTCAGAGCAGGCTTTGCTATCTCCAGGAGATAAACCTTTGTAACGCACAGTATCAGTCACTCCAGGGAAACATTGCAAGAAGCCTGTGAGAGCAAAAGAGCAGGTTTCCTCCTAGGAAGCAGAAGTAGTTGAATGCTTTCATCTCTCTCCTGGGGTCACATTAAAAGGAGGAGAGGCTGAAGTCTGCTATGGAACCACTCTTCCCTCCTCAGTGATAAACATCTCCTCATAATTATGTGAAGGTCAAGCAGAAGACTGAAACTGAAAAGCTAAAGAACATAAATTTTATTGTTTTAGACAGTTATTTTATTTTAATGAGTACTCGGGAGGATACTCAATCTGCAGGAGTTGAGCCCAGCAGTAAATGACAGTTCAAAGTCCCCCAAATACTGAAAATTTACCCATCTCGAGTCTGTAAAATGAGATGGGGTTAGAAAATTTTCCTGAAAAGTCATGATTTGCAGAGTCACTGTATTATATTAAATGCTTCTCTCTAATCATGTATCTATGAAACATAGTTTCTCCTAGAAAAAGTGTCGTAAGTTCATTCCAAATGGTATATTTTAGTATACTTTATTAATATTAAAACTCATGTTCATACTATCATTAGTTTAAAACAATTGGGTAACATATAGCAGGTTTATGTAGTGTGTTTTCTGATTGGAATAACTAATGTGGTCTCCTTATAAAAGCATGTTTTCATGTTAAAAAACATCTGTATTTCATACTCCGCATATGGAAAGAAGAGCTGTAATAACTGCATTCCACATTATTAATTACCTAAAATCCATGCATTCTCAGTGGAAGACTGACTAAAAAATACTGAAGTGCTATGCTGAAGTAATTTCCTCTATGAAAAACCTGTTTGGAGCTTGCAGAGTAATAACTGAAAATATTTCTTGTAATGCGTTGGGGTAGAAGCAGTTTAGGATGTGTAACAAAACACCACACCCTGCAGGGATATGCAGTATTACAATGAAGGACAATAATATGAAGGTGGTTTAAATTATTTGAATGTGGCTCTTTTTTTTTTTTTTTTTTTTATTTGGTTAATGTAGATATTCCACTGCTCACTATCAGTAGTTTTCATTACTCAGGAAATAATTTCCGCATCATTTTAAACTTGTGGTTCAAACAGAATTTAGGTCACGTTTTTAAACATTACCTGTATTGAATGGAAACTTCAGATTTTTCCAACATGTGCCTTCATTATGCCTTTACACTGGCATACCAACAGGAGTCACAGAGGCCAGCCTGATTTGAGATGGATTGTCCAGTCCCTTGGTGGTCCTGCCCCAGTGCTGCACAGCTGCACCCGGGAGCTCTGTGGTAACTCTAGCCCAGCTGCTGGCGAAAAAGTGTGTGTGTAACAAATGCCACATAAAGTGGGCCAAGATACGACATCTGAACAGCTTTTGAAACAGCTCATGACGCACCTCATATCCTGGTGAATGAACAGAGACGATAATTAGGCCCTCTGAATTACTTGCCTACAGAAAAAGATAGTTAAGAGCTGAATTCCTGCCTCTTGTTGTTCTGAAAGTTCTTGTCTGTTGTCCCAAGCTAATATGTACGAAATGACTGCTCAACACATTGCTTACCTCCTGACATTATAGATTTGAAGAAAACACATTCAGTTCCCAAAAAGGATCTGGTGGCAAAGTGGAATTTTGGGGACCAGGTGGGGCACAGCACCAGCCTTTTTTTTGTGTTATGGTGATTTAAGATGCTCCTTCAAAACTTCTGTGATCTACAGAAGAGGAAATTGCTGTAGCCAAACCTTAACACTGACATAGGAATGGTAAGAATTTCTGCTATCATAGACTTATTTATTTCACATTTTAAATCTTACAGGGAGATTTGTCATTGAATGTCAGAAATCCAGGATATGCAAGTATGCATCAAATAGAGAACAATAGTAGTGCAGAATTCAAATCCAAGTGCCAGTGGTGTCTTACAGTCTTTAGCAGTGGAATGCAGTGTTACATACCTATGCCCTTTCACAAGTACATATTTCTATTACTGAAGTGGACTTCTTTTCATGTCATCTTTTGTTCTGTAGCTAAGAGGCAAATGAGATGTCTCCCCACTGGCCATGGATCTTCCATTAAAATTGTTGGACATCACTCTGCTGGTACTTGGTTTCTTTGAGGATATCATTCTGGAATCCAGATTATGACACCAGTTTATTCGGGTTAAGGATTTAATTCTGGAATCCCGGTTATGATACTAGTTTATTTGGGTTAATGATTTGATTAACTCATGACTAATCCCCTTGATTGCAAAGAGATTAGCCATTTCATGGAATGCAATAGTTTCATCATGTGTTCCTTAAAACAAGCTAAAATACTCTCTATTACTGCTCATCACAAATCCTCAAGATCTTCCACTGTCTCCACAGTCTTTAGTGAGTTACGTTCTTTTTTTTCCTAGGGAAAGTAAATAATTACTTTCCTGAATAATGTGTGGAATAAACAGAAACAATTACATTCTGACCACCATAATAATAATAGTTATTTAGCACTTGTTATTAATACCAAAAGTATTTTTTTTCTGAAAATGCTAGTGTGCTCTTTTTATTGTGACATGCAACCTTGCAGAGACTCAATTATTCTTCTAGTCTTTTTAAAACCCGATGGAGTAGACTCTTTACAGAGTGTTACCTATTGCTGCTCTGTAAGACAGAAAGGTCACATCTGCATTACCACGTTGCATCCTTGAAAAAAAATCGATAGTATTCAAGGATCAGTGAAAAGGGAGCCCAGAAATTTGCTAGGCAGGCATTGTTTGCTTCATATGTTCAGCAATATAGTAAAAGGTCCAGTCTGGCTAGGTTTAGCTGTATTAAAATGGAGACCTCAGTTGGTCACAGTTGAGAGACAGCTTGGAAAGCTGCTCCTTACTGTTTTCCAGTTGTTAGCTGTTATTTTCAAACTGAAAGGCTGATGTCTGGCTGTGTCGTATTTTGAATGTTGTAAAAATTTAGGAGTCCCAGGAACAGGCCAAATATTCAGTGTGAACATAATTTTTAAGTGGTTGACAATTTTAAACTAGTGGCATGAAAGCAAATAGTAGCTTTCTGGAAGAGCATAGGGGGATAAATCCTAGGAAAAAAAGAGAGAGCCATCAGAGCTTTAAGAGTTATAATCACAAAAGAAAAAGACAGGAGTGGCTTCAAACAGGAAATTAAAGACAATTGCAAATTGTCAGAAGAATGTCTTTTTGAAATATTCCTCCAGTGGAAATGGCAGCACAAACTCTGACTATGTTCAAATAAAACTTGCATGTGTTTCCTGCATATCAAATCCTGCCAATAAACAGGACTATAAGATGCATTTGCTTCCAAAAGTCAGTAGCTGGTTAAAATTTAAATGGTGAGCCAAACTCTGAAATTTGCCATTTCATGGAGACAAGCATTTTGCATCTGCACAGACCACCTGAGGCTGGCAGGCCTCCTTACATTTGACCACTTCACCAGCCAAAATTGTCATCCAGCATGATCCTCACTGGTGCTTGCACACTCACTCCCACTATGTCTGCTGCACCACAGACGTAGGTGGCTGTTCACCCCTGGCTCCAGCTGCTGCCTTCAGGCTCCATATGTGTGCACACATGTGCACATATGCAGCGTACACTCACACACACACAGAGCTGTCCGTGTGACAAAGCAAGGAAGGACTTTGGTGAGCAGCTGTGACAGGCTGCACTGCCTAGGAACAGGGCATGGCTGACAAGCACACCCACTGGCCAGCTGTTTTCCTGTCACCAGCCCTTTTTGCCCCCTCTCTCCTAATTTTCCTGTTCCTGGTCCTCCCCAAATCACCTCAACCTCTGATCCTTTCCCAAACATCTCATAGTAAATCCTATGGGACCCCAAGCTGCTCTTTCCTTGGACAAAAAATGTGTCCCCAACCCTTGGCAGCAGCCCCCCTCAGTCAGAATAATAGAATGATAGAATCATTAAAGTTGGAAAAGACTTCCAATATCTTTGAGTCCAACCTTTGACCAAACACCACCATGTCAAGTAGACCAATGCACTAAGTGCCACATCCAGTAGTTTCTTGAACACTTTCAGGGATGGTGATGCTACCACTTCCCTGGGCAGTCCATTCTAGTGCTTAACTACCATTTCAGTGAAGAAATTCCTCCTAGTGTCCAACCTGAACTTCCCCTGGTGCAGCTTGAGGCTATGACCGCTTGTGCAGTAGCTAGTTTACTAGCAGAAGAGATTGATTCCCACCTGGCTACAATCTCCTTTCAAGCAGTTTTAAAGAGTGCAAAGGTCTTCTTGAGCTTCCTTTGCTCCAAGATAAACATCCCACCTCCCTCAGCCTCTCTTCACAGGACTAAATCTCCATACCCTTCTCCAGCTTTGTTCCCTTCTCTGGACACTCTCCAACGCCTCAACGCTTTTCTTGTATTGAGGGCTCTGGAATTGAACACAGAATTCAAGGTGCGGCCTCACCAGTGCTGAGTACACAACCACTGACGATCACTGCCCTTTTCCTGCTGGCCTCACTGTTGCTGATACAGGCCGGGATGCCATTGGACTTCTTGGCCACCTGGGAGCATGCTGGCTTACGCTCAGCCATTCTGACAAGCACTCCCAGGTCCTTTTCCATATGGCAGATTTTAGCCAAGATTTTTCTCAAGCCTGTACCACTGTGTGGGGTTGTTGTGACCCAAGAGCAGGACTCAGCACTTGTCCTTCTTTAAAATTATACAACTGGCCTCACACCACTGATCTAGCCTGTCCAGATCTCTCTGCAGAGCCTTCCTACTTTCCAGCAGATCTGGACTACCACCCACCCAACTTGGACCCAGTCTGTGGTTTTACCGAGAGTGCACTCAATCCCCTCATCCAGATCATCAATAAAGATACTAAACAGGACTGGCTGCAATCCTGAGCCTTGGGGAAGCCCACTAGTGACTGTCCAACAACTGGTTGCAGCACCTTTTACCAGTCGTCCAGACATTTCTTACCCCAGCAAAGAGAGCTCTTGTCCAAGCCATAGGCTGTCAGCATTTCCAAGAGAGTGCTGTGGGAGACTGTGTCAAAGGCCTTACTGAAATCCTTGTAGACAACACCCACAGCCTCTCCCTCATCCACTGGGTGGGTCACCTGGCCATAGAAGAGGATCAGGATCATCAGGCAAGACCTGCTTTTCCTAAGCCTGTGATGGCTGGGACTGATCCCCTGGTTGTCCTGTATGTGCCACATGTCACATGCAAGATGTTCGGTTCCATAACCTTCCTGGGCACCAAGGTCAGGCTGACCTGATCCTCCTTCCAACCCTTCCTGTAAATGGGCAACACGCTGGACAACCTCCACTCATCTGCGACATCCTCAGTTAACCAGGATGGAAGAGAAATGATGGAGAGTGTCTTGGTGAGCTCTTCTGCCAGCTCCATCAGCTCCCGTGGAGGAATCCATCCAGTCCCACAGACTTGGGAGCGTCTAAGTGCCACAGCAGGTCACTAATGATTTCCTCCTGGACTGCAAGGCATC
>VZRO01000425.1:0-39634 GCA_013397915.1 Daphoenositta chrysoptera
GGCTGAACCCCAAGCCGCGTCACATAACCACTTCAGTCTTTGCTGCATTAACTAAAATAGTGTCCAAAATTACTGAAAATCATGAATGAGAAAGAATCACAGGCACCAGTTTTGGAGGACCATAAGGTGAGTAGTCTGTACTGTTGCGTTATATTCTCTGAAAAATGTGAAATTAACATTTGCTCCTAAGGGTTCTGGATAACCCTCATCATTTAGACCTTAATAAAACTTCAGTAAGTCCAGTGCTCGTTGTACTGGAAAAGTAAATTTTGACATCGGCAAACAGACAAATATAGAGGATCAAAATCAATTATGCGTGTAAGTCAGATAAATTTCGATAGAGATGCCAATACAACTCCATTTGAGCAGTTACAACAAATATGAGTTCTTGACTGAATAAATACAAGTAGAGCTTCTCTTGTTTTCATCAACATACTTCACACACTATTTTTCAGCTCTATGGGCTTCAGCCAATTAAGTTGCCTATTTTTTATTCTGAAACATTTTCTGATGCACATTCATAACTCACATACACTACTTTATTCTTAGAAAGGAGTGGGATGCATTCATGGTTTCTTTGCTTTGGTTTTTGTACCGTTTATGACGCACAGGGAATTGGAAGTCTGGTTAATCCTTAAATTAACTACTAAAAGACAATACTATTAAGATATTTTTAAGTCTTAACCAACTTACCCTTTAAGATTCTCTCCCTGCTTTCTGTTTATTTTTTTTTTTTCTTTTTTCCTATCCTGTGATTTTTTTCTTCTAGTCTGATGTTATTTGCTCTTGTAAAATAGTGAATTTTTAACTTCCCGACTAAGGATATAAAATATCTACAAATTTTCGGAAGCAAAGTTTCATTTTACAACGTCTTTAGTTTACATTGGTATATTTCCATCTGTTTTCTCTAATGACCTTAAATCAACTTTTGTAACAGTTCAAATTGTTTGTTTATAGTAACGGAGCATATACATTTTTTTCTATTGGGTAATATGAATTATAACCTATATTAGACATATTTTTACTGTTAAAAATTTTTTCCCTGACACACTAGATAGTATATACTTGTCTTTGCATTTGGTAATGTAACAGACAATTAACTTGGAACCCATGCTACATATAGAAACGAAGATAATTTATATAATTCAAACAGTGAGGAAGCCACATGTGTGTTTGCAGACAGAACTGGTTGCACAGGATATGTCCTGATGCTGTGGCCAGTGCTTTGGGTCATTTCCCTTCATTTTTGCACCAATACAACTCCAATGGAGAAGGACCCTACATTTGTAAAGTCCAGTTTACC
This sequence comes from Daphoenositta chrysoptera, assembly GCA_013397915.1. NCBI lineage: Eukaryota > Metazoa > Chordata > Aves > Passeriformes > Daphoenositta > Daphoenositta chrysoptera. The sequence goes on from VZRO01000425.1 coordinate 1,304, forward strand.
ACTACTGAAGCCATGTTGGCCATCACCCGTCACATTCATATTTTCCAGGTACCTCAGCATATATTTGAGAAGGATCTGCTCTGCATTCTTATATATATATACTTATATACTCGGCCACCCAACAGTATCAGGGCAATTGAGCTATGGAATACTGAACTTGATTTTCACTTAGGTCTCTTATAATTAAACAAACAAAATTACAGCTTAGACACAATTCATAGAAAGGAATGTGAACATGGCAGCATATTTACCACACAAAGCGAACATACTCCCGCAGCAGCAAAACCTTTCACAATAAAACTTCAGTACTTCCAAACTTTATAATGGTACCTAGACAAACTCTGAATATGTTATAGCAACACCTTCTGCTTATTCTTCTGGTGAAAAATATTTGCATTTCTAGCCCTTTACATAACCTATTGGGCCATTGTGAAAAGGAAAAAAATGCAGGATGGTCTGGAACTTTTATCTTCTGTAAAGAGTTTGAAATGCATTTTAAATAGTCTTAATATATTTCATTCCTAGTTTGCTTTTCTTTTTGTTTTTTTAGAGGATTTGTCAGAGCATTCGGAAGTTGAGGTAATGATTTTTTTTTTTGTCTCCAGGGAAGAAGAAAAGAATTTAGAACTCCACAAAAAGATCCTTGCTGTCAGCATGAGTTTTTTGCATGGAGTACACAGGGCGTTGAGTCAAGGAACAGTTCTTGCTTAGCTGAACGTCCAGAGATGCAAGACAATAAAAAACCAAATCAAAATAATAGAAGAATTATGAAGAATCCTTCAGTTTAATTTATTAATGTATTAATGTGTACATTTTACATTAATATTTTTCACCTTATCTACATTTGAAGCCTTTTGAGAAAGAAATTGCCTTGGACTGCTGCAGGATAATCAAGCAAATAAGCGTAACACAGACGTGTTTCTATACCCTCTACTTTTCTACCACTCATGTAAGTAGTATTCAAATCTATCACAGTGATAACATTATTCTAATCAGATCACATCTGTTATGAGAAGGAATAAACTGAAATACATTTGCAGCCTGCAAGAGGACGTTTCTAGCTATCAGAGACATCCATCCAGTTCCCTTTCATTTTTGTATGCAATTTTTTTGTCTAGAGTAGGCAAAAGACTCATTTCTCACACATGCTGCTCAATTATTTATACTCAAAACAGAAGTAATCCTTGTCACTCTGGGCTGTTTACTGCTGTTTCTTTGTTATCAAAAATTCAGTGATAACTACTTTACTAACAAAAATCAAAACATTAAAACCCAGTTATAAGAGATGAAGCAGTTATGGAGATAAACAAAAGAACCAATTTAGATAAATTTAGTACCTGTTTCTTGTAAACAGTGAAACAAATACTACTAAGACTTACTTTTCCAGGGGATTGTCTTCATCTAAAACTTCAACACTTCATAAACTCTGTTATTTTAAGATCTAAGTGAAACACAGTGGATGTTGAAGTAAAAAAGCAGTGTTCACATTGGCTTGACAACATGCTCTTAAAAGAAAAAAAAAGTTTAGTTGGAATATATTTCAACAATATTTAACAGACAGATTACTTCTTCTATTTGTGTCATTTAATGCCAGAACTTGTCCATGTGTGCATATTACAACTAACAGACTTATAGAAAGCATTAACTCTTTTACAAAAAGAAGAGAGGTCAAGGCTCTGTGCTGTTGGTACTCTTGATGGTAGTATTTAGATACAAAAACTGTTTTGCACTGGAAGGAACCTTAAAGATCATCGAGTTTCAACCCCTCTGCCATGGGCAAGGACACCTTCCACTAAACCATGGTGCTCAAAGCTGCATCAAACCTGGTCTTGAGCACTTGCGGGCATGGGAAATTCCTTGTCTGTCCTGGACTGGCGAGCCCAGAAGTTTCCCCACTGGGGCTCAGTAGAGGGGCAGGATGACATCCCTCAACCTGTTGTCAGTGCTCTCCCTGAAGCACCCAGGTTACCATTGGCCTGCTGGCTCATGGACAACTTCTTGTCCTGTTAGCCAGAAGCTTTGGGGAGTTGGAGGCTTACAGACACAAATATTCATTTGTGTCTGTCTGCATTGCCCAAGTTTGCAACAGCAAACTTTTTCTAGGAACAGCAACAGCAAATGTCCCAGAAGTGCTGGACATAGGATTTGAATATTGTGTTAAAAAGTTTACTGACAATACCAAACTGGCAGGTGCTGTTAACTGTCTTGAAGGACAAGATGCCTTGTAGGACCTAGACAGATTGCAGGATTGGAACATCATTAATGGGACGAAATTAAACAACTCTGAGTGCTGGATTCTGCACTTGGGATGGAGCAATTTTGACAGAAGTATAAATTGGGAGAGGAGTGGCAGTAGGGCAGCCCTGCAGGCAGGGATCTGGGGGTGTGGGTGACAGCAGGCTCCATCTGAGTCAGGAGTGCCCTGGCAGCCAGGAGGGCAAAGCCCATCACAGGAGCACCAAACACAGCATTGCCAGCAGGTCAAGAGGTGACTGTCCAACTGTGTTCAGAGCTGGTGCAGCCTCACCTTCAGCATGGGGTGGAGTTTGGGGCCCCCCCATCTAAGAAGGATGTGAAAGAGCTTGAATGCATCCAGAGGAGGACAACAAAGCTGGTGAAAGGACTGAAAGGTATATCCTATGAAGAGGGCCTGAGGGCCTTTCCAGTTTGGAGAAAAGGAGACTGAGAGGCAACCTCATTTCTCTCTACAGCTTCCTGAGGAGGGTATGAGGATTGACACATTATTTACAGGAATCCCTTCTACAGAAAAAACTGAAGCCCCAGGGAAAATATCTGCCAATGAATTGGAATGAGATAGGACACCAGATGCTTTTGTTTGGATTGCTAAGTACTAGATGAGTCCCATCACACTTGATGTAATCTGTTGACATGCATATATAGAAATCTAAATACTGGCATCATATTTACTGAATTTTATTCCTGCTGCACTTTCCCATCACACACAGCATATATTTTCTGCTCACAGTGGAAATTCTCATCGTTAGAGACCATGTTTTTAATCCATACTGCACCAAGGAAGCTTGTCAGTATTTAGACCCTTTGGGACTACAGTATATAAATGTTTTATGTACCACATGCTTGAGGATAAAATGATCTACCCTTTCTTTTTTGTTAACCTCTCAACAATATAGAGTATCAGAGCACAAAGGCTGTTGTGCAGAGGCTGACCAGCCTGCAACATAATGCTCCAGGCTACATGCTCAGTAATACAGTTCCTCCTGATAACAGCTTCCCACAAAATTTTAAATCAAATTCTAACCTGCTGTTTCTGTGGTACTCCAATATCATACAATATTGATATAATATTCCATGAGTTCTACCCATGCCTTACTGAGCAGCCTCATAAAATGCTCAAGGTTTGTCCCTTAGTCTGTAACACACGGACAAACTTAGAAGATTCATCCCTCTGTTGATTTTCGTAGGGTAACGTTAAGCAAAGATTAGGATCAGTATCATATTTTAACTCACCTGGGGCTTTAATGTATTATGCAGTCCAAAAAGAAAACCTCTTAGTGGGAGTTCTGAGGACCGATAATTAAACTGAAACAAAGCTGAAACCCAAACAGTCTGGGGAGAGAAACTAGAAGCATTATGAGACATTATCCAATGTGTTGCTTAAAATAACTTTGCATTCTAGACTTTCTAGCACATTCCTGTTATGAAATACAGTACACCTGTATATATTTTCTTTCCAAATTTCTTTTCCTACTGTACTTAAAAAAACAACACCTATATATCCTCCAAAAGTCTTTTATATTTAAAATTCTCTACCACTGCACATCATAAGGAGACCTTGTAAAAATAAACATAAACTTGTCAGAACTCCAGACACCCTTTTGTTTGGTTGTTTGTATTTACTGCGTAGATATTGTGGTCTCTGGCTCTCTGAATGAAACCAGTTATTTCTAGATTTTTGTTCATATAGTTGGCTATAAAAAGAGGAAATATAGAAGTAACAATAATAAAACAAATAATGAACAAGGAAAACTTGATAGATCTACTGACAGAGAAATAGGAATATTTTTGACAAATTAACACAACTTCTTGTCTTATTAAAACTGAATTGCGTCCCAGATATAAAGGAGTACAAAAAATCATGGGAAAATTCAGATGGGAGGGGTTCTGTAGGTCATTTCAAAGCAAGGTTGGCTTCAAAACTAGGTCAGTTTGCCACGGAGCTCATGTAAGTCAGTTCTGGAAGCATCCATGAATTGTTATCCCAAGGCTTTTGTTAGAAACCTGCTTCAGGACTTCACCATTTTCATAGTGGAGAGCTCCTGGCTGCAATTTTCCTTCCTGTGAGTTGTGACCTCTTGTTGCCACATGTGAGCAGCATCTTACCACGTCCTCTCACCCTGCACCTCTAGGAAGAGTCTGGTTCTTGCTGCTGTATAATCTCTTTTCATATAGTGGAAAATGGTAGAGAAAGAGTTGTTTGCAGCAGGAGGTGCTGGTCTAAGACCAACCCAGTCAGAAAGGCACTCAGACTCTGTGAAGCATCATTTAAACTGTTATTATAGAATTAAAGAGAGAATAGCATAGGTAATCTGATATTCCTTTAAATACTGGCTATCTAAAGGATACCCTGAATTTGTTCTGAGACTGGTCAGTGTACCAACCCATCATCAAGATAAGGTTTGGGTCTTTCAGAAATGTTGTGCATCTTTTTATTTTCTTCAGGCAAGAACGGTATATAATCTGAAGGGAGTAAAGGTAAACTGACATGCTTTTATATTTATCATAGTATTAATATTAGAAAATGCCCAATAATTTTGTCATTGAAATTCTACTACGAAAGAAATATAAACTATCGCAGGGACTTCTTGTTTTGTCATTTTATGTGCCTGCTATTTACTCCCTTTATCTTACATGGATGTAGAACATTAAATGTTGTTAAACAAGTGAAACTCCACCTTGGCTTCAGTTAGGTTTTTGAGATTCTCTCAACATCTAGGATTTCACAAGGAATTTCTGGAAGCTTAACTTCACTCATTTTGTATCTGTTGATTTTTCTTTTTCTTCTTCTTTTTATACAATTCAATATTAATGTACAAAGTGCAAAATAAAGTGATCAGTTGCCCACAGGAGATTACAACCCTTTGGTATTTAAGGTGCTTGACAATCCATAAACTCTACCGCAGAATTACTACACTGAAATCTTTTTCATGAAAGGTAGATATTGTACAAAATCAAACTAGGAGTGAAACTCTTCTCTTGCCTTACTTTCCAGTATAGTTTGTTTTAAGATTAGCTCTTTTACAGCCAATAACTGAGCAGCTGAACTGCTCAGTTTTCACAAATACATTATGATTTAAATTATTTACTATTCATATTTCAGATGTCCTGGGTCTGTCCCCTCCCAGCTCATTATGCACCCCCAAACTGTTCCCTGCCTGCGTGGGGTGAGGAGCAGAAAAGTCCTTGATGCCATCTATATAAGCACTGCTCAGCAGTAACTAAAGCATCCCTGTGTTATTAGCACTATTTTCAGACCAAATCCAAGACACAGCCCTGTATCAACATACAAGAAAATTAACTCTATCCCAGCCAAAATAAGCACAACATGTCATCGAGAGTCTGGCCAGAGAATGAGATACGAGTGTGCAGCCAGGAAGCCCATGAGGCTCATCTTGGCTCTACATTTCCTTAACTTTTTATCAATTCACTTTGTAGGAAAATATTTTGCAAGGGTTGTTAAAGATTAAAGAGAGGAATGCAATGGGATTTAAATATACCTAGACACCTAAATCCAATTAACCTTTATTTCAAGTGCTTTTAGGTTTTCCTGATAATTCTAACCCAAGAAAATTCTCCAACTAGAAATAATATAGCAACACATGCAACCTTTGACAGAGAAAAATGAAACTAAAGTAGAAAACTTCTTTTTATCATGCAAAATGTAGTGGCTTAAAGTTTAAATTTTTGCTTTTACTTTTTTCTATAGAAAAATATCTGTTAGTTTTTGCACCTACTGCTGTTCCTGCCTTTTTGTTCTTCTTCTTCTATGCTGCAGTTATTATCAATCATCCAGAATCCTTGCCCATGTTGAAATACTTACACAGCCTTTACATATTGAATATATTAACCTAAATCCCTATTTCTTTTCTGATATAGTCTTCCTATTGCTGTGAATCATAGAGCAGCCACCCATGACATCTGCAACCTAGCACTGCAAATCTGTACACACAGTATTCCTAATAACATGACTCCTTCCTGGGTTTCAAAAAAAAAAAAAAAAAAAAAGTCAAGAAACTAAAATTAGGTTTGGTTTGACTTTTTAGCCATCACCAGGCAGAACAGTCCCAGCTCTCTCAGCCTTTGCTCATAGGAGAAATGCTCTATTCCTCTATTCATTTTCATGGGCCTTCAGGGGGATCTCTCTAGGACATCCATGTGTCTTTCTTGTACTGAGGAGCACAGAACTGGAAACAGAACTGCAGGTGTGTCCTCACCAGAGAGGGGAAAGGTCACCTCCCTTCATCTGCTGGTAACACTGCTGCCAGCACAGTCCAGTTGGCCTTTTTTGTCACCAGTGAGCATCCCTGGGTCACATTCAAAGTGGTGTTTAGCAGGACCCCAGGGCCTGCTTTGCCAAGCTGCTTTCCAGCCAGTCATACCCCTTTCATGTGCTCATGCGTGGGGTCATTTGTCCCTAAAGAGGAGAACTTCTCAAGCTACAAAAGCAAGTTCACACTGTTGCGTTTCAAATCTTGACTCTCCCTGCTCATTTTGAAATTCATCATGTACTGGGTGATAGATTTGATCAAGGTATTGAAACTAATCAACCATTTGTGCTGGTAAGCCTCATGCACGTGCTAGAATAAATAAAAGAATTTTTATATACCCTTTGGTTTCATAGAATCATTGAATACCAGGTTGGAAGAGACCTCTAATATCATCTGGTCCATCCCTTCTTGGCAAAAGCACAGTCTAGCTGTCCAGTTGAATCACAACATTTTCCAACTCTGGGGAATCCACCACTTCCCTGGGAAGATTATTCCATGTCTGATTGTTCCTGTGGAATTTTTTTTTCCTCCTGATTCCAGTCAGAAACTCCCCAGAAGTAACCTGCACGCATTGCTCCTTGTCTTTTCCACGTGACTCTTTGTAAAAAGGGAGCCTCCACCTTCTTTGTAACCATCTTTTAGATACCTTTAAATACTGGAACACAATGATAGATACCCTCTAAGCCTTCTTTCCTCAAGGCTGAACAAATACAGGTCTCTCAGCTTTTCCTCAAATGTCAAGCTTGCCAGTCTTTTTATCCCCTTTATGTCCATTTTCTGGACCCTCTCCAGCCTCTCTACATCTGTTTTGTGGTGGGGTTGTAGCTAAAATAATGAACTAGAATAAAATTCAGTAGAACTGTGGATATTATTAAAAGGAACGGGTTGTAGCTAAAATAATGAACTAGAATAAAATTCAGTAGAACTGTGGATATTATTAAAAGGAACAGAACTAGTGTACCAATTTCTCCTCTTTTAAAGTCAGAGTAGCTCTAATGCCACCTGGTACATTCAAACTTATAACAAGTGGACACAGAAATCTGGTATAAACTGCACGTACGTATGTATGAGTGTCTGTCTATGTGCACACACAAAGTAGTGTGTACTTTCTTCCCTTCTGTGCCTAAAACAGTTGTAGATGGTGATGCTAAAGTGAGTCTGTTTGAATTAATTCTGTTTACTAAAAGAGTTAGAGTTTCAAAGAACTTATACAAATATACTAGCATTGTATGCACTCATTTTTTATCATTTTACAAGTGTTTACTGTCTATCCATCAGTAGCAATTTTTATATTAGCTTCTTTGTCACTAATGACAATATTTGACAGAATCAAGATTAAAGCAGTCCTCTTGGAAATCTCCCTTTTGAGATTGATGTAATTGTACCATTTGCAGTAATATTGGAAATCATGTAATCTATTCTTTAATATAGCATATAGTGCCAATTCTTTATCACAATGCCATGTTTTACTAAGTCAGTGCTTTTCAAATATCTGACTATTTCAATTTCTTTTTTCAGAAAAAACTAATAATTTCCAATCACATAGTCAGATTTGTCAAGGTTTATTTCCCATACAATATCTTCCATTCTTTAGTTATTTATTAATTTCCTGTTCTGTCTTGGGCTGATACTACACCATGAATCTTTGCATCCTCATTTGCTGAGTATTGAGAGTAGTTCAGAATAGTACCAATCTCTTAATGTTTCTGGAGTTGAAAGTTGGCATCAACAGAAAGGAAATAATTTAAGTCAACTCTTTTACTATACAAAAAATGTTTATTCTCTTCTGCTTACAAATTGCCTCCTACGTACTTCTGTGGCATTCGTGTGGTGGTTTCTGCATGGCTCTGTTTCTGTAAAGTAATGTAGGATATCAATGAGATGCTTCTGCCTGCAGTATTTCTATTGTCCCAAGCTGATGAAGTGATGATAACAGTATCAACTTTCAAATGCTAAAATAAGATCATATATTCAGAATCAAAGCCAAGTGATATACCTTTGCAATAGTACTCTGCTGCAGTCTGTAGAACACATATGGAAATTAGTAATTTGATATTGTTCTGAGCTGCTAGTATTTCAGACAGCTTATACAGAAGGGCTGAGTTTTGCAGTAGATTACATATATTCACAGGAACTCATTCTGTAGAGTAAGAAGTTTCCTACAGGAATGCTGGTATTATGAAGTATTCAACATAATGGATAATTTACAGAGCAGGTGAATTTAACCTTTATGAGGAGGTGACTTTTTTGACCTCTTTCTTCATAGTCTCTCAGATAATGAAGGGAAGTTCTGCTCTGCCTAGTAGCCTTATGAGGAAGTTCAGTGGTTGGAGATCCATGCCCTTTTATTCAATTCAGTCTCTCTCAAACACAAAGATGTTGCACATAACACGTGGGATTTTTTTGTCCTTTTGTGCTGACATTAAACATCTCTGCAATCTTTCTGCATCTTCATTCATTTAACTGAAGAATGATGTAGCCACACCTGAGAAAAGTTCATTAAGTACCAATGTATTAATATATTATAATTCTAAATAAAGATAAGCAGTAAGTAAAAAAACTAATAGAAAATGTACACAGATGGCTTTATATAATTCATAAACGCATCTCAATTTTTTTACCTATTTCTACAGAAAAAACTATGTCTCTCTCATAAAAGTAAACATTGATGGGAAATTTTAGTATTTCAGCATTACAAGTCACATTTTCATTTATAGAAAAACAATCAAATATTGGTGAAAGCATGTGTGGTTTTAGTGTGTATCTTTCAATTTCATTATAAAAGAATTTGAGAATTAGATTTTGTCTCATTCATGATCGTTATTTTTTTTTTCCGATGATAAGAGATACTCTAATGTCAGTGCTTTCTATGTGCACAGCATTATTTATGGATATCTTCTTAATGTTCCTTATTAATTCTTGTGTTAGTGATTGATTTGATCACACTTTTTTCGTGTAGACTATGAAATTAGTTTAATAACTAAAAAAATAGTCTTTGAGACACTGGACGTTAAGGTCTGGGAAGAGTATATAAATTAAGAATTTATAATATAAGTTAATTTAGGGAGACATTAAAAATTGCTTGTATTCTAATGAGTCCTTCAAAGAAAATGGGTCCTGTTACCTCATTGATCTTCTGTGAAGACTACCAGGGCTTCAACTTTAAAGAAACACTTGGTAAGGGTCATGTTAATTGCTGGAGCAATTTTGGTGATATCAGCAGTGCCTGCCATCAGACACAGCTGGTCATGTCTAGGGTGCATCTGATCCTTCCATCAAAATGATAATACAGACAGGAGACAGTGACACCAGCAGAATACTCCTGAGTTTGGTGTAGCTTTGGTCTCCTTTGGTCTGAGCTAAGTCTGAACATCTCCTTGATGGAAATGAACAGAGCCTTAACATTTTGCAGGCATATGACAATGGGAGAGCAGCATCAGGCAGTATTCGGAAGAGGTAGGTTGCATCTCACACCTTTCTTGTTTCTCTGATTTTTGGCATGGGTAGATTATTGCAAATGACTGCTGACTAAGTACTGGAACGAGAAACCTGATGAAAAATAAACTTATTAAAATATTAGTTTTGTATTATGTCATGAAATGACCCATTTCACCTAAAGTAGAGCTCTTTAACTTTGTTCATGCACTGGTTTTGAAATTTGGGTTGCAGGGTGCATAGCTGATGACTGCTGACAGTAGTTTTACTTTGGTTTTAGCACAGATGCTCCTCATTTATGTAGTTGAATGTGAAATCAGAATTAGGCCCTCAGAAGTACTTCTTCATTGAACAACTTCCTTTGCAAAACCTGCAAAGCTGCCCATCAGACAGGGTGGGGGAAGTCGTGTGAAGACACAGACTGGTAAGAAAAACTATGTGGAAAATAATCAAAGTGCATGTATTTTTGTACATGGAAAAAATATATATATATTTTCAATATACTTTGGGAGAACATACCATTTCTCTGCAGTCAAGGATGGGGCCAAAGTAAAGTAGCCTTGAAATTCAGCCAGTGCTGCACTCACTAAACTTTGGTTAAACTAGGCTTCTTATCTCAATTTCAGTTACAGCCTGACAATAAGGAGGAAAGAAATGGCTAGCAGATACAGACTGTTTGCTGTAAAATTGGAAATTTAAATTCAAGAATTCTTACTTAAACTTTTTCACTTTTCCTTGGCTTGTCAGGAGTAAAAAATACTGATGAAGGATAAAAAAATTAATTCAGCTGTAGACTGCTCAAGGAAGTGTGACAAGGTAGACAGACATATACCTGTTAGCTACCTGTTATGTGACTGGTAACACCTATGGCATAAAAGTGGTATTCCTGCTGCTAGCTTGATTTTTTTTTTTCATCCCAGCATCACCCTGAACAAATAAAAGCTTATATTTTCCTAAAACCCCCCCATGTTAACTGCTTAAATTATACAATTATATAGTCAGTGGCACACATTTTCTGTTTGATGCTGTGTCGTGGTTGAAGCTGGCTAGGCACCAAGCCCAATGAAATCTGCTATTTTGCATAAGGGGAAAATAAAGAATACTGAGGAAAACTGCAGAACTGCAAGGCAAAACAGGTTCAGACTTAGACAGTTCCTGTATAAAGAAAAAGTTTATTGTTAACAGAATTTAAAGTAAAAAGAAATAATAACAAATGAAAGCAAAACTCCCCTTTCTGCAGCAACCCCCTCCTTTTACCCAGCTTGCACTCAGGATAACAAACTATGGGATTTGGTCAGTGCTACAGTTCTTACAAGTCTCTTTCTTATGATTAAGGAAAAGGGTTTCTTCTGCTGTGCCGTGGAATCCTTCATAACTCAGCAGTCCGCCCAGTTGCTGAAGTGAAAACAAATACTTCTCCCATGAAATCTCACAGCCCCTTCACACTGCCAGTCATGGGCCAAAACATGGGGTTTTTAATCATTTAAGGATGAATTATTCTAGCCTGAAAACAAAGGCCGTCTTCTTCCAATCTTTAAAAGCTTCTCCCAGCTTCCAGGTGACGTGGTGTGGTCACCTTGTTTTTTACAGGCTGCACATAGAGTTTTCATCCCCCCAATGTACTTTAAAATGGATTAAAGAGACAAATAGTTTATGACATTACAGTTTTTACCACGGCCTACAAGACGCAATTTTAAGTTTTGCGCTGGGCGCGATCCGCCCTCTTTTCCTGCCGCCATCTTTAGCTTCATCCCACATGACTTACTTTGTCTTTCTTTCTGACCTTGAAGCTGCTGTGTTGAAGAATTAATTTTCTTTGGGCTTTACTTTGGAAAAAGCCCCTCTCGCTTTATGCTGCTGGCTGCATGGTGTCTTCTTCAGTTTGATATAAGCTGTGTTGGCTGCAGAGAGCTCTGCTGGCTCCTGCCGGGCCTGCGCGGGGCCGCGTGGAGGGGGAAGGAGCCCCAGTGGTCCCCAGAAACCGCGCTGGGTGGGTTTGGCTGCACAGCAGGCCATGGCTGTTTCTCAGCCGCCCACGGCTCCGGGATGGTTTCCCCGCTGGCTTGGCCCGTGGCTGCCGCCACTGAGGGAAGGGCCGGCCTAGGCCAGAGCCCAGAGGCTTGGACGCCCCCCCCACCTTCCATCAGAAAAGCTGGAACAAAAGGGAAATTCCCACTCTTCCACACGGTTTAAATATTCAAATTTGCAAAAGCGTCATTGGCCTATAAGCTTGTCCATCAACTCAGTTTCAACCCACTACACTATGAAAACATTACACGTGTACCAGATACCATAACTGAATGTCTCTCTTCCTCATGCCTCATACTGTAAATCACATGAGGAAGACACCACTGGTATTGCATTTTCATTATGTTGTCCCAGAATTTACTGATGTTGTGGTTCTATTGTACCCAAAAGTGTTTTGCTTGATTATTCTGGGGATGATGTATCATTCCACTCTCAGGCACAGAGAGACTATGATTTCCAGAAGCAGTAACAGTACCACAGCAGAATTTTAAGACAAAATATTAGTTTATCCCTGAACTTTGACTCCTGCCTTCGTGATTTTCTTTTCTGTTTTTATCTTCAAACTCCTTAGCCACAAGTTGCCTCCTTCTCAGGCCAAACCTAATCAAGGCTAATAAATTTTCAGATCTCACTAAAGTTCTGTGTGCCTCTGTCCCCTTTCCCTATTCTTTGTGTACACTATTCTGCATGGAGACCTCACCTCTGCAGGAAGCACACTGCCACTGAGGGAAGTGCAGGAGCTGCTGAATCCTTGCCTCTCACCCTGCAGCTGGTAACATCCCCCACTTGTGTCTCCTGTGCTACCACTTGGACGTGTTGTTTTTCACCTTAGCACTCTTTGCCTTCAATGAGCTTCATCCTTTCCTGCATGTACAATGCCAGCAACTTCTTTCTCTCCTGCTTTTACAACTCTCTTCCATCCAGCTTCCTGGCTTATGACATGCTGTCACAAACATTTTATGCTCTCCCTTGGGGCTTGCATTGATGTTGCCCCTGCTTACATCTCATTCTCTATGCACATGCTCTGTACTCTGATTGCTATCATCTCAGTGCTACTTTCATCACTTTTTGTTTATTTCTACCACAGATGTCTTATACACTTGATGACCTACTTGAATGAGTCCTTTATTCCAGCCTGGACAAATAGTCTCTCCAGGGGTGCTCACCAGGCATTGCACTGTCTAATTGCATTTCTCCCAGTTCTTTAGTCTCAGAGCCCATTTGACTCTGCTTTCTTTCTCCTTTGATATCACCTAACAACATTGAAAAGTAAAACCCTCTTGGCAGGACTTTTTTTTTATAGGGAACATACCAGCCATATGCATGCTATTATATAAAAAAAGTAATAAATAAAAGCAAATCTAGTATTTCAGTATAATGAGAGACTGAATGAAAATGGTACGGTTCCCTGTTTGTGTAGGGAATTTGAGGGATAATGGGTCCTAATTGAGATAACTTAAAAGATTTTTAATATTGTTCAAAATACCATGTAATATCCTGAGAGTTTAAAGGAAACTTAAGTGTTTCGTTTCATTTTTCATACCTAACTTATACTAACCTACAATCTCTAAAGCCAATATGGAAAAACAACAGCAAATGGGATTTGATTTTACTTTATCTAGAATCTCTGTGAGTATCAGGACACTTGAAGAGGAAGATTGTGCATGCACCCCCAAAGGAAGAGTGACAAAGTGTGTGAAGAGATTTCTGGTAAAGTCTGAATCTATTCATCGTAATACTGGAGTTTGTTTTTCCTAGAAAATTTAAATGGGATGGGAATTTATTAAGAGGATTATATAAAATTGCAGGATTTAAAAAAAAATTCTGATATAAATGGGGTGGATGCTTACTAGAGACAACAAAGATACATGACAACATCAAAGACCTTGGGAAATTATTGTAGTGGAGCTGAAATATTCATCAGGCAAGAGCACTATATGTTTATTATAATATTATTATAATGTTGTTTCATAATCTCTTATTATGTCATTCTGTGATTGTTACAAGCTCCTTTGTTTAATAAACTAAGAATATAATGATCAAAAGCAAATTCAATGTAAGTATTTCAATCTTCAAAAATAAGAAGGCAAAATAAGATTTTATCAAGCAGCAATAGGGATAATCAGTGTCACTTTTCTTCTTTTAATCTGCTGACAGACTTTCCTAACCTATTATATTAAAAGTTAATCTTGATATATTTCATTCTTTAAATCTAAACAATACACGGGATTTTGGAAGGGAAAGTTTACAGTACATTAGCAAAGTATACGGATCTAAACCAGAAAATGGATTAGAATTGAAGAGAAATCCGTATTTACAAGACAAATTCTTTCTCAATTAATGTTATCTTCTACATGAACTGTATCATGAATTAGGAAAGTAAAAGTTTCAGTTAATGACTGCAAAGTGATTTAAATGAGGAATGTTATTTTTTCTTCAAGTTCTGAAGTTTTTGATTTAACTATGTCTGTACTACTAAATTATACACAGCCAGGGAATTTTGCTTCTGGAATTTCTGCATCTTACCTGACAAATTTTTTAATGGTGCCTAGCATAGTCTAGCCCAGAGAATGGTACAGGAGCTACCAGAGGCTGAACAATGATGTGGAGACATCAGAAATGCCCTGCTGGCTCAGAATGATTCATGTCACATAATATTCTGTTTAAAAAAAAAATCAAAATGAGATGGAACAGGCAGGCAAACCTGAATGGTATTTTTAGACAATTTGTTTCATAATTTCTCTAGCATCCACAATCTTTATATTAGAAGTACTGGAAGGTTTATATTTCTGTCTGTTTAGAGACCTATTAGTCATGAAATTTATGATCTTTTTTGTAATCTACAGATACTATCTACCTTCACAACCTCCTGTGCCAATGAATTCTGGAAATTCAATGTGCAGTGAGTGAAACAGTAGCTTTTAAACATCATTTGAGCCAGTATGCTCCCAGCTTCAATGAGTGCTCTCTAGTTGTATAATTTAAGGGTTGTGATCTAGTTACATGTTCATACTCACTCTTCAGGATTTTTAAAATCTCAATGGCACACTCTTCAGAATTCTCTGGTCTCTCTTCATAAGACAGTAATTCCTTCCATCTTCTAATTTAGCTGCCCTTTTGTGTTCCTATTCTTATCTTTGTATGTCCTGACCAATCAACAGTTGGGACTTGGTCACCTTAACCTGAAGGATAAGAGGATTTAATGGGCTATTTCAATCAGGCATGCTCTTGGAACAAAAATGGATTCCCCATATTGTAGGAGAAAAAAAATATAACATTGAGCATGTGGGCCTGTAGGCAGCCACAGCACAGAGTGACAGATCTCCCAGTCTTGCTGGGAGTGAGATTGAAGGGCACACTGGAGAAAGCACAACCTCGGCCTGGTCATCAGCTCTTGGAGATCACAGTTTGAAAGACATAACTTTCACTGTCATAAGCACAAAACATTTTCAAAACCTCATAGCACCAGCAGTATAGACAGAATAGATATTCCAGCAAGAACCGAAACATGAGGGGTGACTATTTTGACCACCTTGAGAAAATCATTCCCATAGAGACCTCAGATTGAGTGATTTCCACAGTCTATGCAAGTAAGATGGGAAACTGATTCCAGAAATGGTGATCCTGTGAGGATTTTTTCTGGAAACAGTTCCCTTTTTGACTGAATTCCACTCAGCATGCATGCACAGGGAATTTCCTGGGGGCTGTTTCCAAATATAAAGCTAGAATTGCCTTCTCTTGTTTTGTCATATAGCCTTTTCTCTTTTTTTCTTTTTTTTTCTTTTCTGTTCCCTAACCAGATGATATTATTTACTGTGGATTAATAAACAATGTCTGATTTATCACTGAAGACTCCTATATAGGACATATAATTGAATTCCACTTCTTTTTCTCACTGGTGTTGTAACAGGACATACCGGTTTTCTTCAGTTTCATGAGATTTCACTTTTCAGCACTTTCCTGGGATGTAATATAGCTTAAAAGAATCATTTGTGTTTAAAACATTGACTGCTATTAATAATAAGCTAATATTTATGTTGCTGCTTCAATACAGTCATCTTCACACAGTTGAAAAAAAGGTATCAATGATAGCATAACTTTGAGAAATTTTCCAAACCATTTATTGTTTTGGCATTATGCTGTATTAAATTTCTTCCAGAAAACAGAATAATTCCTGAGATATGATCTTCCTAATTTTTAAGAAAAATACTGCTGCAAAATATATGATATACACTGTGGCCTGAATTAGCTTACCTGCTACTGCTTCCCTGTATAGATTTTCTCCTTGCTGTAATCACACCTCTCTCTTCCCAATTTTCTTTTCAACATAAGACTTTGACTGATACAATTCAAGTGGACAGCAAAGAAGAGGGTTTGGAGGGCAATGAGATGTGATTACAATGCCTTTGCTGGAGCTTTGGAGGGTAGAAAACAGAATTCAAGTTAGAACAGCTTTTATTATTATTATTATTATTATTATTATTATTATTACTACTTATTATAATTATTATTACTACTACTACTACTACTACTACTATGACTACAACTACTACTACTACTACTACTTTAGAATCACCCAGTACTTGACTGGCATAAAGAGCAGGTCACCTGTTAATTTCATTTAAAGTTATGCTTTTCTACTGGCTTTTGGTCTGCTGGCTAATTTGTCCTGTTTTGTCATTGTTCCGTTCATTGAAGGGGTGTATGGTGTGTGTTTCTTGCCACAAAACCAGCAATGTGTTTTCATTTTCAAGTAAAATCAGAGATAAATTGTCATAAGTCTTATAATTACATTGATACATGTGTTCCTCAGCAAGAATTTAGGAATTATTCATAATCTGAACCTCTGAAGAGAAAATTCAGAAACTAATTCTTTTTCTGATCAGATCCCAACTTTATTAAAAGAATGTGTCATATTAAATGTAATGTTGAGTGTATTTTAAAACTATGCTTTTCTTGAAAAAGGAAATGACAAAATCTATTTAATTCCTGTCCACTCATTTATATATTTTTTTGTCATTTTCTTCCAAATTATACATACTGTTTATTTAGTAAATCTGTAGTCTGTATGTGCAAGTTTATATGTGATATATTTACATATGAAATATATAGATATGAGTATTTATAGATTTCTAGTATTTTTCTCTTCAGAAATAATTTTACTGAGACCAACTCGAGCTTATTGTGTTTGGCAAAAGCTGTTCTCATTTGAATAGTCATTCTGTTCTAAGTATCACTCTGAAAAAGAGAACACAACCAGACTGTGTTGTAAATTAATGGATTACATTTTCAAATTATAATTGCATGGGTTTGAAACAGACTTCAGAGAACCATATTTTCATGTCTCACAATATAACAATTAATGGAAACATCTTAACCAGGGACAATGGGTTCCTTTTTTCCTCTTATATAGATCAAAGGACGATGGGATTATTTTTATAAATTTGTTTTATCTGCTTCCATGCTTAGGCCATGAGTGGAGTCTAGAGCTGCAATTTACTGGCCCAGGGATGTGGCTTAAGCAAGAATAAAGTCTCTGTAGTGTTTGTCCATGGACCACTCTTCGTCCTGCTCCCTGCTTGCTCCATGACCTCTGCAGCAATAACCAGCAGATTCTAGGAAGGCATTCTTTTTTATTTGTTTTTTCACTAGCATTTGGAAAAGCTTTGCAAGAAATGGTGCTGGAAACAGCTGGAGCTCTTGAAGTTTCTGGGTCTCCAGACACTGAAGACTTTGTAGAAATAATAGTGAATTTTTGTGCCTACATAGCACTCATTTTCTAATTGTCAGAAACTTTCTCTCTGTGTTATTGTCACATTGATGGGTAAACAGAACAAAACACATACATTAAGCCAATATTTCTGGGACTGCTTGTGCCCACCTACTCTTGTGAGTAATGACCAGAGCCACTTAGCTTGTGCATTCCTCCCATCCTCTGGAGTTTGATACCCACATCAGGTGTTAGGGTTTCCCACTGTGACCTGTCAGTCCTGACAAACAAATCCTGTGTCAGGGTTGGGATCAATTCTTTGCCTTGATTCTTTGTTTGTTATGCTGGAACAACTGCCTCTTACACCCTGAAACTTCATCTCCTGGTGTCTGGAGGACCCCTTTGCCGAGAGAAGAGGCTGAGCCCACATCAAGAGCCTGGCTGCTCACACCCCAGCCAGGGCACCCCTCAGGGAAGAGAGAACACTACTCTCTGCAGCTCCAGCTCCCTGGTGGCCTTCTTAAAGTATTGGGTAAGATGTTTCCCCTACTTCAGAAGTTCACACTTCTGAATAAATTTTAGCCATAAAGCTTTGACTTTTTTCCCTTTTTAAACACACTGGCTAAAATGGCAAATTTGGCATGCATTACTTATATTTTATAAGAATTATTCATGCAAGCAAATGATGTGTTAGTCTACTTTTGTTTCATATTTCTGTTTTAAGGGTGCATTGACCCACAGAAATTTGAAGTTTTTCATTAAAAAGTTCATGTTAAAATAGTAATTTCAAAATTTCTGATATTTAGATTTTAAAGCAATGGGAGCAGTTATCAAGAAAAATTCTGAAGGACCTTAGGGCATAGAACGTGCCAGAGAAGGAATGTTTGTAAATTAAACTTAATTCAGGCAAACTGATACTAAACTCTGAAAATGATCCTGAGGGATTGTGTTAGTACTCCTGAGACTACTGTACTGATCTCTAAGATGTTAGCTCATATGGACACTAAGAGACTGACATTGTTCAGGCTTTCCTGGTTCATGAAAAAAATATTCTAACCCTAATTCGTTATGGATCATAGAAACCTAAAGATCAAAGTATAGCTCTGATCTGAAACTGCAGACGCTTACTCTAAGACTCTTACCACTCCCAAAAGAGTTTTTTAACTGCTGTGTTCATTCTCAAAGAGGATCCGATGAACTGCACACATCATTTCCTTACGTGGTACTTTACAAAGCATGATTGTCAAGGTATTGTTACATGAATGTTACGTTTGCATGAGCTTGTAAGTAGTTAGCTCAGAAGGAGTCAATGATTTCCTTAAACATAGATATTGGGACCGATGTTAGCACTATTTATTGCCTCGGCAGAGACATTAGCACTTCTCAGGATGGGGAGCAGAAGTTAACAATCCTAGGTCACAATGTTACAAACTTTCTGAAAAAGTGATGAAGCACCAGAGAGCTGTGGAGCAGCAAGGATAAATGTCTGACCGTTAATGTACCCTGCACAAAGAAGATGGGCATACGAAGACTGATGCATCCCACCATCCAGATTTCCCTCAAGAAAAGCAATATCCAACCTGTGGATCTTGCCCTACAGATGGATTTCAGCAAGTAAATCATATCAGCATGGTTACAGTTTGTTATCTAAGTGAAACATATAGACAACCTAAAGTGTACTTACTTTATACGTATCTGCCTCTAAACACTGCAGTGCTTTATCTTGGTTGATTCTAGGGTTTCTAAAGATTCATTATCTACTTCTACTTTAATACTGTCTGATGCAGAAGTGATTGTAAAGAACCAGAAATCCATGCCTAGGGTTGAAGTGATTCATGACACACTTTCACAGTGCTAAATGTTCCATCAAAAGTTACACAAGGTATCAAATGACTTGGGAGTAGCCTCCTTTTCTTTTTATGGCATGGTAACTTTGCTATTGGCATGGCAAAAAAGTTTCTTCCAGTGGGAAATTCTACCCAACATATATCAGGAATAGTACAAGACTGAAAATGGACCTAAATTTCAAGGATCATTGCTGGTCAGATCTTATGGTTGTTGCTCATGAAATCGCAGTAGGATCTAACTACAGTTAACAGTGAAGTGAATTTCTCTCACAAGGTTTCATCCCCATCTGGAGGCTTATGCACTCATCTAAAATGATCTACTGGACTTAAGCCGCCCTAACCCTGAGCTGTCTTCCTGGATGGGATACCTCCTTGGCTAATGGCATTGTCTCTCTACCTGTTTTTTTTAGCACTAACTCTAAGGAAAAAGAAAGTTGTTTGTTTTTATCCATGTCATTAAGAACTGTAAAAAATAGCTATTTATGAAAGAGTACATTTTTTCTGTCTGTTGCCTTTAGTAAAGAATTTAATGCTACAAGAGTTAAAATAGTTTTAACTAAATGTGTCTGTAATTCAAGTTCTATAGTTAGTAAAGGCATTTTTAGTGAGTGTCCCTGATGACTTCTCTACTTTTAAAAAGCAAAAAGGTTATTTTGGTAATTGGTAGTTCTATTATGTCTTGCTTTGTACTTGTTTACAGACAAAAAGCAAGCCCTCATATGTAAATGCTTCACATCTGTGTATTTGTCCTTTCCATACTGAGCACTATGTGCAAAATATGGAACATGGAGTTGTTCAAAATATTTCTGATCAATTAGCTGTGTTAAAAAATCTTGGTTTGTTGAACTAAACATGTTTATTCTGAAACACCGTCAGTTCCAGATACTTTTACAGAAATAAGAACAGGTTTGGAGGAAACCCTTTGGCTGAATCCCAGGAAGACCGTCTGAGATGAAATGAATTGGAAGCTGTAGATCCCAGAACTGCTTCCTTGTGGACCTTTATTTAGCAAGGATGAGGGATTCCTCTACAGTTATCTGCTTAATGGAAGGACACAATTCAGTTTCTTTCCCAGTACTTCCATTTTTCAAAACACTGTCAGCAAGAAACCTGAGAGGTCATCAGTTAATCAAAGCAACTGACTCGATTCCAGTTCGGAAAAGTTAGAAAAATGTGGCTTCAGTTTAACCATCCCTTAACCTTCAGACTTGTGAAGTACAAATTCTTCAGTGCTGATCTGAACATGCCTCTGAACTGATAGTGATAGTCTTTCTTTGTACAAATTTTCCTTTTATTTAATTTTAAACATTTTGAATGAATTGATGTATTAACTCAATATAATATAATTGAGTCCAATATAATCCAATCCAATATAATCCCTAATTTCTCCATAATAATTACAGAGACAATACATCTGTTCTTGCTGTTAAAAATGTTGTGTTTTATAAATACATCTGTGATCTGGCTAATTATGGGTCAAATCCTTCAGTAACTCTTAGGAAAGGGTTGCAAAGTTTCATGATGCTAAAAGGGGTGACCTGGATTTTACTAGAGGAACAATCACTCCAGTATCTTCTGGAGAAATCCATAAATCAGTCTTGACAAAATCAGAGCACCTCTTGGGGTATGAATTCAAGTCAGGAAGATATAGGAAACACCATAGAAGATGGTTACCATACATGACAATTGTGGTCAGAACAGGTTGTATTGCGCAAAACACAGCATCAATTTTCTGCATCTGTAGTAATAAAAGCACATATGAAGTGCCATTCAGTCCTTGATGGTTTTGTAAGTCTGTCTGAGTCCTCAGAGATTTTTTTTTCCCCTTTATCTTACCTCTTGAAAATATTTGATTTTCCTATTGTCTTACGTTGGGAATTTCTAAAGCATGAATGCAATACCTGTGCCTAAAATGGGGCCGTTAAGCAGTTCCTGACTGAGAGACATGTACCACTGTGGCAGATTAGCTTTGCCTGGCAACGAGATCCCCACCCAGCCACTCTCACACTCCTCAACACAGTAATGAGAGAAATTAAGATGAAAAAGTTTATGTGTCAAGATGAAGACATGCAAGCACTTACTGGTTACCATCACAGACAAAAAAAAATCAGGTGGGCAAAAATTTATTTAATGTATTGCTTTTTTTTTTTTTTTTTAAATAGAGTGGAATAATGAGAAACAAATCCAAAACTAAAAACACCCTCTCACCTTTTCTCGTTTCCTTCTTGGCTCAACTTGGCTCTCAATTCTTCTACCTAGTTCCCTCCCCAAGCACCACAAGAGGGATAGGGAAGAGGGGTTGTGGCCAGTCCTAAACACTTCATTTCTACCTCTCCTTCCTCCTCACACTGTTCCCCTGCTCCAGTGTGAGGTCCTTCCCACAGGACAGTCCTACAAGAACTGCTCCATTTCCCACAAGGCTGCAGTTCTTCCAGAACTGCTCTGGTGCAGGTCCCTTCCACAGGTACAGGTCCCTCAGGAATAGATGGCCTAGGGTGGGCTCTCCATGGGCTGAGGTTTCCTTCAGGGCACATCCACCTGCTGAGATATGGGATCCTCCATGGGCTGCAGGGGCACAGCTGCCTCATCTGGTCTGTACCACGGGCTGCAGGGGAATCTCTGCTCCTTCACTTTATTCCCTTCCTTCTGCACTGACCTTGGTGTCTGCAGAGCTCTTTCTCTCACATTTGCTTACAACCTCATGAATTCAGTTTACATCCGTGTCCATTCCTGTTTGATTCTTATGTCATTCAACATTTTTATCTACTGATATTTTCAAGTGCAGCTGCTCTTGGAGTGTGGTTGTGTAAGCTGCTGCTTTCATCTGGGAAGGCTCACATAAAAATAATTCTAGTTATAAAGATGGAATAGAAAATATTCTGAAAAACAATGGCTTTTTGGGATTAGGTATAGGTGATATTTTACACTAGATTACTCCATGTAAATGCCCACTGTTCTTTTAAGCCAAGTTTATGTGTAGAGCACCACTGATAAATTTCTCTTGACATACATCAGTTACTTACAAAACAAACAGAATAAATATAGTACTATTTGTCTGCTCACTTAAAAATTGTTCTCCTCTCTTGTTTCTTGTAGGATGAATTATCTCCTGATTTAATTCTATGAAAGCAAAAGTATACCCCTACAATATCATGCTTTTAGTTTATCGCTGCCATGAGGCTTTTCTGGACTTCATAATTGCTCAAGCACAAGTTGATTGAAAAGAGTTTGGATTTATGTTGTAGAGAAATGCATGTGGACCTCCAGGATAGCTTTCATGCTGTCTTAAAATGGAAAAAAAAAGTCTTGTGTCTATATAAAAAGCCCTCCATTCAATATAGTAAATACAAATGTGGAAGCACTCATAGCTGCTAGCCTATATATTTTTTTTAAGAATAAAGGGTAATCAGTTTTCAGCAGGTGAATAGAACAGAGATCTGAATTTGCCTTCCATAGATAACTGAGAGTACCTCCACTCAGAGTACCTCCACTGAGTTAAATCAGTTAAAAATGAGACAGTAGTTGATACTAAGTCTTTATAACAGGCTAGAAGAAAAGTGCACACTGTTGAACGGGAGGCCTTAATGAAAAGTTCTGAGGTCCAAGCTGTATTCACTATGTAATGGGAGGAAAGTTGAGCTGAGGCAATGCAAACATCAAGCACTGCAAGGACTCTTAGATCCCAGATGGTCAAAGTCTTTTTTCTTACTTTTTGGTTTGTAATTACTATAGAGCTTCCTCTGGGATTGTCTTTTTGCGCAGCAACTCTTCCCACTGGTGTAAACAGTACTGCTTACATCATATGAAATAGAACACTTGCGTAAGTCTTTCTAGAACTACAGATGACATCCTTTAGTAGCTTATAACAGGATTATTTTGATGGAGTATGCTCAAGTGTAATAAGTGAAATATTCGGCAAAGGAGCTGTGGTTTCTGTAGCATATAAATTAAAGAGATACAAAATCAAGAAGGAGGATAAAGATTATAGTAAACGGAATCGGTTGAGTGCATGAAGACATTGTTTTTAGCAGATATACCATTGAATGGAGAATGGGATGGCCATTTGTCTGAGGACAAGGATCTGGGATGAGAATTCAGATAAGATTAGCATTGACAGATAGTCAGGATCTGAAATAGGGGCTGGGGCAACATCAAAGCAAGTATTGTTTCAATCCAAGGGTACCATAACCTATAAGACCACCTTCCACTTCTGAAAAGAAAAAAACAAACCAAAACGAAATCTCACATATACTTTAAGCCTGGAGCAGTCATTTTTTTTTGTCAGTCTTATGAAATGCTGTCAAAAAGTGCTGCCTGTTGAACTGCACCAACAGATGTGAATGGTATGGCAACAGATGTGAATGGTATGGAAGTCTAAAGCCAGTCTTCTCAAAGATGATGCTGAAAGACTTGGAGGTGTTAGTATACCCTCCGAAGAAAAGGAAGATTTGGAGAAGGCTCAATAGTGGGTAACTGAGGAGGAAATATTTTCTAGGAGCCTAAGTATTTTAAGTTGATCAATTGGTTTTTATTACAACTATTTAGGATTTATTAAGATTTAAGATTTATAACTACTAGATTTTTGAAAGTCACAGACATTTTGCTAGGTAATAGAATACTATAGTGTCTATTGGCTAGTATAAATTGAGTAATAAATTTGATGACCTGTCAAGACATTAAGTTTAACCAAAAAATTGTCTTGACAACTTAGCAGCCAAGAAGATATAAGGGGGTAGAGTAATTTGACTCTGTATGTCTGGCATAAGTCTCCAAAGATAAGGAAAGATTGCATGATGTAATGTAAGTGAAGTCACATGGAATCAGTTACCTGTGGTACTTTGTGATAATTGCTAAGTTTTATACCAGAAATAGTTACCTAAAGGATGCATGGGAGAAAAAAAGGGGTATTAAAAGTTGGTATTTAATAATTTTTCCTCCACTGAGACATTGTGATACATCTCAATTATATTTCTGGCAAGGTAAGATTTTGAGTGAAATTGCATGTGATTTTTGTTATTATTATTGACTTTGATTTTCATCTTTTCAGTTTTGACTGTGAAAACTGACAGATCAACAGGGTTTTTACATTTCAAGTAACAAATATAAAAAATTAATCTGGAATTGAATTTGCTTCACCGGTTTCTCAGCAGTCTTATGACAATGGCAATGGCTATTTTAAGGTAGAACATCAAATCTGAATTTGTACTTAAAACACAAATGAAAAAAAGTAGAGAGAAATAATTCTGTATTAGAAGGGTTTGAAATAGAGCGAGCAAAATTGTTCTGTTTTTCAGTTGAACATCTAGGTTAGTTTTTCCTTTAAATTTATTTATCTAATTATTTATGCCTTTATTTTATTTGTTTTTCTGGACACTGAGTCAATACGTAATGTAAAATCATCTGATGAGTCATCTCTACATTATGAGCACATATGTGAGTGTGTGTACTATGCTTATACATTATTTGTGTTTGTATACATGCAAACTAATAAATTGTATAAATATTTGTTTCACAAATGCAGTCCTCGACCCAATTATCTTCCTTAAGGTCATAAATATTTTATTGATTTTTAAGTACATATAGAAAATAATAGCAGCAGGAAAAATGTATTTTGTATTAAAGATTTAAAACATTATATAACACAGAAATTAATAAGAATTGGTGTCTTAGAAATGTTTGGAAATCTGTTCTGTCCTCATCTCATTTTTTTCCACCAGAAAATTATCATTTAAAGTACAACTGCAGAGTTTATTTATATACAGATATCATTATTGATACTTTAAAATTATGAAAAAAAGATCCAGGATATTGGCACAATTAATTTCAGTAACTACTTTTTTTTCCCGCACCCACCGCACTGGGTATTACTGAAAGTAAGTAAACATCATAGATTTTTTAGCTTTATATATTAGTTATCAAAAGCAGTTAAAAATGTCTTAGGAGAGCCTGGAGCAATAAAAATCTGAAATACTCACTTGGTTAGTAGTATGTAGTTCCATGAATTACAACATCTCAGCTGTCACAGTTTAACCTCAAACATCAACTAAATACCGTGCAGCCACTCCCTTCCTCCCTCTGGTGAGATGGGGAGGAACAATGGTACAGTCTGTGGGCTGAGATAAGAAAGTTTAATAACTGAAATAAAGTGAAACATAATAATAGCACTAGTTTATATGGAAAATCCCTTTGGCCAGTTTGTGTCAGCTCTCCCAGCCATGCTCCCTTCCAGCTTTTTACCTCACAGGCAGAGCATGGGAAACTAAAAAGTCCTTAATTTTGAGGGTAAGCATTGCTTAACAACAACAAAAACGTCAGTATATTATCAACATTATTCTCAAATTAAATTCAAAACACAGAACTGTAGTAGCTGCTTGGAAGACAATTCACTCTATATCAGCTGAAAACAGGACAACAACACTTTCAAATATTCCCAAAACTTTATGAAAAGTATATTCCTTAAAGAAGAATCACCTGGCCATGCAGAGGGTAAGAGAAAAAGCCTTTTCTGTCAATAAATCAAATTTCTTAAATATTTTTCTGGTTGAAGACAAGAGGAATGGAACATATTCACAGGACCAATTAATGTTAAATACACAGTTATAATGCCAAAATTTAATCACGTTTTTATTTGTTCTGGTGGCAAAGATCTGAACTGTAATTAACACTCAAAATGTTTAACAATTTTTTTGTTAAATTTATTTCAGTGTCAGTAGTGCAATAGAAGTAGTTTATGAAAAATTAGCTTGTTTATTGATTTGTTCTTGTGAAATTGTTATTCTATCTTATATTGTATTGCTTGAGTTTTCAAGCCTTTGAACTTAGTTCTTGCTATTGTATTTGTTCATGCCAGGAAGGCTAAATTACTTTAAAGAATGCTGAAAGCAAACATCAATGTTATAGTTCTACTGAAATTTTGAATATATATGGATAGTCAAGAGAATTAAAAAAGATGCAGTTTGCCCATTCTCGTGCCCTCTACACTTCTGAGCAGTGTCAAAGGGTTTTAGATGAAGTTAGAATCCAGCTCTGATTTTTTTTTTTAACATCACAGATGTCAAACTACACCAATATGAACACTTTCCCCTACACATAAATGACTGCCTTTCATGAGCTTAAAGGCAAAACTTTACAGATGCTGAACTGTATAATTACCCAACTTTTACTTTTATGAAACAAAAAAATATTATCCCATTATTTTTCTAGCACTTCTCTCATGACATTGCAGAGAGTGCAATTCAATTAATTGCATTTGATCTAAAGGACAAAACAAATTTCTTTCAGTTTTGTGTCTGGTCTTTTTTGCTCTCTGGAAAGATTATTGAACCTTTCTTTGAGAGCCTGATATAAACTACAAAAAAAAAACCAGTGGGAAAAGTCCAACTAAATATAAATTCTCTCTGAATTAGGCTCTTTTCAGAATCCTAATGGCAGTTCCATTTCAGTTCTGAACTGATGATTACAACCAATTTAAAAAAGACTAGAAACCTCAGCTTTGAAAGATTTTAAATTTGATTTGAAACAGAAATTCCAATTATTCAATATCTCTGAGAATCCTACACTTCAGAGGGACTTAGTTGTTTTTCTACATTCCCTGCTGAACATGGCTTGAATTTACAATATTTAATACTGAAGAGATGCAGGAAGACTTACCAGCTCCTCACTGGACTGAATTTGCTACAGGTAATGTGCTTTTTACATCTGCACCAAAACAACAGAAACATCCAGAATTTTTACCCAAGTACAAACATCAAAGACCTTCTTGAACACATCAAAAGCTCAGATATCATAGAAATATTAATAAATGAACAATTTTTTTTTTTTAATGGAACACCATTTTCATCTTAAAATGAAGTTTCTATCTTGCATTCCAAATAAACTCTACCCAAGTTCAAAAAATAGGCATCCCATGAACCTGAGTGCTATGGCTCATCTCTCAGAGTGTGGTTTTTAAAATAGCCTCTAAAACACTTCTGTTTGAGAGAATTTCAGTTTAAGCTACTTCTTAAGAGTCTGCCACAACTATGTTTCTAATATAAATCACTTCCTGATTTCCTGTGGAGAACCAATCCATTTAACACAATAAAGTATTTAAATCCTTAAACAATCAAAGCAAAGATGAGCTTCATTCTTAACCAGATGGTTATAACATATCCTCAGCAGAAGAAACTCTTGGATTTCATATTACTCAAATAAATTTTTAAGATAAATGGAAAAAATATGGAGTGACATTCACTGACACAGTTCAAGGCTACATATCTGAAGTGGCATCCAATATAAGGTACTTGTGATGTAAAAATATACAAAGATCAAGATGTCCCTATTCCATTTTGCTTTGTTTTGATTTCTGTAAGCTTAGTCAAGAGTTTAAGTTAGCAGATTCTTGTGGGCCTCAGTCATAACTTCCTTGCAAGTGTCGCACAGGAAGCCAGCAGGACTGGGCATCATTACTTCTGAGAATCAACATTTCAGATGACCACACACCCTAGAATCAAAAGTGAAGATTATTGATGTCATTATGTATGGGAACAAAATCACTAGGAAAAGGGGAAGAAAAGGATGTTTTGCTGCTCTCCCCAAAACTGAACATGGCAAATAGAAGAACGAACTCCAATGAGACATTTCATGACTGAATAGTTCACCTATTTAATCCTGGCTGTATCTGTTTCTTTTTCATGCCAGCTGTACAGGTAAATATACCCTTGAAAATCAGTTTTCCATTTTGAAAGGTATCTGTATAAATAAGGTTTGATTAGTTCTACACTATTTTCCCAGCAAACTGTCAACCTTTAATGGACACCTCTCTAGTATTTGTCATGTCAGATGGAAAATCAGAGTGAAAAAGATAGGATCAACTGCTCCCTGTATACTTCAATTGCTTGTGAAATTTCCAGCAGAATCTGATTGAAGATGCTTTCAGACAGTGATGAACCTGGGCATGCCTTTCAGGCCTCTGTGGTCACAAACAGTAATTAGTTAAAATAATTAATCTGTAATTAGTCAAATGACAAATCAAAACCCACATTGCTAAAGGGTTCTTTCCAACTTTCATCTCTTCTCCCTCTCCAACAAAACTCACTTTCTTAGTGGTTTTAAACTTCTTTGAACTTCAAATGTTGGCTGCAGTTAAAAGGAATTAATAGATGATCTAGATTTATCTTCTGAATTTCAGTCTTATATTTTTACTTCCATGTTATGCTCTCAGCAACCAGGTTTTCTGAAGCTTTCCATACATAAAAGTTGATGTCTTATCTACCTTCAGCTGAGTGGTGTGTGCTTAACACTTTTCACAACTTGGGGATCAGGGAAAAACTTCAGGAAACATAAAGGGACAGAGATGACTTAAGTTCAGCACTGTGAAAGAAGAAAAATATGCTGCTTTAGACAGCAGAAAGCCTAGATTATTTGAGCTCAGACTTCCTCTTGCTCCAGTTCCCATTGAACCATAAATGCCTGCCCAGGGCAGAGAAATAAGGGGATATGAGGAGGCTGCATTTCAAAGTCATTCTATCCTTACAAAGAAAGAATAGCCACTGATTCAGACATTGATTATACATGGCAGTTTTGTACTCTAAAAAAAAAAAAAAGAAAATCCCTACAGATTAGATATAGCTACACATATTTTTCATTTCCAATAGGCAGGAAACTAGGTTGTCCTAGATCATCTGTCTTCCACTTTCTTTCATTCCTACCCAGAGCCTGGAAAAAGAAGCAAACAAACAAACAAATAGGCATGGGAACGTCAGCCTTGTCATAATTAATGAAATATCATTTTAAATGTCATCTAGCCAAATGTATCATGAACACTTCTAATCTATCTAAATACTATCTCATAAATTGTAGCCCTAGGTAGAATATTGCCTTGCATTTAGGACAGCTAATATGCCATTGTCTATTGCAGCAGGCTCATCAGCACAAGAGAGGCACTCTTGAGCCTGTTTTATTTTAGTGTGTGCTGGAAATAACCCTAAAAGCACGTCTGCATTTCAAGGGTTTATTTTCAAATAGGTAACAGTTTTGTAAACTTCTCTTTCCAGCTTAAACCAATGAAAACTTTGGTTATAGTCACTTATTTTCTGCACTGTTTTTTTTGAGAAAATAACAACTTTTCCACTACAAATAGCAGGTATAATAGAAACAAAAATGTGTCTTCAAGATGTCGGTAGCTAGAAAAGTTGCAAGTCCAGTACTGCCAACATGCACATACTTATCTTCACTCTTAAGTGTGGTTCAATTGAAACCTCTACTTTGTGCACCACTCAGTGTGTAATTGCATCTGCTCAAGGAGGATGTAGTATATTGGGGGTGCTTTCCTGCCCGAAGAAACAAGGGGTTGTAAGAAGTAGCTGTATTTCTGGTCTGTCCACCTTCTATGTCAGTGTTCCATGTTGTCTGGTGGAAAGTAGAAAGCATAGAATTAAAACATTATAGAACATGGAGAACATTATATTTGCCCAGGAAATTACATTTTTATATTATTTTCCTTTCTGCACTAGCTTTGCTAACTCATGTCCTATGTTCAAAATACCAACAGGGAGCAGTAAGTAAACCAGACCTTTAATTTTCATGTCTAGTAATAGTACATATTTTGCATTTGATATTACAAAAAAGGCTTAATTTTGTTTCCATTGAAACAAGAAATAAACATTGTTTGGTTTGGTACTGTATCATAACTATTTCTCAGTTTTCCAGTTCCTGAAAGTCTGTTTAAATTGATAGGACATCAGGTAGTCTCTGCACCTAATATCATTAAATCTTTCTTGGTGTAGATTAATTATTCAGTGATTACCTTCTGTTTCTATAACACTCTACACATAAAGCTCATGTAATACTGGGATATGTGGGTCTCAACATCATTTTATCCACTTGAGGTCTGATTGAAATACGATTGCTGATGGGGGAATCTTTCCTCTGTCCGAGTCAGGCTAGGTCAACAACAAAGGCAAGACACTGCAGTAGACATAAGCATAAAATTTTTAGTAGATCTGTGGTTTTTTCTTCAGGGAATTTCCCTTTTTGAAAGAGAGCACACTTATATGAAATTTTTATGCCAAAAATAATGCTTAGTTTTCTTTGCGCATTTGTCTCTGAACAGAAAGTATTCTACTGTATTTTAAAAATGCCATTGCTCTTCTTTTGTTAGACTGCACTTGAATAATCTCTACTTAAAATACCTAAGAAACTAAACTTTATAAGTTAAGTTTAAAAAGGAGGACTAATAATGGAAAAGAGCAATCACCTGTTGCATTGTTTCTCTTCAAAGGAAACAAAACATTCAACCTCCTTTTATCCCTTAGGCAGAAAATGTAATAATGTTAGAAGTTACATAAAGACTGTCAAACAATACAAATCTTATAAAATTGAAATCGTACATAGAATAGGTTGAATTCATTCCATATGGAGCTCTATTGATTTGAACAGGCTTACAGCATCCATTTCAATTGTGTGCTATACAGTAATTCAGATAGAATTGTTTGTGCATCAATCGTTTCTAAGAGCAACTGTACTCAAAACCTCAAAAATGCATAGGATCACAATTTCATTAGTCCCAGCTCCACTGATTTCCATTTTTATGTTTTTTTTAGGGAATAACTGGAGTTACATTTTAATGCTGTTATGCATTAACATAATCATTGAAGTGTTTTTCCACAAGAGACAGTGATAAAACCTATGATGAGAGAGTCCAGCTGCATTTTCTTAAAAACACAGCAGTAATTTTATAGTGGTTAATGAACAGCCAGGCTGAAATAGACACATTAAATCACTGAAAAAGGTAAGTGATTTTTTTTTTTTCCCAAGGAAAGGAACACTTGGAACTAGACTTTATCCTAAAGTCCAGATACCTAAAGCTATTTGGGTTTAATTGCTTTCATGGGTGTTAGGATTTTAGACAGCTTTAAAAATTTTCACGTAAGTTCCAAGGAATCACTGTGATGCTGAAATATTTCAGTTCCCTTTGAAGTCAGTAGTAATCAAGCAGTCCTTAAACAACAGTCTGTACTTTGAAGGTTTGAACTGTTAAGACAACATCTCTTTTTTTTTTGAAAATTGCATAATTTAAGTAAAATGACTAAGAAGAATTATTTTTTTAAAAAATCAGTTTAGACGTGAATCTTTACGAAGAGTTCCTTAATAATTCATCTTGCCAGAATAGGGAAGCACAACGCATTTAGAGCAAGACATTTTATTTGTCTCTAACTAATGTTTCCCACATCATTTCTCATTTTCATAATTCCTGACTTGCTTTTTGCAACATGGAGAAAACTAAAAGAAGTCATAAAATAAGGGAATTTCTACAAAGTTACCAGTGTGACACTGCTAAATGTATCAGTAGGAAATCTTTTAGAACTCTTCTCACCAAACAAAATCTTCTGCTGTAAATTCAGTGGTCTGATTCCTAAAAGGAATAGGAGAAAAGTAAAAATTCCTCTATATATCAAACAAAAATATTCACAGAATCTAATGATTTGAAAAATTAAGAAAGAAATAGAAAATTCTCAGGAGATGCACCTATTCTAGACCAGAATGCAGTTTATCCACTTTTTTTCCCCCTTTCTTTGAAGATTCAAGACAGGCCGATGCTGTCTTTCACAAAGATTACAATTCACAATGTACACAGATTGGGAGGGTGTATCAGCAGTATATTGATAGTAGTATATTCTCCCCTGGCTGAGAAAAAAGTGGGCATTGTTACAAGTTTTTGGCTGGAGTGTGCATTTGGGAAAAACAATATCGTACCTCAGGACATACATTGTATATATCTGCATTTT
Organism: Daphoenositta chrysoptera; assembly: GCA_013397915.1. Taxonomy (NCBI): domain Eukaryota; kingdom Metazoa; phylum Chordata; class Aves; order Passeriformes; genus Daphoenositta; species Daphoenositta chrysoptera. The sequence continues at coordinate 33,618 of VZRO01000425.1, forward strand.
GAAGGCCTCCCCCATTTCACTGTTCCCAAGAGATTTTTTTTTTCCCATTTTACCAAGCCCTATTACAGACTTCAGTATGGAAGGCTAGAGACAACTTATGTTTTTCCCACCCAAAACATTTCTTGCCAACTGGAATTGGGATTTCTGTCTTAAGGAATGGATGTCCCCTACCCCTACCTACGGTCAAAAGCACCTCTTCAAAAAAAAAACAAAAACAAAAACAAAAACAAAAAGCAAACAAAAAAACCTCAGGTAAAGATATTATAGGCAACTGAAACCTTACTATGTGAAGATTCTAGGGCTTCAAGTCACGGGTAGTAGTGGTTTTGTTCCATACCAGGAAGGTAATTGTTCACACCTACTAAAGGGAATATAAATAAACCTAAGCAGAATTTAGATTATTTGTGTACCAAACACCTTTGGCAGTTTAAGAACAGGAAGTTACAAGGGTCTCAAAGCAAATTTAAAGTTGATAGGAGGCTGAACACAATTCAGTGATCTCATTACCAGACTTCTCAGTTTAGAGACAATTATTCACTGTTTTTCAGTATTATAAATATTATTCAATATTCAATATTATTGTGTATTATTCGGTATTTTCAAAAATAGTCAATATTTTAAACTGGAGAGAGCCCAATTAAATATATCAGTTCCCTTCTAGGAGTAGTTAAATCACTTGAGGAATCTATATAACCTCCATTTGAGTTTATTTTAAAGTTCCTAGTTAACCTAACAAAGTTGTTTTCTAAAATGATAAAAAGGTTTCAGCATCTTCTGGTCCTAAATACTAAATCGGTTCCCACACAAACACTGCAGAAACCTTAGCTGACACTAGATCAAAATTGTTGACACACACCGTGCGCAGAATGAATCGTATATAACAGCTTCACATGATTTAACTGATTCATGTATTGACTTAAACACTGCTTTATCTTTAAAACACTAAGTTTGATAAGTAGGAGGCTGTAGCTGTTATCATCAGCTGACTCTTAGGTACAGAAATCAAAATAATTATAAGTAACTCAATAGATTCCCTAGGAGCACCAAGGTTTAGAGCTGAACATGCATGGAAAGAACAAGAGAAAATTGGTAAGTTTTATGCAAATACTTAGCATCAATAAACATGGATATATATTTGAAAATCGTTGGCCTGCTTAATGATCTTTAAAATGAATTAGAAACTCTCTTAAGGGAAAATAAAAATGGAGGCTGTACATCAGCAGTATATTGCAAATAACATCAATATGTTCTGTTGCTGGAAAAATTTTGACTGAAGGTAGTTTGAATACTACAATGTTGGCTCCTCTGTCTCATCTAATGAAACTAGTTATAATTAATTTCCTCATTGAAACTTAATTACAACCATTAAATGGTATGGGAATATTTTGCACCTGAAGATACTTCAGGGCCACTCTTTTGTGATTACTCTTTGCTGCTGTTAATAAAAACTCCTAGGCACTACTCTAATAATACACGCAAGACAATTGAATTGAACTCCCAGTTATAGACACACCTCTGTGTCTATAATTTTCAAAGACAATACCACAGACTATAAACACTTCATGACTCCTTCCCACCTCCCCTCTATGCCTGCAGTCAAACTCATAGCATTAAATAACAAAATCAAAGGATGGCTTTTCCACATAAAAGTTCAATATGCTTTTATCAATTAGTAGCTCAGACTTATAACTGAGGACTGACAATAACAAAAACGGAATAAGATTATACTTCATCCCTTTAGGCTGATTCTATAAATGATTTCTTGAACATCATCACATATATGCAGTCTGGCATGATGTCATTTCATTTCGCACTTGGGACTGAAGGGATCATGCCTGGGACTCAGCACCACTAGTCTACTTTTCTGTCTTTCAAGACATGAGCTTTCTTTAAGCTGAGATTTTGTTATAAATATTTAACCACAGGCTGGATTCAAGAAAAAGAAGACTTAATCATGTTGCCTTCAAACAGCTGTAACCATAACAACTTTTTGATAGGAAAAAAGAAGTCAATAGTCCTGTGTTCTATTCCTGTATTTGCCAGAAGACCAAAATTCTCACATTTATTGAAATACCCCTGATTCCAAGGTCAGCATTCTGGATCATTTAGTCAACATTTTTGCTGACAATACTTATTCCTTCAGCTTACTCTTCCTTCAAGTCAATTTGTTGAGTTTATAAAATAAATCATTGTAAATGTAATTATGCATAAACCTTAAGTGCTGGAGGGTAGGGAGCACAGCTTTTTATTAGGAAATGAGAGGAAGAATGGCCATGGCCTTTGTTTGTTTGTTTTTTAGGTGTATTTAGAAGTTTAAACAGCCTCAGAAAGAAGAAAGGACTTTGGTCCCATCCATTATCAAACAGAGGAAAGCTAAGATACCGTGAAATTTGGTGCATTCATTTTTTTCAAAGACATTCCTGAAGTTACTGAAACATGAGAACAATATGTGCAGAACAGAACCAAAAGAGAAAGGAAGAAGAACTCCCCCTTGGTGGTGTGGACAGTTCTGCACGTTGGTCAGTCACTAGACTGCCTTGCCACCAGGAGGACTTTGTTACACAAGGTGATGCAAAGAAGCTTTCGCATATTATTCAACAAGTACTTTTGGTGAAGTTGTAGAGAACATATACAGAGCCAAGGGACTGTGTACTCACTTGCTTACATATCTTTGGGGATTCTGAGATTGTCTTCTTCACAATCCCTGAACTGTGATTGCAGTTTATTGGACTGGTAAGGGAAAATATACGGATAATGAATGTGTTATATCAGAACATGAGAATTTTGGTAATGATATTTATTACCAGAAGTGGATTAATATAAATTATTTTCTATTCACATATTTAGATCTATGCGTCCTTTGTTTGTCCACCTCAGTGCTGTTATTTTTCTCTTTACATTATCAGTACTCCTTATGATATACTCTTATGATTAAAGAGTAGTGAATTACTACTCTTTCATTGTTTCAGAAAGAAATTTTGAGTAAGAGCTGGAACTTATGACAACTGTCTAGATGGAATGACTGCCTAAGTATCCATATCTTTAGCTTGACTGTTGAATAGATGGCTACACAGAGAAATCACATAATGATAAGGACTAACTAATAGAGAAAGGAACTTACTACTGCCCTTCTCACACCATGTTTTCCTATCTATTCTCGTTGTCTGCATTTTAGCTGCAAATAATCGTGTTAATCTTCTCCATGTTTAAACTTTTAGAATCCATACCATCTTCAGAATAACAGCAAGCATTCTAAAATATCATCAGATGAAAAGCTTGTGACAGGTAAGAAAAAAACCAGACTTATGCTGCAGTTTAATTTCAGCCATCATATTCAAGCCTTTCTCCTACCCACACTGTATTTTTGTTGCAGTCTCCTCTTTTGCAAAGGATAGGTAAATTAGGACCCTTTATCCAGACTGACCCTTTCACTTTACCACGTAAAGTGAGTGGAAGCACAAATAAAAGTAATCTGAAAATATATACATTTGTTATAGACCTTGGCATCTAATGCAAGTATCTGCACCCTTCTTACAGAACTGATGTTTCCAAGGGAAGTTCCACTTACCCGAAACAGAAGTCTAACATATGTCAATCATCCTTAGTACATATCTATGTCTCCATTGCTTCTACTAGGACTCAATTTTGACACCATTTTCATGCTTATTTTTGCAATAGGATACTCTACTACATTAAGAGAAGAGTATTTACTTGTTCTCATATTTCAATAATTCTAATTAAAAAAAATAAAGATAATATTCCAGTTGAAAAGTAAAGAGTGAGAAGTGGGATATGCTATGTTGCGTCTTCCCATTTTAATGCTTTTAAAAAATCTATTTATGCTATTTAATGAGCTAAGACCATTCCTTAATGGTCCTATAAAGCATTAGAAGATAACTTTAATATTATCTTATCTGTTGTTTTCACAGAAAATATATTCAAAGACATAAAACCACATAATTTGAATAATGTTAGAAAGAGAGAAAATGGATTTTGTTCTGGCATTCAGTGACAGGCAGAGCCATGAGATACTTCTCCATTTGAGTTAGTGATCTAGAATGCTTATATAGCAAACACACATAACTGAGATGTCAAAAACTCCAACCCCAATGCCAACAGATGACTCACACCCCAGCAGTCCTGCAAGCTCTTCTGAAATCACTACTTCATTTTTGTAGATGTCTTCAAGATGTCTTCTAACATTTATGCTTTTTGTACTCTACGGCTTTGTCGGTATAAAGCTGATATGATATACACTTTTAAAATTACAGAGGTTCTTTTACTCAGCCATCTTTATTCTGTCTGTGCATTTTCTGGCATGGTATTTTCTGTATGTAAATCAGTACTGGAAAACAGAACTGAACATTTAACAGTGGTGACATATTTTGCTATTAAAAATTAATCTCTCTGATGTTAAGGAGGGAGAAAGGTTTCCTGATTAAGGTCTTCTGGCCAGCTCAGAAATTTCAATTATTTTCCAAATAGTTTTTCTCCTCCTTTCCCAGATGCAGAGGAATGTGAATGGAAAATAACAGTAAAAATAATTCTACTTAGAGTTATTTGTACATTAAGAAAAATAAAAGCTGACATTTTAATCCCAGAGATAAGGATAATCATATTCATAAACCATTTTTTACACTGATCAAACAAATTTTTTATTTACTTCCTTAGTTTTCCTCCTGGTAATATACTGTTTCAGCTCTTAAAAAACTAAAATTTGTGGGGAAAACTATTCTTTTCCTACTACTCTTCAGCTTAAAAATTGAGGCATTTTTCAAGCTTGCTATAGTTACTTAAAAAGCAAAAAAAATACTGATGAATGTTCAGATGATAAAGGTGAGGAGTTCCAAGCAGGCATGAATTTCTTTGTGCAGCAGCCAGGATTTCTTGAGTAACCTGAAAGGAATGCGGATCCTGACCTACAAGTTGCCTGTTCATATATTCAAAAGAGTAGTCCTGTTCTGAGACTTTTATTAATTATTAAAATTATTAAAAAATGGGAAATTGGGAATAAATGAATTCCCAATTTCTTCTGAGGAGAATTTTGAAAGTACGACAAAAAGGGCCAGACATTGATACTCTAATCCACTAAAACATTAGTACCAACACTGCACAGACTCATGATGACCTCTTCTCTATCTGTACTGGCCCAGCCTCAGCAAAAGCCCCACATCTCCTTCAAGCAGCCGAGAGGAAACAACAGTTTGGGCTGTTGGCTGACCTGTAGGCCTATACTCAACATTAGAGAATGAGCACTGGCTTGCAATCATCCATCCTATTGAAATGTTAGACGTGCCTGGCTTGGTTTTACAGAGCAATAAACAGTTCCCCAGTGCTGTTTAGGAGCAGACCCTGGGAACTTCCAAACAGGTAACGTGGTAGTGGTCATCTCACTTTGAAAGCTAGGTAGACCATTTTGTCTCAGGCTTAAGTCCAGAGGACAGATCTTGGTTCATTTAGTCTCCTCTTACAGACACAGGCAACAATTCCAAGCCCTGAAAATCCAATCAGGTATGTGCTCATGTGGGGAAATTCCACAGGGTTTTCTTTTGAATGTCTTCAGAATTTAGTCAATGGAGGAATAATGGAACAGGAAGCAAAGCTTTCTCCTGCTACGCAGAAGAAAGAACCAACCAAAGGATTCCCATTTCTATATTTTGTTGAATTATCTTCTTTTTTAATTAATTAATTATTTCAGTAGCCATTTCTTCTGATTACAAAAAAACCAATTCATTGTAACATAGAGTTGAAATAAGATAGTGACTTGTAATCTACATGTTTTATTTATTTCTGTGGACTCATAATGACATTATAAGGATACTTTGCCTAACTTTTAGACCCAAAGAACATGGCCTGTGTTTAGCTTCTTTGCCTTCCTCTGAGTAGTTTTGCCGTAGGGTATAATCCAAAAAGTACTTAGTGTGAAATCTATCTTAATGGACTTCTGACTATATCTATAGTCTATATGGTTTTGAACTCAAGAAAGTGTCCTAAATGTTTTCTATCCACAAAAAAAA
>VZRO01000425.1:39650-66402 GCA_013397915.1 Daphoenositta chrysoptera
AAAAAAAAAAAAAAAAAAATTCTAGTTCATGTAGACCTTAGATTAAGTTTGAACTTTAATCTTCTGGGAGTATTTGGACTGCATGTAACACTGCATGGATGTTAAAATTATCTACCATTTTGGACCTGAGCAAAAATATTTTCAGGTTATGTTGCACTCATGTGAGACATTTTATAGACAGTGCATTAAAATTCTTGCAAATAGCAATCTACTGTGCATCTTTTACCTGTTTTGCCTTTTTGTACTTCATTGTCCCTCTGGTGCTAAGTGCTTGCAAATAAGTTCTGACCCCCTTTTCATAACCAGAGTCTGAAGCTCTGCAGGCAAAGAGAAAGTGCTAACAAATAACTCTGTCCTCTGAAGAATTCATGTTTCCTGAGTGAAACTCACTAAATTACTTATTTCCAAACACGTATTTCTGTTCCTGCAAAACTCATGCTACCTTTGGAATAGGACTTCGGAGATGACCTTATTGAGCCTGAAATTATCCTCCCACCTATGGAGGTGCACACACACAGTCAGTAACTCATTGCAATCTGGTTCAGTGCCCTGCAACAGTCACCACTGTGTCTGTATGTGTCTGGATAATTTTAAGGTGTCTCCAGACATTCTGCTCTCACGCATACTCAGACCCACCAAAACATGGCATGCATGACCTAAGTAGGCAATACTTTAGCAGTTCCTCTGCCCTCCACTTGAATCAGTGAGCTGCTCTGGCTTCTGGCTCTGACCATCCCAGTGGTCAGCTTCTTGAAACGAACCTTAACATTACTGGTTGGCTTCTAACCCTCTTCTGCTGGGGCCTCCATGGTTCCTGTGTGGAGCAGATGAGTAGGGCAGAGAGTGAGTGGCAGAAGAACATTTCACAAGAAAACAGGAAAAGCCACGAGCTCTGTATATTTGGGCTGCACACGTGAGCCAGGAGTTCTGGTGTGCAGCATGCCCAGGGCTACAAGCACAGGGGAAGCATGATCCCCAGGTCAATGAAGAATCACAGAGTCACAGAATGGTTAAGATTGGAAGGAACCACAGTGGGAGCATCTGTTTCACCCTATGTGCTCAATCAGGGTTGTCCTAGAGAGCACTGCACAGGGTTGTGTCCAGATGGCTCTTGAGTATCTCTCAACCTTGTCTCTGGGCAAGCACAGCAGTGGACACAGGTTGGTGAAAGACACACAATGTTTTACTGCCGTGGTAAAGATCAGGCAATGTGATGCTTCACAGGTTCCTGGCTGCTGCTGTGAACTACAGGATGTAGACCTTGCTGCAGGTTGTTGGCTTCCTTAGCTGAACCAGCAGTGGTTTTCCAGTCCTGGGCTGAGCCATGTGCCTTTCCTCTGCAGGTATCTCTGCTCACAAAGACCTTTTGTTTAATTTGTCAACAACACAAAATGATCAACATCAACAAAGACCTGAAATCAAAAGTGATTTGTCCTCAGTAAGTCACGCTCTTTTTGCTGTGAGTGTAACATCTCAAATATTTAATTTTAATTTTAATGAAGTTGCTTTGCTTGAAAAAGGTCAGTGCTGTCAACAAAGAAAAATGTTGAAGTTCAAAGTAGCTTGTTTGCTCAGAAGATTGAACTTTTGAATTGATGATATGTATTAATAGCACTTAGTGCTCACAGTAAATACACAGTAAGATGAAATCCACTAATCCATCCTATTTATTAAGATTCTGAAACAAATCATGGAGGCTTTCAGATAAATGTCTATGAGGGTTAGTGGATTGGGAGCATGTATCACCAGTGGTTTATTTCATCATAAATATTACAGTTTAAGTTTCTGTATTATTCTACGTTTCTAGGAACTAGGAATTAATTTCATGATTTATGTATTTACAACTTTTGGAATAAGATTTTTTATAAAATAGTTACTATGAAATAGTTGATATACTTGGAAGTTCAAAAAGCAACTTTCCTAGCCTAGGTTTTATAGAAATAGTGTCAGCAAACCCCTGTCCTGTGATTTCTGGATCCTTTAGCCACGTGGTCAGATGGCTGGCTGTAACTATGTCTTCATCTCACAGAATTTCTGCTCTCTCTATGGGTACCAGCACTAATCGTAGAAGGAGTTCTCAATGGGGACTGCAATGCAGGGCAAAGAATAAAATAAGGTTAAAACAACACATAAATCTCACAGGACATGTTAGCCAACTGCTGCCACTATAACTAACTTACACATCAAGCAAAATTCACTTGAGCCACGGAAAGAAACTACAGTGAGGAGCTGAGTGAAAGGTTAATTGGATTGACTTTCTATGTAGAAAATGGGTGGCTGTTATTCTAGTTACTTACAGAGGTCATGATACTAAGAGATCATTAGATGCTACATGTGGATGAGGAACCATTACATTTCATCTGTTTCCCCTTTAATGAAGCCAGTAACTTGTCTCTGATCAAACCATCACTTATTTTGTGTTAAACAGATGGAAAAATGCTTAGCATAAGTTCAAGGTGTTGGAAACAAAATTGAGAGGCATTAAAAGGCACAAGATTCAAATCAACCCTCCAAAAGATTAAAAAAAAAAAAAAAGCATTTTAAATATGCTCTTGGGCACAATATGTGATTATTGGGCTCCCCCGTGCAGGGCCAGGAGATTCTTGTGGATCTCTTCCAACTCGGAACATTCTGTATGATTCTTTGTATGAATTCTTTTAAAAGAACTGATTGGAAGAGTCTTTCTTTGTCAAAAATGGCATTATCTGTTTCCAAATCATTGACAGCACAGAAGCAATTATTTTCAATATTTGTGTATTCTAACATATGATGCTAGAAGTATACATGAAGTATATTCTAGTAGATACTAGATTCTGTCTGCTACAAATCACAAAATCACGCTGGAGAACAGAATGTTGGTTTCTCAAACCTCTACCTGTGATGGGATAGGGGGAAAAGAACTGCTTATATTTGGTGACTTCAACCTGAGTGACATAAGCTTTAGTTCACATGTTGCAGGTGCTCAAACAGCCTTAAACAGCCTTAAAGTATCTAAATATCACTGAAGTCAGTTTTTGAGTTCAGGAGAAGTTACAGCCAACAGACAGTTTCAATCAATCTTATAGACAAGGAGTTTGATCAGAGCAATAAAATTAGTGTAGCTCAGGACCAACAAAGGATGATTTCTTTATCTCTGATAGTAGGAAAGAAAGCAGTGCATGCCTTTGGTGTACTAACTGTGGCACTTTCATAGAGTGGGAACAAAGGATCCAACAAATACAACTGACAATGAAACAAAACCTCATTTTAAAACAACTTCAAAATATTAACTATATTCCAATTAGAAAAAGATAAATTTGATTCTCAAGACAGGCTTCACAGCTATATTTTCCTTCAATCAATCTATGAACATCCCCTTCAACTAACAACCTTAAACTCCAGTTATACAGAATAAAGCTTATTCTGAGGCATTTTCCAGATTTGGAACATAAAAGTGAGCATCAAATGATCATTCCTCTGGTAAGTGCAGGAGAAGGAGAAAAACCTCCCACCAAAGTCAGAAGCATGGTATCTTTTAAGACAGCTCCTCAGTATGATGCCTTTCCATCCTATACCTCATTCAGGATGGAAATCCTCTGCTGAACAGCTGTGTTGCTTAAAGCTTCTTCCATAGAAGACTTTCACATGATTTTTTACCACCTTTGTTAATATTTTATCTAGAAGAAATTATCTTAGGGTAGTTTCTAGAGGCTGATAAAATGGCATACATTGTCTCTTATGCCAATCAAAGGGTGAACTGTAGCCACCTAAGGTCCTATTTTATTTTTTTCTTTCAGATTATAAAAGTGCTTTAAATATTTTTAAAATAATATTTTTATAATTAAAAAAATGGCCCATTTCAAATAGAGATTAATGTAAGGCAGTCCATATATGTCCATAATATGCACTCAGTCAAACTAGGTGACCCTATGGGCATTTTCTAGCTTCCAAAACCATTAAAATTAACATCTTATTTTTTATTTGAACTTGTTTGTGTTCCATAGTCTTAGTACATATTGTATCAATAAATTATTGCCCTTACAGTATTAAATATTTCTGCTTTTTGAAATAAATTCTTTTCTTTAATCAAGTCACTTTTTCATCTTGATAATCTGAATTGAAGCCTTCTGATCTCCTTTTTGGGCTCTCTCTTCTTTGACTGTTTTTTGGTTTGGATGTTTTTGGGGTTTTTTGTTTTCCTTTTAAATGTACAAACTCTGGGAATGGTTATGGTGATCTAATAATACCAGGATTGATCAGTCCCACACCATTGTTTCAAGATTTAATGGCAAAGGTCCATAAAAATCTGTTGTTCATGATACCCTGTTCTATTTCCATTATTGTTTTTTTCATGACTTATGCTCATACGAAGGAAAAAAAATCATGAGGTTGTGTCTGATGTTCAAAGCCAAAAAAAAAAAGTCTGATAAGATGAATAGGAACATGAAATATACTATCAAAGCGAGTTTTTCATTTATAGCTTAAATAGGTAGTTTTGGCATGGGATATACAGGAATTCTTTCTGGAATTGTACCTGATAGGTAGCAGTCATGAGAAATAGTTTTTACCCCCTGGGACTTGGAGGTATAGGAGATGCTACATTATTCCCTTAACAGTAACATGCCTCATTATAACACTACCCCAGGCTATACTATAATCTTTTAAAGAAAAAAGGACAAAATGCTGAGTCAAGCTCTTTTTTCTTGCCATAAGCAGCTCTACTACTCTTCCACAGCTAAGAATGGATGACAAATTTGTCTCTGTGAACAAGAACAACTAAAAAATGTAATTAAAACTGATCTAGTGCTTCTATTGTAAATCCCCTTTGATGTTACCTGCACAGTGCTGCAACATTGATCCTCTTAAAAGTTGTGTCTCAGAATTTCGTCTCTTCACTGAGGGCATTTGCCGAGTTTCTTCCTACATGGCAGTTTTTTTAATTTAAAAAAAAAAAAAACAGTGAAGGAATCTAGGAACATTGGATTTGCCATGCTGGATCACTGTATTCACCTATCAAACCAAACATCCTATCCTAAAGACATGTAATGAAAATAGAGGTTACCTCGTAGAAGTTACCATTATATGTGTTCTAAAAAAAGAATGAACAGTGCCCAGTATACTGGAAATCCTACTGCAACTTGTTCTTTTGAAAGTATGTTTTGAACACACTCAGATGATTGTGCCTTGAGCCTCAAATTATTAAAAAAAAAAAAAAAAGGGCAACAAATATTTGTACATTTTTGTACCTTAATCAGTTTGATAGCTTCACAGATAATGAAGACAGCAAGGGCACTTGTGATCTATCTAGACTGATTGCTTCTGTAAATTATGTTATAGTTAGTTTTTTGGATTATTTCCCATTTCAAGCACAACATAACTCCCAGAAACATTTCAAAACAGAGGGATTTTTTCACCCTAAGTCATTATATTTAGATACGTAATGAAAATGTCACTGCATTCTTTAATATAATTTGAGCATCTCAAGTGAAAAAAAAATTATAATAACAGCATGATCTAAACCAGCCTTACAAATAAATTTGTGGTGAGAAGAATAGCAAGAAATCCTTGGCGGTTCTAGAAAAATAAAGCTCTCTCTTGAAAGGTTTCTCCAGCATGATTCTCAACATAAAAGAATACCAAACCCCCCAAACAAAAAAAAAACCAAAACCCCCGAAAAAAAAAAAAAAAAAAATAACCACCACACCTCACATGGATACAAATATTCAATATTTGTTAAACTGTTAACACAGGCATTTTTCCCATTTAATCAGTGACTTCAGTGATAGCCCTGCCATTATTCTTCCTGATGTCTCAACCTTTAGGCACAAGGGAAAAATAAAACTGTCCTCAAAGGGCTGGTAAAAATTTTCCTGGCCAGAAAGCTTCATTTCAGCTAATTTTGTCTTTTACATTGTGTTTGGCAGCAAGGAAAATTTATGGCAACCTCTAGCTCCTTAAATTCATTTTACATGTCTACACTCAAAGTTAAAAATCCTGTGATTTCAACATCCAATCTAGAGAACTATTTGGCCTATAAATATTTTTCTACTCATGTGAGAAGACATAATTTTATTTGGACTATTTTTTTTTCCACAATAATGTGAATCTGGACTGCTAGGACTGATAAAATATAAAACCATGGGAGAGAGACACCCTGTGACTTCTCATCAACAGAATTTTCACTGTGATTCATTCAAAATGTCCCAATTTTTTGCTTTTTTCATACTGAAAAAGGCACAGCAAGAAATCACCTGGAATGCATATAAACCATCAGGATACACTGCAGTTCTACTTGTTCATAGAGCATGTTAATGGTACATGGAGCATTTTAATTTTTCTTTAAATATTTCAATGTCAGTAGCTGTTTCACTTGTATGTTAGGAACTAGTAAAGACAGTCATTCCCTAATAATATCCTCTGGTTTACATTAATACTCATTGTTATTCTCAAACAAAAAGAAAACTCCAGAAAGTAAGTCCTAACATCATCTTTACTTCACGTCATTTCCATGGTGACCAAGTACTAAAAGACCATTTATAGGACAAGTGTGTTTATGAGTTAGGGTACAACCTAAGTGATCTGGTGTTGTCACTATGATGTCTCCAAGTAAGTGTCATATTAGTGCAATCCCATACAACTAGAAATATGCAACTATAGATCTCAGGTTTGTTATATAACTGATTTAAACACATACCATCACAGTGAATTTAATAATCTCTGTTTTTCAAAGTATTTCATCAATAATTCAGTGGAGCTTTGATATCTGTTCCCAACATACATGTAAGTAGTTTTGATAAATAGGTTATTTGTAATTGACAGATGTAGGTTTAAGCTTAAAATTAAAATAATGTAGGCTTTATTTTTATTGTTTTAATTTGAAGCTTTGTGTGTTATAAGATGCTTATCTATATGCTTCATAGATGAAATAGAAAGTTGGGGGGGGTGGTTGTTGTTTTTTTTATTGTTGTTTTCAGTAAATCTACTAGGATTAATGTATTTCAGCACAGCTAAAGGAAACCAAAGAGGGCTAGTTTCCAATCCAGTAGGTCTTATGAAATGTTGAAATAAATTTAATCTAAATGGAATTTTTAGAGAACGCGGCTGGTGTATGGTTTTATATTTTATGTTGCTTTGTGAAGAAAGTTTATTCAAAATCAGTAAATATAAAAAGAATGAGAAAATGTGGGGTTTTGTTCTTCTATTTTTTTCAATCATATTTCAGAAGAAACTCTTAAAGTTGCATATCCAGTTTTACTACAGAAAACAGGAGAAATAACAACCTTGTGGATAAAGTACACTTCAGCCATGAAAATGTCCTTATCTTGAGGAAATAATTTACCATAATTTTATTTATTTTAATATATATAATCAATTTACTTCTGCCAGGAGGTTTCAAATAAAACCAGCATTTATAAATCCCTCAAATTCTCAAGCTGTTTATTGCCAAAAAAGAATGGAGATGTTTGGTGGTTGATTAGGGTCATGGTCAATGGCAAGTTGAACATGAATGAGCAGTGCCCTGGGGCCAGGAGGGCCGAGAGTGTCCTGGGGGGCACCAGGCCCAGCATGGCCAGCGGGGCAAGGGAGGGGATTGTCCCCTCTGCTCTGCACTGGGGCGGCCTCACCTCCAGTGCTGGGGGCAGTTTTGGACATCACACTGTAAGAAAGATATTAAGCTATTAGAGAGCATCCAAAAGAGACCTACAAAGATGGTGAAGGGCCTTGAGGGGAAGCCGTGTGAGGAGCACCTGAGGTCACTTGTTCTGTTCAGCCTGGAGAGGAGGAGACTGAGGGGAGACCTCACTGCAGTTACAACTTCCCTGTGAGGGGAGGAGGAGGGGCAGGCACTGATCTCTTCTCTGTGGTGACAGCGACAGGATCCAAGGGAACGAACAGTCTGAAGCCATGTCAGGGGAGGTTTAGGTTGAATATTAGGAAAAGATTCTTCACCCAGAGGGTGTTTGGGCACTGGAACAGCTCCCCAGGGAAGTGGTCACAGCTCCAAGCCTGACAGAGCTCAAGGAGCATTTGGACGATGCCCTCAGGCACACGGTGTGACTCCTGGGGATGGCGCTGTGCAGGGACAGGAATTGGATTCAGTGATCCAACTCAGCTTATTCTGTGATTCTGTTGTAGATGAATATTTATTATTATAGTTGATTCAGCAAGTATTCTTATCTTCATCACATGTTGCTCAATGTTTTTCACTCTGTCCAGGTCATGAATGCCCACTGAGCTGGCACAGCAGTTTAATCTAGCCAAATGAGTGTATCTCAGATAATTTCCTCTTAGGGAGGTATAACATTGGTGTTGAACTCAAAATAATGAATCCCAGCATCCTCATGAGTGCTATTTTTTTCATATTTTCTTTCCCAAACCTGCTTTACTTGCAAGAGTTTCAAACCAAATTGTACAAAGGCAGTGAAGGCTGTATCTTGAGTTACCATGTATCTAGAGTTTCTGCCATAGTGTTATGACTGAAGGGTGAGCAGGAAAGGTATTCCACACCTTCCCTTCAAGTCTAAAGCTGGATCGTTGGAAAAAAGATAAACAAATTATTTCCTTTTTTTCTTCTTATTAAGTTCAGACATACAGAACATTATTGTTCTGCAACAGAAACAAAAGTGTTTCAAACTTTAATGCTTCTTATTGCTAAAATCATGTAAATATTCTAGCCCTGCAGAACCACTGACTTACTACTACTGCTGATTCCTTTGCTTTTTCAGGAAAACAGGGAATAAAATACATTTGATTTAGGGAAAACAGCCTGTTTTTCCCATATATTTTTCTGGAAGCAATTTACCATATTTTTTAAATTTATATATATAGTTATGTAGATGCCTAGTATGCTGAAATACCTTACTCATCAGGTAAGGCAGTAAATTTATATTGGTACAGTTTTAACAGATACATAGCAATAGCCAAGTATTTTTCAGCCCTAATCTGGCAGGAGTCTTAAAATGTTTTAACTTTATAAACACCATTTAAATTATGAGGTTCAGCTCATGTAGCTTTCAGTTACTGATTGCAACTCAACCAGCAGTCTGGATGTCTTCTTTTTGTCAGCATGAAGATGTCATTTTCAGAGGCTCACATTGAAGTCTCTGTATGTTACCAATGTCAGTATTGCTTCCAGCACCTGTCTCTACTGATATTAATGGAGCCTATCCTGGATATATTTCTATTACACAAATAACAGCTGGTTATGTCTTTCAATAGCTTGTTTACTTTCTGTTTCAACAAAAACTGTAATATAGGTAAAACCATCTAAAATAAAGTGTTTTCCCCTGCTAGATTCTACAAATTCTCCTGCCATGCACAGAACAAAATCTGTTGTTTGTCTCCAGTGATACAAGATGTCTGTTTTATCCACTCTTTATTCAGGTTTTATGCAGGTCTGGAGTGAACAAATTAATCTAGAAAAGTAATAGTTTTAATTGGCTCATTACAAGTCCATACAACAGTACTACATCCCACATACCATATTTCTTCACTGCTCTTATCTTCCTTTCTGACTGTTACTCCTAACCAGATGCAGATTATCATTATCTTACTCATATATTTAAAAGGACTTTCCCAACTTGCTTCTGCGTTTCACTTCTCTTCTCTTCAATACAAAACCTAAGATCATTCTTTTCAAAGCCCATTCAATTATCTTTTTTTCTCAGGCTTCCACAGAGGAAAATCCCTTCAAGGCTTGCTTTCCTAACAGCTCTTTGTCACTAGGAAGCAGATAATCTAATCCCAACCTATTTGCCTACTACCGGTTTATCCTGGTATTTATCCTGGGTTGCTAGATGCAGTTTCCAAAATACCTTGAGTGAAACCTGTGACAAACTCTCTAACCTGGAGCAGTCTACCACTGAAGAAGACTTAATTTTTAGGTATCTTAAGGGGAAGACTGGTAGAAATGTCATCCTTTGCTGTCTGTGGCAATTTCAATATTGCCTAAGAAGAAGGAAAGCTACTGTTGTCTTTCAGTAAAAATGGGGTACACTTGTTTCAGTAAACCTGCAGAAGGAAAAACATAAAGAGAAAACACTGACTTGAGAAGTTGCAAGGACTAATGTTTAGAACTTTAGTAAGTAAAGTAGCTCAGATTTTCAGGTAAGGTTTAAAGTGAAATTATTGATTTCAACATGTTGAAAAAACCTCTATTTCCAGACATTCTTATATTATTATTACATTTTCCATCCCTTTCTTCATATTCTTGTTCTTCCTGGTCTTTTATTTTTCTGCCTTTATTCTCCTCCCACTTCAGCACTGCCTGGTTATTTCTCTGGAGAGAATCATTAGCTCAGCTAAAAGCTGCCAAATTGTGCATTAAATTATTAGTCATATTCTATACTCCGAGTTGGAGAGGAGGTTCCCACCAGGAAAATGCAAGAGCAAGTTTCTACATTTATGTTAATGGCCACAGAGACACAGTCTGCAATGAAGCTGTGCTATGTGTCCGTGAATAAGGATCTGGCCTTGTGAGTCTACAAATGATATTTTCTCAATGTATAATTTACTTTGTTTCATAACAGCAAGTAAAGATTTAAATGAAATTACATGTATTATAACCCTTCCTACACACCAAATACTATCTGTCTAATCTGGCACAGAGTAGATTTTTATAATATTCCTTTGTTAATGCAGTAAGAGTGAACCAACCCCTCTGAATGAATTTAAGTTAAATTATGTGAGATAAAGCACCAATTGCTATATGGAAGTCTACACAGATTCTACAAATTATGTATACTCCATAGCTCCCGTATTTTTGCTATATGCACATGGACATAGACTTATTTTATCCTTTTAGTAATTGAGGACATCTTAGTTAATTCACTTGTTGAAGCTATTTTTTTTATCATAGTCAATGTCCAAATACTATGTATTCATGCAAGACTTATGGAATGGACATTAATTAATTTTTCAGGTATACCCTGTAGGTATGCAGTCAGTTGTGAGCAGACTTTTTATCTTCACAAAAAATCATAGTGATATACCAGAAAATGGAGATATAAAAAATAATCTTCTGTGTCCTCTACCTAATCCAAAACCAAAGAAGTGTGGAAAGCAGACAAAGAAGGAACATTTCAACTTTAAAGAAATCCCTTGTGCCCTATGAGCTCCAATGACATGTTCATTCAAATTAGTGTAATTATCATTGAAAACTCACTTCTTGTATTAATGTATGGTTCTATTTAGTAGCTTTTCATTATCAGTCTTTTATGCTAGATTGAATATGCCATTGATTTTTTTTTTTATAGAAATACAAGCTAAATCTCTGAAAGTGTGCCCTAGATTTCATATTTTGAGTATAGACTTCAGTTGATATTTCAAATGTACCCAACCCAAAGTCTTTCACATAGTGATGATTTGTGAGAATTCTTTTAAATTTACATAGTAGGATTAGGATTTGAACTAAAGGCTGTTTTCATCTAGGTGATCTCACAAGCAGTTATCAGCTCTGTACTTGAATGCACTGAATTCCCAGGAAGAGATTTTTTGCTGGCTTATATTCTAAAGTAATGATTTTTTCTTATTGCACTCTTTATTTTGAGGTAATTGAGCACTTGTGAAGGTATTCTTTTTTAATTATAGGGAAGCTAGTCCATTATACAGTTGATTTTAATGAAAAATACATTTATTTCTGATTGATATTTTTCTCAGAGTGAAGGTCCTGTTCCAAACCATTGATTTGACTGATGTGAATTATCCATTTGTGTTGCTTGTCTCACTCCGCTGATTACAGAGGGGGAGTACCTAACAATGCTCCTCTAACTGAGGTGTCTCAGACATGTGGCTTAATTAGAGGAGTAAAGTCATAGGACAGCATTTTCCACAGCACTTCTCTGTGGATGATTAATATTTGTTTTGAGTAGCACATATGGATTGACACAAAGGTTCAACCTTCATTTTTCTAAATGAACATATCAAAGGACTGCCATATTTCAAGCCTTACTAGTGAGGAACGGAAAGAGGTTAGGAAACATAAATTGAATTCCATACACATAAATTTAATCAATGCAATTCAACTAAAGTATCCAAAGCTGCAGTTCTACTGCTTCCATTCAGCTGCCATATCTCTAGAGACTCCTATAAGCTCAAAGTGCTCTCACTTTTTCAAAATGCATGGATGTGTCATCATTTTGCTTCTAGACATACACAGAAACATCAGGGTTGTCATGGTCAAGCAATCTTCAATCAAGTCAATCAAGTCAATCAAGTGCTTATATTTGTCTATCTCAATTGAGGCCTTCAGCCAAGTAGCTGAAGCAGTAGTAGAAGATCTGCTATGAAATTCAGCTCACAAAAGGCAGCATTATGCTATTCCTTTTATAATTAAGTACTGTACAACCCTGAAGTCATGGATGGTCACAGCTGTGGCTCCATACAGAAAGTAGATAGAACATGGAAGAACTAAGTAAAGAGAAGTTTTTTATACAGTAAATATGTGAATTAAGTGCTTTTATCATAGTATTAATTGCAAAATAACTGAAAGGCACAGGATAGTGTCCAGTCAAGTTATAAATTGTGTTTGTTTGGTTTGGGCTTTTTTTCCTTCTAAATAACAAGCTAACAAGCAAAAAAAACCCCAAAACAACAACAACAGAAAAAAATAAACCAACAAAACCCCAAACCTTCTGATTTACTTGTCTCTTTGTCATCTTTGCATTGTGTCATGTCTAATGCAATGTTCATTATGGAAAACGCACTTCTTGGAAGAGTTTTGTTATGTTTATCATAACATTTGGGTGATACAACTTCGATAATGCATTAGTCCTTTGGGAATACTCATGTGGTTTTGCAGAAAGCTACTAATACATCTTGTATCTATTTTAATAAGAGATGAAGAAAAGAAAAGAAATAGAATAGGCAGCTACTCCTGTGATTTTTATAGTTCTAGACAAAGATTATATTAAAATGCCTGATGTGTATCCTGTTTCCTTATTGTTTTTTAGCCTTACAACAAGATAGTCATCAGAAGTTTGGAAGTAATGCCCATCCCTTTCCTGTTGTGGTGGAATACATGGGCATTCACTACTAGACTAGAGCTGCAAGTGGTTAGATAAGAACTGAGTAAGCTTTGTAGTTAAAATAAAGAATAGTGTTTCAGCTCTTTGACTGTTTTCCCAGCCTGTTTCCAACAGGTCCGTGTCTTTCCTGTACTGAGGACCCTGGAGCTGGATGCAGCAGTGCATGTGGGGTCACACAAGAGCAGAGTAGAGGGGCAGAATCATGCCCTTTGAGCTGCCTCTTTTTCTGCAGCCCAGAATATTGTTGTCCTGGGCTGCAGGTGCACATTGCTGGCTCATATCCAATTTTCACCCAAGAGTATCCCAAAGTCCTTCTCTTCAGGGCTGCTTTTAATCCATTCATCACCCAGTGATGAATTGATAGAGTGTGGGTAGTGTGGAAAAGGACTGGTTCAAAATCCATCAGAATAAGCACAGACCTCTTTTATTAAGTTAAACTTAGATTTGGAATAAACCCACAGCTCTTGACTGCCTCAATCTGTTTACTGGTGTAGTCATTGTCATACTAAGGGTTTAATAGTTTCTATATTAATGCTGTTCTCAGGTGATCAAACTAAAGCTGTATATAGAACCTTCCTACAAAGTCTCTACAGCTGAAGATGCTAGAGAAAGACTTGACACCTAAATAAGAATAAAGAATTATTTTTGTCTGCTATCTTGATTAAAACACTTAGTAAACAAAATATTTTGCTTTGACAGATTAACATAAAACTACAGCAAATCCTAATTCAGAGAATCTGCAAAATAACCAAAGGCTACAAAAACATCTGAAATTAAAAAGGACTTGGAGGTTGTTTTTCTCTTTCCTCCACATGCTCTCAATGAGCTTAGATGTCAATTACAAAGGTAATACTGTAATGTTTAAGGTTGAAAGGTTTTTTCTAATACATATTGCTCTAAGCATTATTCTCCAGAAAACAAATTCCTATGTACCCACTGTGTATAACTCAATCAATCCCTTCCTGACAAGGTGCAAAGAGACAGTGTTTTGATGTTTCCTCCCCTGGAATATATTTTTAACAGATTTTTCTCTATTTCTTGTGTGTAGATTTCTTAGGTTTGATGCTTTATCCTTTGTGAAATGTCCTGCCCTTTCTGAATTCCTTTAAATCCTATAGTTATTCCATAGAAATGAGATATTTTCTTTTAATCCTTTCATCTTTTATTGTCAATCACACCATTTGGCTTTGATGTGAAAAGTACTCATAAGTCACTAAAAACATGGTCCAATCATTTTGTTAACTAACCATGTTTTTATTTATATGTGTGAGGCATTTTTTGTTCTTTAGATGTGCTCAGTCTTCCTTTCCAAATTCTTACCTTTGCTAACAATGTTACAAACTCCCTCACAATGCGAGACTTTTTCATTGCTGTGAAGTCTTTGTGACTGAAACGTAATATGTGAAATACATTTGTCTGTCAAAATAACAGCAGTCACTCAAGCGTCTCAAGGGATATATAATTGGATACGTGGTACTTTTAACTTACGACACAGTTTCAACCACCCTAGGCGAGCACTGAACAATTTTTAGACATTTTTTTTGTGTCCTAGATTGATGGTCTCAGTTCACTTCTTAGACCACATGTGAGACAGCATTGTGGTACACTTAGTGGTAGGTTCAGCTGAAAAGAATTGTGTTACCAATCATAGAAATAAGAATGTGTTGTTCACCATTATTTTACAAAGTCACAATGGCTTCACATCTGGGGCACGATGTCTAGTTTTGGAGTTTTGGACTTCACACCTCAATACAAATATCTCCTTCTAGTGTAAAAGTTTGTTTGATAAAAAGCTCTCTTCCAACTGAAGGAAAACTTTACATGTACAGTACCTACAGAAAAGCTTCAAAATAGTAGCCACTAAAGGTTACAAAAATTCCTGAGTATGACTTTAAATACATACATAAGCTGATACTTAACAAATAATTAATGGAAATAACTTTTTTTTTTTGTGGAAGTAAGACGATGATTCTACCCAGGAAAACTAATGGTTTATCTGAGACCCAGTGTAAAGCACCTGAGAATGTTAGTGAAGCCCAAACCATAACAGTTTAAATCTTCAAGCACATACAGTGTCATTTTAATAAAAGAACAAATAAAAAAAAAAATATTACCTTGTGCATTGAAGACAAATACTATGCCTGCAAGGTCAAAATGAAAATTGCATTTTCCTTACATACTACCATAAAAATTCCTGGTACTTTAGCTAATCTATTTTTCTTCCAAAAAGTGAAGAGATTTACTTATCTGGCTGTACACCACTTTGCTGTGGGACAGCCTTTTCCTACTGAATGTATAATAGATAGAAATAACCTCAGCTATCCTTAGGTATTCAAAAGTGAAACATCTGAATTTCAACTAGGCACCCTTGGATCCCTTTGTGCTCTGAAGCACAAATCAGGCTGCATGATCCAGACATGTAAGGATGAGATGAATCACCCTACAAAGGTGCCCATTTTTCTCTGCTGCTGTAGTCTTCATTGTCTGACTTTTAAATGTATAAATTTAAAAAGATGGATCCACTCTAACTCGGTTTGTTGCCATGTTTATAGCTCACAAGTAGACTTTGCATTATGTTGCTTATTCTGCAGCCCAATTGAAACAAATGGTAACTTAACAGCACTGAATTCTGTAGGACAGCTGGTTGTGCTTAAACCACAACACAGGTATTTGCCATTTCCTGTATGTCTGCAAGTTGCACAATTTCCTATCCTTAAATTACTTTGTCTTCAGAGGGGAAAAAAAGTGCAAATATTACTAATGGTTGTATTTAGTCATGGCAGTCTTTTAGCAGACCATTAGGACAAAACTGCTAAGAAAGGGATATAATGTAGAGCAACTATCAGGCTCCTTTTTAAATTTTCCCTTTTTTTACTTTTTTTTTAACCCCTGCTCTCCCTGAAGGTTTTTCATTCAAAATGCCCCTTCATAAATATTTCTCAAATATTTCCTTATTCAAAGCAAAAGCAACGCATATTTAACATCACATCTCTAAAACCAACATCAAATTGTTTTTTACCTTACTGTTCCTTGTGTCCTCTCTTTGTTACCACTCTAATGATCTATGAAGTGATTGTCTAAAAAGTAACCAGAGCTGAAGTAAAAAATTGTTTATTTGATTATGTTTCAGTCCAAGATGTAATGAGACAAAGTTGCCTCACTGTCATGTTTATCTCACGATATTTAAAATGAGCTTTGGTTTTCTCTTACCTGCCTCACAAAGCAATAAAGGTGGCCAGTCTCTCAAATTTGCTTCTAGAGTGCTGCGGATTTTGTTTAAATTTCTCTTTACCTATTTATTATCTATATTCTTTTCTGCCCATTCTACAGCTATGGGTAAAAACTCCCCCAAACCTCAGACAAGCTACTAAGATTTTCAAACAAGCAGAAGGTTGCTGTTTAGTTCATTATGACTGGTATAAATCAGAAAACAGATAAATATGAATTACATCTTTCTAAATTTCCTAGCAAGTTTGAAGGAAGAGGAAGCATGTTTCCCCATATTTGCTTATTACCGGTGTTTGTTAAATTTTGCACACAGATATATCTACATAGCATTTGCTGCTTAGTAAGACACATCTTAAAACATGGGCACAGAATATTTTGAGAATGCAAGCCAACATCTAGCTGAATGCTTAACACTATCCTTGTCATAAAAAACCATCACTGAAATTCTGTTGTTTGAGCATGCCTTCAAGCTGGGGAAGTATAGTCAACCTACTAGGGAAGTATTAAAGCCATACTATTACTACTGATTCAATAGGATGCTAAGCCTGTACTGCAACAGGTTGTTTTCTTGTTTATGTCCTAGCATTTATTGTCCTCCTTAGGTGGTAAGTGTACACTGTAAGGTTACACTAGATTGTTGAAATGCTGCTGTTTCTAAAATGCATCATTCACAAAACTGCAAGTGGCACATTTTCATTAGTTTTTTAAAAAAAATTAGGCATAAAACTCTACCGAGATTTATCTGATTACTTGACAACTTCACATATTACCCCTCTACTTTTCTTTAATTTATACTACCCTGCCATTTCCTATGTGTATTAGGACACAGGTTATTTGTATATAAATATAATATTTATATTACCAGCCTTTTTCAGCACTGATAATTTTCACCCGGAAATATTCTCACACAACTCCCATGTTTACATGTCAGCTAATTCTAAAAATGTGGGGAAGCTCTCAATTACTGCATTATGAAGACAAATATTTTATCCTTTTCAAAGATATTGAAAAATAATAATAACACAATAGAACAAAACAGAAAATTCCACATGAATGCTCGTTGTCACTGTTTATATATTGCAGTACCCAGGGGCTTAAGAACCAATAAGATAAATGAGGTAAATATATGTATAAAAATTCTGAAGAAACACAAAGATTTTAAAATCCAAAGAGCTGCATCTAGTGGTTCCTTCAGAAACAACTGTTACTTTACTTACTCAGGAAAATAATCTAGACACCAGCTTCACAATATTTTAGTCCTCTACTGTAACCTAGGTATTACCATACCTTTTCAGAAGAATTTTAACTCTTTAAAAATTAAATGCCAAATGCAATTCCTTTTTAAACAAGAACTGTTTAAAATTATTTTTAGTAATCTGGTTTTATCATAGTTTAATCCATTGGTTTTATCCATTAACCACCTTCAAGGTGTCTTCTTTAACTCTATGTCAACCAAAACCAGCACACTTGCTCAAGCTGGAATTCTAATTACATTTACAATGTGAAGTTTGGGACATGTCTTACAGTGCTATAATGGTAAAACAATGAAACTTTTCTCTATTGTGAGTTATATATTATGAACCCTTGATAGTGAAATCAGCAGAATATGAGCAGGGCTATTTACCAGCAACAAGTAAGTGTTCTAGAATACAAACCAGAGAGGTAACACTAATACATGGAAGCCATAAAATTCAGTAAGATTTTGAACTTGCTTTTCCCTGAAAATGTCTGCATATTGCATGTACACTCATCAAGATACTTTATTTGCTTTCAGAACCCTAACAGTCAGTCTCTGCCAGATATTGTGATAAATCCTCTAGATTTGAGCTTTTGCACAACATTCTCTTAAAATATTTAAAAGTGAACTCACAGGCTTAAACTCACATCAACCTATTCTACAATGAATTTAGACAGGAATACAAAGAAACATTTGTCACTTATTCTACCATAGCTTTCATGTGTGGAGAAGTAACGGGCAGCTTTCTTAGCTGTTCAGTTCTTTCTATAGTAATTAAGACACTGATTTTCTATCTCTTTCTCTGCATGTTTATTTTAAGTAAGCCAGTTAAATATGCTTCAGCTGAAAGTGATAATGCCTATAAATAATATTAAAAATATATTCTATATTTAACTTTCTGTTTTCCTTCTATCAAATGTAGACAATCTGCAAGTACTCTCTTGCCCAGTCCACCCAGGAAGGTATGCAAGTAGAAAAAAATAAAGCTTAAAAAAACCTCATATCAGCAAAGACACCAGAAGATTGTGCTGGCCAAAGAGAAAAGACTTCAACAGAGAAAGTATTTGATGTATGAACACAAAATATGTAAAACAATGCATTAAGCTTGTCTATCTCTCTCACTGTTACTACTTGGCCAAATTTTTACTGGTGCTGTAATGCCTGGAGATGAGACAGTTTGTACATTGCATCAGTGTAATACTATTTACTTTATGCCTACATGCAGCAACATACAGATGCTGCTTTTAAGGGTTATAAGTCTGATTGTCCTCCACAGCAATAGCACCAACAAAAACACATGCACATAATCTTCTCCTTTACGTGAGCAGCAAGTGTTAAAGAAGCAACTCAATTCAACTATAGGTTCTGACTCAGAGTCTTTAAGCTGTTGCAAAGTAAAAAGGCAAGAGATTTCTGAGCCTCCTTCCACCTTCCTCAGGAGCTTACAAAAAGACCAGGCACAGGAGATCAGTGTTATGGCCAGCTGATGAAAGAAGTGTGCCTTCTGAACCTCTCCCTCTCTTCTGCTCTTGCTTTTGGGATAGAGGGAATCTTCAACATGTGTAATTCACCACTAACATCTGCCATTATAAATGTCTTTTAGCATGCTAAAATGGCTAATGGAGCTCTTTTGACAGAATAATTCTTCCTGTGCCTTTTACCAGGCAGATGTTTGGGGCATAGAATTAGGGCCAGTTAAGTTTTCTGTGTAATCTGTGAGCAATTCACTGTTCACAAATCCACACTGTTTGTACCTCAACAACATCTCAGAGTTATCCAGTTTGTCTCTTGGAAAATTCTTGAGTTTAACTGATGAAAATTATCATACAAATGATAATAAATGTAGTTTTTTCCAATAAATCAACATGGCAAAAGGTAAATTTGATCTAGTGAAACTGAAGACAAAAGTACTTAGTGATGTTAAAGTTCTGCTCAACCCTGAGAGTGTGGTGATAGCAGCTGAAATGCTCAGCTACTCTCTGCCAGGAGCAGAGCTTGAAATCTCTCAAGGGCTTTCAGTTTCTTCTGCAGCCCTTCACACACAAGTTCATCATGTTCTGGCAATTTACTACCTTCTCCTTATCAAGAACTAAGTTGGCAAGAGAATGGGAATTAATCTAATATATGACTAAAATAGTAATTTAGGCTAATCTTTTGAATAAAGTGTAATTTTCTTCTTAGCAGAAGTATGTAGGTATTTTGATGATGTTATATGACTGACTGAGGAGCCTTAATTTTGGCTGGCTGAACACTTTGTGCCTGCACCCCCAGGATGTAACTGTTATTCTGGAAGGTAGAAATCTTCCAGACAGTGTGTTAATAAATGTATAGAAATCTCACATACCCTGGTGCTTTTCCTCTGCTTTCATAATAAATTAAGAAGCAATTAAATTAATTTTTATTTAATCATAGCTGGAACAGTAGGATCCTCTTCCCAAGGTGCAGACCGCTGTGGCAAAGTCTGAATGAAAGCTCAGCCATGTAGTCTGAAAGGTTTCCTCTGAGACTTCTTGCAGTTGTGATGGCTTTGGCAATGTTTTGATTACAGCTGACTGTCAGTATTTATGGGATGAACCAAAAAGCAAACTGACAGGCAGATACAGAGTGTGAATTTGGTCTTGAGAGAAATAAGAATTCCTTTCAGCACAAGACTGTTTGGAAAGACAGTCTTAATTTCTAAACCAGGGATTTTTGCGTTTTCTTATTTCTTCAAAAGTGTATTTTACAAGCTCCCTAAGAGCTCCCCTATTCTTCTATGATAGGAAACTGTGATAGAAAGCTTTTGTGCTTACACTTGCCAGCAGAAAACCCTCCTCTCTCCTCAGCCTCTCCATCAGTCATTCTCTAAGCACCTGATTTGGTTAGCTGGAAGGGCATAGAGTTCCTGATTTGGTACCCTGCAAATAATCCACATGGACCCTAGCCACTAAAAAAGTGCTCCAAAAGCATCTTCAGCTTGGCTTAACATGGTTTAACATAGTGAAGCCATGGCACAACCCTAGCTAGGGTTTAAAAAAAATAAAACAAAATTTAAAAAAATACACTTCACACTGTGAAAGTAGAAGATATCATTTTGAAAGAAATAAAATTATAAAACAGGTTCTTTTCTTTTGAAAGTATGTATCTAGAACAGATGCTAAATACACTGCTAAAGACAAAGGGCTGGCAGGCCTTTCTACTCTGCGCTTAGATGATATTTTCAGTGCAGTCACAAATATAAAACTCAGATATTAAAGTGAATATTAATGAAAGCTGATAATTTTTTAGGCTTGAAATAGACCATTACACAAAGCAGAATTTCTAATTTCTTGAATTTTGAAAAGTAAGAGAAATCTAATTAAGGCATAGAATTTGATTAAAATAAAATTTTCTAAGGTTAAGCTATCCATTTATAGTTCCCTTTACACATAATGAAGAAAAACAGCATGAACCAGTGAATGGATTCACAGATAAGATGGAGAAGGAGTCTATTCTTTTTCCTGGGAATAACTAAGAAAAAGACCTTTGAATATTGAGTAACTGATAGAATAATTTAGTGTAAATTAAATGCAAAACAGAGTGAATGGGGAAAAAAAGAGTAAACTTCATCCACATAGTGATGGTCCTGTAACCTCAGAAATGAAATATTGTCATTGTAATTGGTAATTCTGTTGAAATTCTAGTTCAGTGCTCAGTACTGGCCGAAATGCTAAGCTTTATTAGGAGAGGACTAGTGAAAAAGAAAAACCTAAATCAAAAAACAAACCCAGTATTTTTACTGAATGCACACTGAAATAAAAAAGATCAATTATATTCTGTCTAAAAATTGCAGGTATTTTAGCATTAACACCATTCCTCTGGAAAGGAAAAGCTTGCTGGCTGGTCCTGCCACTACTTCTGCTTCCCCTGTGGACATGCCCAGGAAAGCTGGAAGAAATGCATCTGAAAAGTTCCTCTTGGGTAGATATGACTCCTGTTATGTGTAAGAGCAAGGTACCTGTTGGTAACATGATTTCACCTCAGGATCATGTAAAAGAGCACAGACAAAGGACTAGCCGTAAGTTCCTTATGTGGGATACAAATTTAGTGTATCACAAGAACCAAATGACAAAAACCACCAGAATATCACATATTGTAGCAATAACTGCTTTTATATATGTATGTGTGTATATAACAGAAAATTGAATAATATAATATATAATGGTGTTGTTTAAAGGCTTTATGTAAGTTCCTCATTATCACAATATTTGCCACATTATCAAAAATGCATATCCATTGTCTCTTTCTTGTTCCACAGGATAGAATATGCTTATATTGTTCCATGATGTGATTTGTATCAACACCATTTATACGGAATGGCCCTCTCCACTCCAAATGTTCTGTTTCTTTGATATGTGAACCATCTGTGCTTGAATTATCAATGTTGAGGATTATCTACAGGCTTAACTGTGATTTGAAAATTTATAACGTAAATAAAATCACAATGGGTAGGTATAAAACAGGTGCTTGAATTACAGGTGAAAAACTATTTAACTTGGAAATTTTAAGTGCCCATATATTGCCTATAAAATGTATTTTTCCAGTATATGTGATGCTATATGGTCCATTCTCTGACTAAATATGTTACGCATAAAATAAAAAAGCTCTTATGATACTAAAGCAATACACCCAAGATTCAAATATCAGAATATAAGGCAAATATAGACAAATTCCATCAAAAAATATAGTCACCCAGAAAGATGTAATTCAGATGAAGCTTCTGCATAGAAATAAAAACAACTGTAAATCATGTGATATTGTTTTGCATTGCTCCCTTCAGCTTTAATCACCCACAGCAATGATAGGTGGCAGATGAAGATGTAGTGAAGTGGAACTAAGTGGATATAGCTCTTTCATTGATCCTGCTTGATACGGTCTGTCTGTCCAGGATTTCTCAATGCCAAACAGCCCATTTACAGTAGTAATAATTTTGAACGTGCTGCATGGCTCCCAGAAATCCTAGGCAACTGTTCAATGCATGTACAAGCTGATCTGAAGATCTGCAGTATGTTTAATCTGTTCCTTTTGCATTTAATGTGAGTTCTCTGCAAATGTACAGTCGGAACCCTGTGCACACAGGTAGTCACACAGTCCTTGTCAGGAAACAGGACACACACCCAAAGTTCTGTTCAGGTTTACCCAAACTTAAAATCATCTTAAAACGTGCCTCCATGTCATGTGCTGCAACCTCTACGCAAGGATCAAGGTACTTGTGTTCTGTGTGGCTGGCAAACATACAAGGTCATAAGAGGCAAGATAATTTTTGTTTATTGCTGTCTTCAGCTACCTAATGGAAGGGCACAGGAAACTGAGCTGGACTTTTCTTGAAGGCACACAGTAACAGGAGAAAAGGTAAAAACCAAAATTTTGGGCAAGGAAAATTCCTCATAGATATAACGAAAGATTTTACCATATGAAGAGCAAAATATTGGAGCAGGCTGCCCAGAGGTATTGTGGCATTTATATCACTGGAGGTACTCCAAACTCAGCTGAGCAATGTCCTGAGCAACCTGACCCATTGAGCCTGCTTCAAGCAGGAAGTTGGATTGGATAACCTCCAGAGGCCCTTCTCATTTTACATAATTCTGTGAGTCTATAAACTGCCTGAAAGAGACTGAAATTGGCTGCTGTTTCTAAGTCTGAAAGTCACACGCTATCACCTTGTCATCTAGATAGTGTATTTGCTGTTGCTTATCATAAAATAAATGCAATACAAAGCAAGCTTTTGTTTATCCCTTTCCCTTCCAACATGGCACTAATTTATTTCAGAGACTTACTTCATCCTGATAATCATCCCAGTGTTATATTCCTCTTCTTTCCTTTGTTATTTCCAAGCTCACCAAACCTGTGTCAGGTTCCAGGCTGTTTATTCAAATAAAATCTATTCCACTAGAATAACTGTGGTATGCAATCCTTAAAATTTTACAGTTGATTTGGATTTAATTGATTATATTTGTATAAATAAGCATTTTAAAAATTATTTTAATTAGAAGTTTTAGAAGATCAGTCCTTTTTTATTGATGCAGGCTTTTTAGAAAGGACAGGCAGTAGAGGTGAGGAGGCAGTGTGGCCCTTTAGTCAATGACCACCTGGAGTGCATGGAGCTCTGCCTGGGGATGGATGAGGAGCCAGCCAAGAGCTTATAGATCTGCAGTAAAGAGAGGGCATGGACGGGGGACATGATAGTGGGGATCTGCTCCAGGCCACCTGACCAGGAAGAACGAGTGGATGGGGCCCTCTACAGACAGGTAGGGGCAGACCTGTATGGGGCAGACCTTTATAGGGGCAGACCTATATTCACAAGCCCTGGTCTTCATGGGCACTTCAACCACCCCGACATCTGTTGGAGAGACAACACAGCAGGGCATGAGCAGTTCTGGAGGGTCCTGGAATGTGTTGAGGGTAACTTCCCACAATTTGGGGGTGTTGGTGGATGAGAAGCTCAACGTGAGCTGGCAATGTGCACTTTCAGCCAAAAACCCAATCCTACCCTCGTTTGCTTTAAAAGCAGTGTGGCCATCAGGTCTGGGGATGTGATTCTGCACCTCTGCTTTGATCTCATGAGACCCCACCCGGAGCACTGCATCAACTCTAGGGTCTCCAGCTTAGGAGGGACATGGACCTTCAGGAGTGAGTTCAGAGGAGAGACATAAGAATGATCACAGCAGGGCTGGAGCATCTCTCCTGTGAAGACAGGGTGAGGCAGCTGGGATTGTTCAGCCTGGAGAAGAATAGGCTTTGGGGAGTTACAAAACACCTTCCAGTATCTAAAGGTGGCTACAAGAGAGCTGGAGAAGGACTTTTTACAGGGGCATGTAGTGATAGGACAAGGTGGAATGGCTTTAAACTGAAAGAAGGCTGGTTTAGATTAGATATTAGGAAAAAATTCTTTACTGTGAGAGTGGTGAGGCACTGGAACAGGTTGCCCAGAGAAGCTGTGGATGCCTCATCCCTGGAAGTGTTCAAGGCCAGGTTGGATGAGACTTTGAGCAACCTAGTCTTGATATAGGTGTCTGCCCATGCTAGGGGCTTGAAGTAGATCACGTTTAATGTCCCTTTCAACATAAACCATTCTATGCTTCTATGATCATATGTTATAGAACTGCTTGCTGGAATTTTTTTCCCAATAATTTTATTAATTCAAAGTGATTATTGAAAATATTTTTTTTTTCAAATAATGTAAGAATGCACATATATAGAGCTTCCTAATAAATCTACAGCCAAATATTAGCAGAACTTAGCTCATTGATTTGGCTTCAGTAACGTACCTCCTGCACATTCCTTATGTAGTTTAGAAACAGCTTGCCCCCTCAAAGTGTAATTGATCAGTAGGAAATAGAATCTAAGGGCATTTTTAGGCACACAGCTCCCAGTGAATTTTAGTAGAAAATTGAAACTCTGTTTCTGATTGAATGAACAGCAACATACAGAGTCAGAATTTGGACAAAAATACAGGGATCAGATAATTTAGACTGTATTCTCTCTGATTATTTTCCTTTTTAATTTCCTTAACACAAATGACAATTTTTTCATTCAGTTAAGTGTTAGTCATAACTGAACACAGAAAATTTTTGTACTCTTTTGTACATATTTGTACTCGTGGCTCTGGTTTTCCATCTGTATGACATTTTGTGAACAATGGTTGTTGATACTAGCTTAGATTCCTTTCCCAAGATATAAACAATAGATTCAGTGGTTTTGATTCAGCTCATGACATTTGGGAAATTAGTCTTAGGTCAACATTGCTAGTTTAGCAAATATTCATGACAGTACTACTTTTTAAATTACCTTTCTTCTCAGAAAATACACCCCATGAAAGAAGAGAAAAATGCCCAGAGATTCCTATCTTGCTCAAAGGGAATATTCTGCTGGGTTTTTGCAGATATAAGCATTATATCTGCAAAAAAAATCACTTTATACCAACACAGATAACAGCAGAGAACATTACTCAACTTGCGTCTGTGGTACTCTTGGGTAAGTTTCTACATAGCAATCACATCCCATTTCATTGCATTTTTTTCCCCGAAATCTTTGCCACATATTTCTCAGTGATCTATTTATCCTGAGATAAATAGGTATCATCACTTGGCTAGAGCATGGTGCTAATAATACCTAGATTGCTGATCTGATCCTTGTAGGGGCCATTCATTGAAGAGTTGAATTCAATGATCCCTTCCAATTTAGAATATTCTGTGGTTCTGTGATTATAACTTTAAAATTGCAGGTGAACAATGAGGCAGTCAGCAGTTGGTCTAACATACACAATTTTTTCTAAGTGTGTCTGTAACAGGATCTGTTTTGGATCCTGATATGGATTCTTCTCGCAAAGCTCTGGGTCCAGACAATTTTTGTTACACTAGAATTACTTGACTTGACAGAATAATAAGGGAGCAGGCTAGCATTTTCTAGGGATGTATACAACTTTTGTCAGTGTTGTACCACTGTCTCACAGTTACAGTTGTGTGGTAGCCAAAACTATGTACAAACAATATCTTCAAGTGCCACAGGAAACCTAATCAAAATCTATGGTTTTATTTTTTTTAGTCTAGAGCTGGTGCTAAAATCTGTTTTGGTTTTTTGCTGTATGTATATTTAGCAGCTGCACCGTGTCAGTATAAAGGGCTCCTCAGAAGTTGTCCAGTCATTTTATAGTTTTGGATCTGAAGTACCAGAAAATGTTCCGGTTGTAAATAATCCAGCTGGAATTCTGTCTGGCAGACAGCTGCCATAAACTCAGTCAAACACCTTCTACTGGTACCTCATACTGGGACTAGAACACACTCCCAGCCCTGCTTGAAGTTTCACAGCTGCTGGGGCTGTGCTAATGTGTCTGGGCATGTTGAGACATTTGGGCACAGGCTGTCAGGCTGCCCACGTCCCAGGGGGAGCACACGGTGGCTTCGTGCACTGTCTGCAAACGTGCCCCCAGTGGGCAGCTGAGGCTCGGCCCTGAAACGCTCAGGCCATCTTCAACCGTGGCCGTGCAACCGAGTGGCACTTCCTGAAAGGGCTGTGTTTCTAGTCAAGGAGACTCAATGTTGACTGCAATTAGAGAAGCAGCACACAAGCACGAATGCTTACTGAAATAGCCAGTAAAATGCTGTTTGGATAGCAAACCCTTTTAGCTCAGTAATAATATTCAGTGTGATGTGTTTTATTCCGAATTTGTATAGCTAGAACTCCTAGGAACCAGAGCAATGGAGTTGACTCCTGCTGTATTAGTGTATATTAAAATTAAAAAAAAAAAAAAAAAAATCAAGAAAAA